>JANDJT010000217.1:7210453-7231566 GCA_024331685.1 Stegophilus panzeri
ATAAAGTTAACACTGGCATAAAGTTAACTCTGGTATAAAGTTAACACTGGCATAAAGTTAACACTGGCATAAAGTTAACTCTGGCATAAAGTTAACACTGGTATAAAGTTAACTCTGGTATAAAGTTAACACTGGCATAAAGTTAACTCGTATAAAGTTAACACTGGCATAAAGTTAACTCTGGTATAAAGTTAACACTGCTATAAAGTTAACTCTGGCATAGAGTTAACACTGGTATAAAGTTAACTCTGGTATAAAGTTAACACTGGTATAAAGTTGGCTTGAAGTTCAATATTCGCAGAAATGTGCAAATTTAGGGACCGTCTCTAAAGTTACATACGACATTGGTATGCGTTTCTAACTTCAATAGCATTTGAAGAGAATGACATACAGTCATAAAACCAACTGTATAGTGTTCATCTAGGTGTCAGTTATAACGCACACCTTTTAGAATTTTGATATTTAATAAAATAAACTATTAAACCATGTGTACATTTGACATGAATTTCACTACAAAATGGGCTCATACACAAAATGTACAATAATTTAAAGCTCAATAGCATTTGATGGGAATGACATACAGTCACAAAACCAACTGTAAAATGTTCATTTAGGTGTCATCTATGATGCAGACCTTTTAGATTTTTATATGTAATAAAATAAACTGTCAAATCATATCTAAACTTTGTGATGTTTTTATACCATATGGATTCATACACAAAATATACCATAATTTAAAGCTCATTTGAAGGGAATGATGTAGCATTGAAGGGAGCGACTGTATGTGCTCCTCCCTCTGGCCTCGCGGAGAACTTTACTCCTCCCTCTGGCCTCGCGGAGAACTTCGCTCCCCCCGCAGACCTTGTGGAGAGCGTCGCTCCCCCCTCTCGCTTCATGTGGAATGTCGCTTCCCTCTCAGGCTCCGCCTTGAGCTTGTGCAGTAGCCATCACTCCACATTCAAGCCATGCTGGGGATATCATATCATCTCTCTGCGGTGCGGAAGAAACCACCCCACACCCGAACCTCAGACAGCATGGCAAGTTCCAGTCCGACGTCGACGAGACAACCTCTCAAGCCAAGTTCCTGTTCAAGGTCGATGAGATGGCTTCGCAAGCCAATTTCCTGTCCAAGGTTGACGAGATGGCCTCCAAAGTCAAGTTCTTGCTAGAGGTCAACGAGGTGATTTCCTACGCCCAGTTCCAGTCTGAGGTCGAAGACACAGTCTCCCAAACCGTACTCCTGTCTGAGGTCGACGTCACGACCAACAACGTTATGGTGGCACCTGAGTCTGCTGACACGGCCAACTGTGTTCCTGTTCCGCTGAGGACATCGCTCTGCCTTCCTGTTCCCCTGAGGATGTTGCTCTGCCTTCCTGTTCCGCTGAGGACGTCGCTCTGCCTTCCTGTTCCGCTGAGGACGTCGCTCTGCCTTCCTGTTCCGCTGAGGATGTCGCTCTGCCTTCCTGTTCCGTTGAAGACGTTGCGCTGCCTTCCTGTTACGTTGAGGACGACGCTCTGCCTTCCTGTTCCTCTGAGGATGATGCTCTGCCTTCCTGTTCCGCTCAGGATGTCGCTCTGCCTTCCTGTTACGTTGAAGACGTCGCGCTGCCTTCCTGTTATGTTGAGGACGACACTCTGCCTTCCTGTTCCGCTCAGGATGTCGCTCTGCCTTCCTGTTACGTTGAAGACGTCGCGCTGCCTTCCTGTTACGTTGAGGACGACGCTCTGCGTTCCTGTTCCGCTCAGGATGTCGCTCTGCCTTCCTGTTCCGCTGAAGACGTCGCACTGCCTGCCTGTTCTGCTGAGGACGATGCTCTGCCTTCCTGTTCCGCTGAGGCTTTCCCTTCAAATGCTATTCAGCTTTAAATTATGGTATATTTTGTGTATGAGCCCATGGTAGTAAAATACATGGAAAATTTTACACACGATTTCGTAGTTTATTTTATTAAATATCATAATTGTAAAAGGTGTGCATTATAGCTGACACCTAGATGAACACTATACAGTTGGTTTTATGACTGTAAGTCATTGACTTCAAATGCTATTGAAGTTAGAATCGTATATACCAATGTCGGATTTAACTTTAGAGACGGTCCTTTAATTTGCGCATTTCTGTGAATATCGAACGTCCAACGTCAAGCCAACTTTATGCCAGTGGATCAAACAGGGACAGTGCGGTGGTGAATCGTCGGAGATACAGAGATGAAGCTGTGGGAGCACACACGTTGTTAAAGGCTGTTGGATGTTGTTTAATAAACGGAGCTAACGGAACTAAACGGAGCCACGCTTGTATCGCCTCATTTATATGTGCCGTCCTAACATTACCTATTGGAGACTTATTAACTCACACAGCGTCTCATAAAAGTTATTCAACAAACAAATCTGATGTTAAACCTTAAAAACTTACTTCAAATATGATGTTTTCTTATTCTTCGATATCTTGCAGCCATATTCTCTTGTCCTCGGCTCGTCATTGATTTGAAAACATTAAAAAAAACAAAAAACTCTTCTTTCGACAAGAGGTGAAATGATGTGTCAATCAGCATCAGCAACTGCCTGTAACGAATAAAATTTTGGGGTGGTACCCTGGGCACTCCTCTGCTACCATATAAACTAATAAAAGCATTTTCATGTGTAGGCCAAGGTGTTGGCTAAGATTCATTCTGAAATAAATGTGATGGGAAGGCTGCGTTTCAATAGATTATCACTTTCTTTTACATGAGTGGCTAAAAGGGAATTTTACATTAATAAGGTATTAGCCACAAACATTACAAACATCTTTGTGGTGCTACATGGTGCATATAATAACAACAACAAAATCTATAGCCACTAAATGAACAGAATGAACTGAAAGAGTATTACAGATACAATAGTTAGATTTGACTCCAGTTACTATTGTCTTTCCAACAAAAAAGGTAGGTATTACAAATATCCCTGATATGAGACATGTACACAAGTTTTAAGATTCTGGTGATAGATTTATTATTATTATTATTATTATTATTATTATTATTATTATTATTATTAGGCTATTATTGTTGTTGTTGTTGTTGTTGTTGTTGTAAGCTTTCTTTCTCCGCATTAAAATATATTTAATTTTATTTATGCTATTTCCAGATGCATTTTTAAAATATTTTATAGGCTACAGACAATTTGTGATGAGTATTTTGCAACAGAACACAAACATTTCAAGTACATTAAAAAAAAAAGACTGTTTAAATGTTCAAGTATTAACCGGCTATTCAACAATGATGCGTGCTATGTTTTGGCATTGTTAGTACAAGGCTGATGAGTTTTGGGGGAGGGGGTACAGAGGAGGCGGTGCGTTTAAATAGCCTGCAGAGTAAATGTTTGCTTTGCTCCAATAAAAATGACACCCAACACCCCGAGTCTACCAGCCAGCTGCCTTTCAGGATGAACACAAGTCTGAAAAAGTGAAAAGAAGATGAATAATTAAATGCTCATCAAATGCTCATAACAGAAATTGGAATTAAGAATGTGGGCATTTAATTTTTTCCGCAGTCCCATTACAAATGAAAAAAGCATCAGTCATTAAATTAGTTAACCATCAAAATTTGAAGTAAATTTTATTGAATTCGTTTTCATCAAAAAAATCTCTCTCTCTCTCTCTCTCTCTCTCTCTCTCTCTCTCTCTCTCTCTCTCTCTCTCTCTCTCTCTCTCTCCCTCCTCTCGGTTACAAAACGAATAGCCTACGTAGTGTAGAGAAAAAAATAATGTTGAAGTGTTCATGACCCCTCCCATTTAAAAATAAAATTTTATTAAAAGACACAACTCCACTTACTTATTAGAACAATATAAATGAAGACAATCTGTCACGTGATTTTGTTAAACCGTGTGCTGTTTCTCCTCACTAGTAAACAGTCTACAAACCAAATAAAACAATATAACCTTATATAGGCTAGTTATTTCACTCCTTTTTAGCACTGAAATAACCTTTTGTGCATACGATGTATAGCCTAGTTTATTATTATTATTATTATTATTATTATTATTATTATTATTATTATTTCACAAGTGCAAATAGACCTAATCCAACATATTCAGCATTATTTTGAACATATAAGTTCAACAAAACAAATAGACTCCGTGTGAAAACTGTAATGAATTTCCTGGTCACACAATTGCACATTTTGACCACGTAGCCTAGTACACAGTTATAGAAGGGATGTATTTATTTATAACTGTACTATCCGTTGTCACCCAGATGAGGATGGGTTCCCTTTTGAGTCTGTTTCCTCTCAAGGTTTTTTCCTCTCATATCATCTCAGGGAGTTTTTCCTTTCCCCTCTCGCCTCTTGCTCATTAGGGATACATTTATTAATGTACATTTTTGTCCTGAATTTATACATTTCTAAAGTGTCCTTTGTTAAAAGCGTTATACAAATAAAACAGAACTGAATTTAATTATTGTATCATTTGCAAATTGAAATCGCGTCCCATGGATAACCAATACATAAATCAGATCTTTATGAGTGCTTCTGTTTAAACTTATGAAAAACAAGACCTTGTCTGGTTCTGTATTCGTGTCTACTGAAAATATACAATAATTGATCTAACCTTTTAAATAAGTGTGTTTTCCTGTCTATGTAATGTTGGCTATTTACATCTGTCACTTGTTTAAGGTCAGTCGCTGTTGCAGCACTTGTATTGCTGGGCTTGTTTAATAGCCTAGCACTAAGCCAGGACTGTATTTTTATTTCACATGTAAAGAATAAATGGGAATGTGCAGAGGGCAGGACGGTGAGCTGGGCGGGAGAGTCGAGCAGAAAAAAAGCTCTCAGTCCTCACAGCTCCTCTTAGAAAGCTGATCAAACTGCTCATGCTCCAAACCTGGGAGAAGTCGGGTTTCTGAAACCTTCAGAGCTTTTTAAGTTGAAAATAATAATAATAATAATAAAAATAAAATACAATTAAAAAGACGCTATAGACTATAATTTCGTACTATAACTTCCTGAACAGTAGAAGATATGATTGGCGGAGTGAAACAGGAGAGATGCGATGAATGGCCGAGTTTTTACACGAACCAGGTAGGATTGTTTACTTTAATGTCAAGTGAAAAGTTTTATTTTTGTCTACTGACCCCGAATAAGCCTGACTACCGACTGCGTTCAACTGGACTGAAACGATTTTAAATTCATATAATTATTTTTTAAATTTAAATTAAAACGGACTTGCCAATTCTTGCCTTAGTAAACATAATTATTATAATTAGGCCTATTATATTTACATTTGCACTTATTCGTTTAGCAGACGCTTTTATATTACATTATTATTTCAAGTGTGGAAATTACACCACTGAATATTTTTATTCGCTTCATTTTTGCATTTTCTTGTATTTTAAGCTACATTCGGGTAGTTTTAAAGGAAATAAGACTAACAATAAGCAGCATGTAATTGAAATAAATAAAAATGAACATAGTATATTATGTAATATAACAAGAGGACTTTTTTTTTTACTAGGCCTACATGAGAAATGGCGTCATGTTTTTACGTCATATAATTTCCTGTGAATATGTGAAAACACGTGGGAAAAAATAAGCATTTTCTGAAACACAAGTGGAATAAAATTCAGCATTTCCCCACGTGAAAGCATTTCTTTCTGCAGGTCTAGGCTTAGCTATATAATATAATATAGCTAATATAGCTAATATAATATAATATAATATAATATAATATAAATGTAGCTTAAAATAACAATTACATATGCTACTTTGCATTTAACAAAAAATAATAATATTAAATAAATTGCCTACGTGACATTTAGTAGACTACATTTTGTATGCGCACTGTGTGTGTGTGTGTGTGTGTGTGTGTGGTCCGCCTGTACTTTAATGATTGACTCTGTGATTGGGTTCCTCGGTTCCCTCACTGACTCTCAGTTAATGTCGCGCGCTCTGTTCAACACGCAGTGTAACAAAGCGGCTATACTAAAGTGACTTAAAGGGCGGAAATATGAGCGACAGTGTGCGGGGGGAGTGGACAACGGAGGTCACAAGCTGGTCTGAAAAGAGCCCTCCGTCACTGCTTTTGACATGAAACAGAAATATAGCGGACGGCGAGTGACTTAAAAAGGAACAATACGCGGGTGAAGGGAGGGATAATGAAGGGGTTATCGGCAGGGTGGGTGGCCCGAATATCATTTACATTGAGTTAGCCGAGGTGAGCTAATGAAGAATATACATTCTCAAAAGAGGTGCCACACCGAGAAGGAATTCTAACTGAAATCAAAACACTAGCTCATGAGCTGGGTACATGCAGTGTTTAGGGGCTACACAAAAAAAACAAAACGTAAACAGAACTTAATGGCTGTCGCTGATCATTTAATCTGATTCGTCTTGAATTAAGGTCTACAATGACAAAAACATACATAGCCTACTTAATACATTTATTCCCTTCATACACACTCAGAAATAAAGTTACCACACTGTTTTCCTTGTCAGTGGAGCTACATATTTTATACCATCTTTGGTATGTATTTTTTTATTATTATTTATTTATTTATTTTTTACCTGGGAAGGTAAATTAACAGTCAGTTAACCCTACAGCTAATTAACAGTCCTTCCTGAGTTGAAGTGGGTGTGTTAGTGCAAAACACTAAAATGAGCAGGACATGGGGTACTCCAGGATCAGGGTTGGGAAACTGGGTTTTAGAGTTAAAGCTTTAAAAGTACATCAGTCACCCTAAAGATCCAATTACATACCTTCAACTATTTTTAAAGGTGAAAGATACATATTAAAGATGCACTCATCAACAAGTGAAAGTACAGTTTCATACCTTTATTTCTGAGAGTGTGGAAACACTCCTGTTTCATAAATCTGTATGTTTCTAAGATACAATTTAAATCTGTATTTAAATCTGTATTTAAATATAAATCTGTATGTTTCCAAGATACAATTTTAATGACTGAACAGATTTCCTAATATTCACTTGCCTTTTCGGTTCAGACTTATCGTGGAGCAGACAGTATGCGATTAAGCAGTGGGCCGTATTCCTCTCCAGAGCATCCCTATCATGTCTTCAGTCTTCCGAGAGAATCATTGGCTGGAGAAGATATAGAAAGGATTGAGACTCCACCAGATGTCCTGGCCCAACAGAGATGTCCTGAAACAGATCATAATAGACTGGAGCTTCCAGATCTGAAATCAGTGTATCGGAGATCCTTCAACCACACCAAGCCTCCTTATTCCTACATCTCACTGATTTACATGGCTATCCAGCAGTCACCATCCAAGAAACTCACCCTGAATGAGATCTATGACTGGATCCGCCAGCTCTTCCCTTATTACCGGCAAAATCAACAGCGTTGGCAAAATTCCATCCGCCACTCCCTTTCATTCAACGACTGTTTTGTGCGTGTCCCAAGGTCCCCAGATTCTCCAGGGAAAGGCTCCTTCTGGACTCTGCACCCTGACTCTGGCAACATGTTTGAAAATGGATGCTATATGCGCCGGCAGAAGCGTTTCCGGTGCCAGAGTACATCACCATCCACAACTAAAAATGCTTCAAAGAAGGCAGACAGAGAAACAGTAAAGGAAGAGGGCAAGAAAAAAACATCAGAGGTTAAATCGACAGTCTTATTGTCTATCTCTCAGCCTCAGCCTTCTAAACCTCCTATGCCAACAGTGTTTCCACCAGTCATGGATTGCCCTCCCATGTCACCTTCACATATCCCACCTCAGCAACACACCACACACTCACTGACTCCATTTCCTCCATCCTCAGAACCGTCTGCACACCTAACAAATATACCTTGCCCAACCATGTCAACACTTCAACCAGCCACCTCCTGCTCTCTGGAGCCTTGCATTCATGGAGAACCCTTCTTCCACCAGCCTCTTTCTGTGCCACCAATTATGGACTTTCAGTGCTATGAGCCTCCTGTGAGTTACCCTGTTTATTATCCATCATCAAGCTCCAACATTCATCAGTATAACCCATATCTCACAGGAAAGGAGGAATCCCCGTATGCAGGAGACTCAGTGTGCTACTCTGGACTCATGTGCCCACTGCCAGTTTTAAGCTCCTCGTGAAGCACTAGTTTACCCGTTTGTCCGAGCTACTGAAGTGCTAATTATGTATTTTCACTGACCTTTTGAAAATACTGTATATAAATTAAAATTTTAGATAATAAACCTGCCCTCGAATGCAAATATGTTTGTCATAGATATTTTGACAGGACTCATGAATCGGTTGCTAGGTTTCCTCATAAATAAAGTTAAATAAATTTTATTCAATGTTGTCATGAACCAGATATTACTGAAGTCTTTGTGGTTGTATTTGATGTTATAAACCTTAAATGAACATTTCCATATCTGAACAATTTCAGTTTTGGCACTATTTTGCATGTGACCATAGATTTTGGTGGGGCAGGATGACATTAATAACAAACATAGCCTCAATCAAAATGAAGTTATCACAATTGACTTATGCTATAGGCTACTCTCCAGTGAATTTTTAGAGGTACCCTGTAATTTACAGTAACTGAGTGTCAGAAACATAAATTCATCCTGCATGAGCATAGGGCAGAGAAAATCCTGCCCCAATGGACCTCTAGTAGCACTTGATGCAGTTCTCATTTCTAGCCACTAGGTTTAATAATGACTCTATGGAAGCTAAGTGGGGCCCAGCGATTTTGCAAGAAAATCAAGCAAATCAATGGAGCATCGGCACATTTTTTTAACCGCTGGTCACTCAAAAGAGGTAATTCGTATTTCAGTGGACTTTAAAGTGTATGGAGTTGTAAATGATAAATATTTGTTGAAATGCTGATATAAATAGTAACCACTGCTGTTTGGTCAATTTGTTAGATACTCATTTGATTAGACATAATTAATCACCATTTTCACATCTTTCTTTTTCTCATAAACAGTGGTATTTTAAATATAAATGCACAGTAACTAAATAAATGCTCAAAGTCCATTCATCATCCATTAAGATATGAGCAGGAATATAGGAAATCAATAACACAATATGACTTACATTCATTTATACATTGAAATAAGCAACAATTTCTTTATTTAAGATGTGGCATGGAGGTAATATCCAGGATAAGTGAGTAAATAATGTAGCACGGCAAGTGTGTGGCATCTCATTCTGCTTCATGGATATGCCGGGAAGGTTATTCAAAAGGTCCTGACTTTCCTTCCTCCCCTACTGTGCTAAGCTTTGTATCTTGGGAAAGCAGCATTGTGTACAAGTGGATGTGGACAAAGGGATGACACCAGCTTTAACGACAGACCTCCCCAATGCAGTGTCTTCCTCAGCAGGGGTACCAGGACACCCACAGCGATCTGAGCAGAGGCCATGGGCTCCTCTGTGTGTGTCCAATCCACAAAGAAAGAGTGAGGGATGAGGAGTTCATGAGCTTTGAGTTGTGACTGCCAGACTGTGAGTTCCACATTGAGGTGGACACGGATATGACTGATGAAGAGATTGTCTTTGATTAACCCCTTAAACCCTTAGGATTCATCATCAGGTCCAGACTTACATTCTTCATGCTTAAATCTACAGTTTGAAAAACTGAATAGTACCCTGCTTTTTAAACCATGGTTTATAAAATGCTTTTTTAAATAGTATGTGCTTTGGGTTCCGAGTTGGATTTGTTCAATAGATCAAAAGGCCTTTATAATATTGAAATGTAGAGTTCACCAAATGGATATCAAAACATCAGGCGTTTTCAGTCTAGAATTCAGTCTGGAGCACTCTGTGGGTGTGGGTAGGTAAGGCCCAAAAGGCTACTTCAATTCATTGATTCTCAAGCAATCAGATTAGAAAAAAAGCAAAGCAGATTGAAGTGTATAGAATGACAAAGTATATTATAGAGAATATTTAATTGTGTACTTCTTGAAGCCAGAGCACTGTTCTACATTTTACAATTTTCTTTATCTTATACAGTATATAGGAATTTCAGCTTCAAAAAACAAACCTATAAATAAAAGAGTTTACATGCCATAGAAAATATTCTTACATAAATGCATATAATCACTTAGATGCCACTTTATTCTAGTGAAGCATTGCTATTACAGATATCATTCATTCTATTTTCAATCAAGACTAAAAGTGGCTTAATAAAGTGGCATGCACTGATACTGAACTGAATGCACTGAACTATAATTTTCAGCTAAAATAATATAACATTATAGAATGTGTGCTGCTATTCAGGAAAATAGTGAGACAGGACAATGCTTGTAGCAATTGGTTTACAGCAGTAACAGATTCAAAATGTCTGCTTTGACTTGCCACATTGGAGACGTTTTGTTTCTCATGTCAAAAGGAGGGCATGTGACTGGGCAAAGAGTAGCTTCTGCAGCGTTGTCATGGCCACCAGAAGGAAAGACTAGGCCGGTGCAGTTTACACAGTGGCAGCTTTTTTTCATCGTCTGTCTGTTAATGTGCATCTCTGCTAGCGTCCCTCTGTCCCTTTTCATCCATGCAAACACGCCTGTTCAAATAGCCATTGCTTAAACAGTCATCGCTCAGCCCCATTACCCCCTCACTCGGCCTCCTCTCACTGCCTGAACTCCAACTCACCCTCCTCCCCTAGGCTGTGCTTCCAATCTAAATATGAAAGCGTTCAAATGCTTGCTACATTCAAATTGCATATATTAGGAAATTAGGAAATGCAGTTTCTGCGTGCTGTGTAAGGGGAGATGATCTGTTCTCCCCTAACAGTTCTGCTTCTCTCTCACAATTCGTTTTTCATTTAATGTCCTCCACTGTGATCTATTCCCTTTATTTCTATTACTCTCTGTCATATCTCTCTTTCTTTCTATCGCCCAAGCAGACCCAACTGTGTTTGCACAGTCACAGTACTATGGTTCTTTCAGGGCAAGCCGATAAGCTCCCAGCAAATAACATAAAAGCCTGAGGGATTCCCCACACCGGTTTGTCCTCTTTCATCTCTTTGTAATTCTCTGTGTTGTTCTCTATTAATCTTTCAGTCTGCTTGTCTGTGTTTGCTGTATAGGTTATAAACCTTCTTCATATCCTGAAAGCACAGAATTGCTGGAGCTTCAGTCCTATTGCAGGCAGATATGAGAGTTTTCATATATTAAGATGTCCCTGAAGTAATGTTTGATCTTCTTCTCATTTGTCACTGATAAGTTCATCTTCATCAGTGAGGATTGCAAGTGGAGCCTAATCATAAAAATGGTCAAATTCATCACCGGAATTCACTGGCTCACCTTTACTGTGTGCATTTTCTTCTGAATCGCTGTGCAAACCTGGGTTAAAACAGTTAATTAATAAATACATTGAAAATAAAATAATAAAATAAAACACCAAGCAAACAAGGGGCTACACTATAGACTTGGAAGGCAATCCTAATGGATAGCTGCTCAGTGCATATCTCTGAGCTGACAGTCATGTGATAAAATGACCCCATGGAAATTGTTGCCTTTTTTTGACATATTTGGACAAGTAAACATTTGATCATCTTTGAAACAGTGCCTATTAATGAAGCTGATATACTTGAACAAAACCACAAGGAAACTTAGCTTTTTCTATCATTTATTCACCAGAAATATCAATATATGTGATATTATTCTGTGGAAAAAGTAAATACATCCTTGGCCTCAGAAGCTAGTATTGCCCCTTTTAGCAGAAATAACTTCTTGTAGGCGTTTTGTATAATTGTCCATCAGGCTTGCTGGATTTTTTGACCACTCTTCCATGCAATATTCTTTCAGTTGCAAGATGTTTGAGGGTTTTCTTGCATGTAATTCCTGTTTCAAATCCCCCCAAAACATTTCAATGAGATTCAAATTCAGGCTTTGACTAGGCCATTCCATAACCCTCCATTTCTTCTCTTTGAGCCATTCCTTGGTGGATTTGCTAGTGTGCTTAGGTTCATTATCCTGCTGAAAGGTCCATAGTTCATAGAATTTATAGTTGAATCAATGAATGCAAGCTGTCCAGCCCCTGAGGCAGTGAAGCAACCCCAAACCATAACATTTTCACCACCGTGCTTCACAGTTGGTATGAGGTGCTTCTCTTGAAAAGCTGTTTTTGGTCTGCGTCAAACATGTCTGCTGTTACTGTGGTTAAACAACTCTATCTTTGATTCGTCCGTCCAGAGCACATTATTCCAAGGCTCTGGGCTACTGATCAGAAGGTCGGGGGTTCAAGAGACCCTTTTTGCATCAGACGGTCTGCTCTTGGGCTGAATTTGCTGGGACGGCCTGTCCTGGACAAATTTGCAGTCGCTTGAAATCTGCGCCATTTGTAGATTATTTTCTTTATGGTGGAATGATGTATTTCAAATCATTTGGAGATCTTTTTAAATCCCTTGCCAGACTCATAGCCATCCACAACCTTTTTTCTGAAGGCCTTACAGAACTCTTTAGCTCTTGGCATGATGACACCACACACATCAATAACAAAGGGAAAACCAGCCTAGATATGAGAGAGGTATAAATAAGTCATGTTCCACCTGCACTCCCTAAACAGGCTCTAATCACTGGCACTCAATCTTGAACACCTGATTCGAATTATATGGATTTGAACGTGTGATAAATGTAGGGGTGTACTTACTTTTTACATGTTACTGATCTGTTTTTTGTTCATTTAAATGATGAAAATTACTACAAAAAGTCAATTTTATGTCTCATTTCATAGCGTGTATCATCTTTATTAATAGGCACTGTTTCAAAGAAGATCAAATGTTTGCTTGTCCAAATATGTCAAAAAAGTCAAGAATTTCCATGGGGTGTACTTATTTTTTCACATGACTCTACAGAGAAAACTTTAAATGCAGTTACTGTGTGTTCTAATAAAAAGTTTGTTATTATGTTGTTATTATACACTGTAATAATATCTTGAATATAGTGAAATGTATCTAGTACTTCCTATTATAAGATTACAATTAACCAAATATAGAATTATTAAAGCCTCTAGATAGTTGTACTAATTTGAAGCTTTTAATAATTTTACTGTATTGGCAGATAATTTTTCAGGTCTTTAGCATTTATTTAAAAAAAAAAAAAAAAAAAAAAAAAGCAAAAGCAGCAAAATCAGCAACAGAATATGTAACGCTTTAAAGAATATTAAAAGAATATGAAAAGATTTAAAGCTTGAAATGAGAAACAATCTAAAACAGGCTGTATTTTGCTATTAATCTGGATAGGCTAAGATGAGTTGAAACCTATTCTGAATTTAATCACCCTTAATAATAATTATCCATTACTTCATTTTTGTCCTCATTAAATGATTCAGTAAGCTCCTGCGCTCTGTAGATGGGGCATTATCAGCCTGGGTGAGGGCACTGCCACCCCATATCTACAAACCTGTTACAACTTACCAGTTGTGGAGGTTAGCATCTAAATTATGAATCTAAAATATTTTCTAAAAAGTTATTTATCTTGGAGCTACTGAGGAAGCATTGTTACACTGAGAAGCATTGTTACATTGTTACATTGTACATGAAGAACCCCAAATTATCGTCTATACATGGGTACATCAGTTAATATATTATCTATATATTAACTGAAGTGCCCATGAATTTCATGTAAATTACACAATGACAGCATGGATTTGACATTTATTGTCACCTTTTGATTTGAGTATTTCTTCTGCTTCATCTGCCCTGCATCAAAAAACAAAAGTGCTCTATAGTTAAAACAAAAACAAATACAGTATTTATTGTTTTACATAAAATACGATTATATGGGAAAATACCTACTGGTGTTGCAGAGAGTTATTCTGTGGTGCGAGAAGACCTTCAATATCATCATCACCATCATCATCATCTTCATCACCATCATCATCATATATAGTATCTTCAAAAACAGGATGACATGACCATGGGGATGCTTTTTCCGCTATCACATCATCCTCCTCCTCATCATCATCATCCTCTATGTTTGCATCCTTCTTAGATAGGTCATCTTCAGTCTCATCTTTATACAACTCTCTGAGACTAAAAAAATTATTCAGGGGTTAATCAAGAAGAAATATGATTAGTAGAAGCATGTATTGTCTGTATGGTGAAAGTTTTGTACCCTACCTGTCCTGGATGCTTCTTTCTGAACCCAATACCAAAACTTCATTGCAATTTCCTTCTTTATCAGATTCATAATCATCCTCATTGCTCCTTCTTCCTGATGCTCTGATTTTCTCATCTTCATATCCCTGCTCTCCATCTTCCTCCTCCTCTTCTCCTGTTCCTCCTTCCCCTGCCTCACTTTCTTCAAGAAGGGATTCCTTAACAGATGTGTTGCTTCTTAAAGGTTCCTCCTCCTGTGCTTCTTCTTCATGTGTACTGCTCTGCTCTCTGCATCTTTCCTCAACCTCTCCTTCTTTATCCTGTTCTTCAAACAGACATGCTCTCTTCTCTTGATTCTCAGTTGAATATCTGTTTGCCACTTCATTCACTTGCTTCGCTCCAGTACTTAATATATCTTCTTCCTCCTCTTCCTTATTCTCATGTCTCTGCATCCCTCCTGTCTCAACTGTACAGGAAATGCTTGTGAGTGTTCCCTCAATCGGGCTACCAACTTCTTTGTTCTCTTTCACTAATTGTTTAGGGAAATCTACAGCAAATTTAGAAGTCTTGAAGGGATTTTTTATTCTCCCATTAGACTCTCCACAAGAAATCAGCAGATTTCTCTTGTGCTTCTTGTGGTTTGGAACAGACTGACAGTCTGATATTGAGGATGACCCCTGAAAAACAGCATCTTTCCTTGTGTTATGTGGCTGTTTTTCTTGTCTTCTCTTCTTATTTTTTCTCCTCTGAACTTCAGTAGGAAGGCTTTTGACAGCTTTAGAGGACAGATCACTACTTTCAGTGGTGTCGCCATAGTAATTTGATATATTCACTGTGGACATTCAAAAAATATACTTAAAAGGCATACTAAGCAAGCTGTGTGTGGATGAGGACTTCACTGTCTTTGGATTATTTTTTTGGTGGATATTGATATAGTGCCATAGAACTAACATGTCGGCATATCCTTCTTTTTATTGTCAGACGTTTTTTAGAAACACTGGCTTAGATGCATGTTATATTCATGGATGTGGTCACATGGGTGTCAGTCACAAACAATAAAAAAGAATTGTCATCCCAGCTCAGAGATCAAATCATCTGAGAAGTATTTTACTCCTCCGCAATTCATGAAGAAATAATTAATCATATCTAGGCTACATTTACTTAAATCATCTAGTGTTGTAGGTGATTTGATCCAATCCCTTGAGTAATAGGACCAACAGAGAGACTACAGATGGTTGACACATTATTTATTTAAAAAACACCATGAAGTATCTTAGCAAGGTGTTGGGCCACCATGTGTCCCCATAGATTCTAATCTTTTACAATATTTTGTTTCGATATGGACATAGTGCCATAGAACTGCAGACTTGGCATTTCTTTATTTACTGTCAGAACCTGCCATTTTCTCTGTATTCTCTAACTGGGGCTTAAATACATAAATTCTTCACAAAAATCATAATTATCCAAGCATAACAAAGACTCTGCATTTTATGACTTTACTTTAATTCATGACTTCACTATTACTGCACACAACTACTGGTTGACGTGAGTGTAATCTTGCCTTACCTGGCTTAGTGTGACTGCTGTTCACTTTCTTCCTTTGCTTCTGCATGTGATGATTCTCACCCTGAGAGTTGGATGATGCTTCTTGCCTTTTCTGCCTTCCTTCTTCTTCTCTTCTCTCTGTATCCCCATTAATCAAAGGCAGGTATGACCAAGAAGGACAATCAGTGGGACACTGAACTCTCAGGTTAAACCTTTCACTCCCAGATGCCCAGGAGTTTGGATATTGCCTCAAATGTTCATAGGAAGGAGGGTCTTGCGGGGCTACTGAGTAAAGACTGTGGAGTGGATCACCGGATAATAGGTTGGGGTCAAGCAAAGATGAATTCAAAGCTTGGTGAACATTCTGGATGTTTTTGGTGTTCTTTGAGATGTTACTATGCTCCGGTTCAGTTACTGGAGGCTGTAACGGAGTTAACCACATAGAGGGAAAGGAAGGATGGATGGAATTTTGGATGTTTCCTTGCATGTTTTGTTTGCTGCCTGGGTGGAATAAACCATGCCTAGATATTGGGTCTTGAACAGAAAGTAAACAAAATGGTGCTCAAAACACATAAAATCACTATGTAATCAACTGCATTCAAAAGGCTCAAATGAATTATATAATGTTAAGAAAAATAAATCTCTATGCATGACATACACTATATGCCCAAAAGTTTGTGGACACCTGATCATCACACCCCCATATGTATGTGCTTTCCGAGCACCCTATTCCGGATTTAGTGCCCCTTTGCTGTTATAATAACCTCCATGCTTCAGGGAAGGCTTTCCACAAGATTTTCGAGCATGTCTGTGGGGTTTTTCTCATTCTGTCACAAGAGCATTAATGAGGTCAGTCACTGATGTGGAGTGAGGATGCCTGGGTTGCAATCAGCATTCCAGTTCATTCTAAAGATGCTCAGTGGGGTTGAGGTCAGGGCTCTATGCAGGCCACTCAAGTTCTTCCACTCCAACCTTGGGAAGGCTCATATATGGGTCTGATGATTAGGTGTCTACAAACTTTTGGCCATATAGTATACACTCTTAAGTCTTAAGTCTAGAATCCGTAAGGATTCTTCAGCTTGTCCCTTTGTGAGAACTCTTAACAGTCTGAAATACTGTAGATCATTTTATTTATCCTTTCTTTTCCCCCTAAGAGCATTGTGATTTGCAGGTTTTTACCTTCTCCCATATTATCTCTATGCTCAGATATGTGTGGAAGGGAATTAAAGATGGGACAATGAGATGGGTCAGGAGAAACAGCTGAAGGAGAGATGATTTTAAAAGGGTGCTTGTTGCGTCTATCTATCCTTTGACCTTCCTCCTCCGTCTGTGGTATGCAGGCCTTTAGGTGCTGTTCTATCATCTGGACCTACATAAAAAATACAAAACATTTTGAAACATTAATCTTAAAACCTTATGGTGTATCCAGAGTAAAATTATCCTCTTAAAGCAGTGCTCTCCAATCTTATCAGTTATCTGTGGCTCTTA
This sequence comes from Stegophilus panzeri, assembly GCA_024331685.1. Taxonomy (NCBI): domain Eukaryota; kingdom Metazoa; phylum Chordata; class Actinopteri; order Siluriformes; family Trichomycteridae; genus Stegophilus; species Stegophilus panzeri. The sequence goes on from JANDJT010000217.1 coordinate 7,227,491, forward strand.
TTTGATGGGACTGAGTACACTGGCTGTTTGCAAATAAGATTAAATATCCTTGCTCCTAAAGCATCCAGAATATATATCAGATTAAAACATGTAAGAACTACTGAAAGTACCTTTGGCTGTTCTGACAACCTCTTGTCTTGCAGCTTCTGCCGCCATTTAGGGTAGTTCTCCTCCAGGGACCTCTCATACGCCATCTGTTTAAAAGTGAAAAGGTGAGTTAGTCCAGCAAAACCAAGGAGAAATAACAGACAGAGGCCTGGTTCTAATGGGCCACCATGACCTTTATAATCTGTTCTAAAATAAAAACATTTAATTCCTCAGAGACACTGAAAACAGTATGTAAACAAATGGCAGTAGTATGTTTACTAGTTTACTGACCCTTATGGTGTTCATGGCTTCACTACGAGCCACCAAGTCACTGAGGGTCTTCTGTGCTCTCTGGAAATCCTGCAATAGTTTCTGGTTATGGTTTCGCGCCCTACGCTCTCTCTTACTCAGCTCCTGCAACTGATACTGCAGCAGAGCGAACCTGCTACTGCACACACACATAAAAGAAGGTGAGCGGGCATAAATGAATAGGTAAAATGCACTTGGCTAATGTCCAGGGGTAGAAAACACACTTTGTGTCTATACTTATGTATTTTTGGTGTACTTGAGTATTATTGAAATTGAATACTTGTACTTACTTAAGTACATTTCCAAGAAAAATGTTTTTGTAATTCTTGGTACATTTTTATTTAGACCTTCAAAATGCTCATTACAAAACCCAAAAACCTGTCAAGAACCATGCCAATTACATCTGCTGTGACCTTCATATGGTACACAATGCTGTAGCTAACCACTGAATATCGATAAGCTACTCCGCTGCAGTGTCAAACCTGAGGATGATCACCTCTGGTCCTACCCATATTGAAAATGTTTCGTTATGCTGAAGAAAACAAAAACTAATATATAGAATTAGGCGTCTCCTTTCATCTTCATCTAATTTGTTGAGTTTGGGTTTTGCTTATTTATTAACATTAACTGGCTATATTTAAATAAGTCACCTTATTATGCCAGTCTAACATCGATTCTGGTAGTTAACATAATTTGCTAGCCAGCAAGGCAAACTCTAGCTAACGGTAAATAGTGGTTATTTACATAATATTACTTCTGATATATTCATTATCAAACTATGCAGCGTTTGTCATTCATAATGCATGCAACTGTACAGACTGGATAATGTTTTCAGACTTTAAAATGAAAACAATCAGCTAACTGTTTAACTTTTCACTTGAAAACATGTCATTAACTTAATTTCATCAGTTAAAAACTTTTACTTTTGAATATTTGAGTACATTTAAGTAGCAACATTTTTCCTTTCATTTCAATGCATTTTTGGCTGGATAATAAAGACTTTTAATTAAGACTTTAACATGCTACCTATACATTCACTTAAATAAAATTTCTCAGTACTTTTCCATGCCTGCTCTTTTTTTATGTCATTTTTATGACATTTGAAGCGCCGATGTTTCAAATCAGCGTTTTGATTTGCGGTTCAAATTCTCATGCCACATGATTACAGTTCAAAATGGGAGGAAGGGTGGCATACACTCTTTCCCCTATCAAAATATCACTATCAATCAAAGTAACACTAGCAAATCATGGGCGTTTGTGTGCTCATGCATGCGGAAGGGGCAGCTAGTACTTTCCTCCAAATGTGTTACGTTGCCTTGTGATGCAGTTTGAGCAACAGTCTAAAAGGATGCGGTTAGCTGGTTTCATGTGTCTCGGTGGAAGCATCCGATAGCCCTCAACCTCCTGTATTGGTAGCTGTCATATGATAAGGTAAACCTAATGGGTGGGAACTGGGCAAAACTAAATTAGGGAGAAACTCTGGTCTATAAAATAGACCCTTTTTATGGCAACCTTTATGTTAATCTTTATAAATCAAAAGTATATTATATAAAAGTATTCAAAAAAATAAATAAATCTGCTTTTCTTTTCTTGTGTTCACTGTGGGACGAGCTCCCCTTGTGGGTCGAGAAGGAATTGCATATGTGGCAAGTTCCACATTTAAACAACAGAACTCTGTACATGAAAGAATGGATTCACAGTAAATAGTTCATTACTGTGAAAATAATTCTATCACTCTATCTCCGACTATCTCCAACTATCATTAAATAAGTAATTAATACCAGTTAACTATATTTGAAGAAAAAACAAGGAAAAATACTTAACATTTTGACAAAAAGAAAAGATAAAGGATTATGTTGAAAATGTAATGTTCACTGCATTTACCAGTGAACCCTTATGCTATGACTTAATTTCATGTTTTTCTATTTTATTTTTTATAATAGGAAATAATTTGACTGTTTTTGAAGGGTTTTTTTAATGTAAGTTTTCAAAAAATTCGATAGTGAGGCTCAAACGTGAGTCCCATGTTTCACTGTAGGAATAATAAAACAGAAATGCTGGGGAAACAAGAAACCTTGCGTGTTCAATTAGTCAATTCAGTGCTCACTGAAAGCATTTGTGAAGTGTATTCTCCTTGTATTCAGCAGGATCAAGTGTCTGTGTTGAAGCACTTCAGTGTTTAAAAGAAGTACGTTTCTACAGCTCAGAAGTCACTAACTGCTTTTATCACAGGAGAAACAACACCATAGCTCTATTTATTTGAGACTGTTCATTTGTAAAACACCTGACACTGTACTTACATGTTTGGATAAAATCTATTCACACATGCCAAATGTACACATGATAAATAAGGCTGGTTCTTCAAATCTGGCCCTGGAGATCCACTGTCCTGCAGAGTTTACTGTACCTCCAATCTCAAACTCACAATTTTTACAGCAGAATGCTACTATAGCAGACTTATTTCTGTGAAAATTTCAGGTTCATATCTGTTCCCCCACCAGAAATATCCATCCATCGTCTATACGAGGGGTCGCGGGGAACCTGGAGCCTATCCCACGGAGCATCGGGCACAAGGTGTACACCCTGGACAGGGTGCCAATAAATTGTAGGGCACAATCACATACACATTCACACACCCATTCATACACTATGGAGGAAACCCCCGCAGCAGGGGGAGAACATGCAATCTCACACACAGGGCAGTGGCAGGAATCGAACCGCCAACCCTGGCGGTGTGAGGCGAACATGCTAAGCCACTGTAGGCCCCCTCCAGAGATATTTAACCCGAAAATGAGGGGAATTTTAACAAAATTGCACTTTCTTTCCTAATTAAAAAAGAGAAAAGTCCAAACTTGAAATGTTCTGCATGCACACTATACTTACCTAGGTACCCCCTAAAAAATTAAGACTGAGACTCGAACCCTTCCCATTATTGACCCTAAAAGTGGAACTGTGAGCAATCTTGAGCATTAAATTTGGACTTAAGTTCTAAGTCTAAGGAATGAGAATGTGCAAAATATTTATATATATTTACATGTACCTTGTAATGTGCTCTAGAGATCAGCTTTTGTTCCAAGGAGCTAGGCCCATCCTGAGCCGTGATGCTGAGGTTTCCGTAAACAGCTGTATAACCAAAATTTGTGTACCATGACACAAAAATGGCAAAACCTGGTGATTTTTTGCAATGCCAGTGTGAGGTAATCACTCAAAAAACAGGAAAATTAAAAACAGTAGAGCAACCTGCATTGGACCACTTGAGATGGAATGACCCAAATACAAAACTTTTGTGTCCACAAACTACTCCCTCCGCCATTTCAACTGTCCAGCAAAGGATACTCGTATGCTCCTTCAAAAATGGGCCAGATGAGGGAAGTAACGTCAGAAGATAGGATTCGGTGGAAAATCTCGATTTGTACAGGACTCGATGCCTTACGAGCCAGTATTTTACTTAATGTCGCCCCCTTCTGCAAGTTCATTAACATTATATTCTCATTTATTCTCATATAGCTCAGTTTCACTGTAGTTAAATTAACCTCCAAATCGGCAAACCGAATTTACTGTGTAATAGTAAATTTATAATAGTAGTTGGAACCTTACATTAGGTATATATAAAAGTAGATATCTCTGCTAGTCGATATCTCTGATATTTTATCTCGGGGGGGGGGGGGGGGGGGGGAATT
>JANDJT010000217.1:7231576-7244538 GCA_024331685.1 Stegophilus panzeri
ATTGAGAAACAGCTGAGTAGCTGTGATGAGAAATGAGACCGTACCTTGTTAAGTGACTCGCACAGCGCCAGTTTTCATATCCTTTACTGCTCTCCATCACTGTTCCTAAAACATTATGGCGAAACCCCCATAGCCTGAACAACTGCTATACAGATTAAAAGATTTAGGGATTAGGGATTTAGGTATCCTCTGTGAAATGGGAACAGGGCGATAGTGTCACTCTTCAGACTGACACATTTATGAACACATTTATGAACACATTTATGTGATTGGTCCTTTGGTAACATTATTTCCCGATGTTCTTATTAATTAGTGGGCTAATGTAGGCTTTACTTTAAACCTGGGGACTAATTTTGGTATTGCCTGAATGTGAAGTATGAGTCGTATCGTCATAATATAGAAATGATATGAATGTAAATGCTTGACATATCAACAGTTTGTTGAACTGCGTAAGTCCATTATTTCTTGTAACTAGGAACCAGTGTGTCCCAACCGTTTGCTCTTAAGGGACGCTTAAAATTGTAACACAATAATCATGTGCCGTGCTACTGTTTAGCTTGTTAGCCAACTAGCTCTTTACTTACATTGAGAGCTTAGAGCTCATTTCCAACACAACATAGAAATAAATGGATCGACACGCCGGTATAAATATTTCACGTTTATTTTAGCCACTAAGCGGCTAAGCCGATGTGAAACAGGGCAGCTGTTCTTAATGTGCCATGATTGGAGCTAGTTAGCTGACTTAACTCACTTGCTAAACTTGAAAGACAGCTTTACAAGGTTTTTAGTATTGTCCCAGACATTAATAAGCCCCTCTCATATTACTTATTAATTTAAACTGGACTACAGCATGACACCTGTAGGAGTTATGGTTAGCAAAAGTTATTGATTTGTATGAATTTAGTGTCCTGCATCAAGACGATACGTACATGGTTACCGGTCACTGAGCAGAGTTTTAATAGAAACTGCTGGTAGATGGTGAAGATGGTCAGTTTCGGGAGGAAAGTGTGGTGTGGGCTGGAGAAGGGCTTTCGCTACCTGCCCATCGTGCTCAATACAACTCTGGTGTTCTCCATCACGGCTGAAGTGAGCTATCTGGTTTTGATGGAAGCCCCCTTGGAGCCAGCACAGAAGGAGTCTGAGTGGTCTGCTCATTGGAAGACCATGCATCTGTTTGCCCAGTACTTCATGCTGGGAAGCATAACATGGAATGCCTCTCTGTTCCTTAAAACCAACCCAAGTATCCGTGGAGTATTTCTTAATGGGGATATCGTGGGGCAGGGTTGGAGGTAATTGACATTATATCATTTGCACAGTATTTGTCTCATATTTCCTGTGCTCTTCTCAGCAGAGCGCACTCAGCCCTGGCTACACATCAGCATAATGTGTATATTGATATTTTGAATGCTATTAGAACAACTTTTTTTCTTTCTTCCACTTGTCTCAGATACTGTTACACCTGTGAGACACACACTCCTCCACGATGCTCACATTGTTATGACTGCAACGTGTGTGTCCTGCGTCGAGATCACCACTGTGTCTTCTTCGGCCAGTGTGTGGGCTTCCGCAATTACCGCTACTTCCTGAGCTGTCTGCTGTTCATGTGGGCTGGTCTGCTGTACGCTGTGGTGATGAATGCTGAGGTCTTCATCGTCATCTTGAAGGAAGGTGTTACCTTTCACAGCTTCATGCTGCTAATGGTGCCATGGATTATGCTGGTCACTGGTAAGTGTATAATGAGCAGATGTTTAGGCCAGTCATGGTCTTGAGGTATCGTATAAAGATGTTTTATCTCTTGTCCAGTCATCCACTTTATTTAATGATCATTTTATGTAATGCAAAAAGAAATTCTGTATCTTATAAGGTTAGGTTTTGTGTTTTTTAGTTATTTTGCATTTTATTCACATTTATTGCTGTTTATAATATAATGCTATTCTGCTGTTCTCCATCTGTGTATTTTGCTTATCAGTCCATACAGGACCTCACAAGTGCTTTTGTGATTGTTGCTGCCAAAAATGCTTGATTTTGCTGTGGCTTTTTTCAAAATTTGGGAAATTGCAATTGCACGAAATAGTTTTGCATAGCCTTTTGCAGTGATGTTTGTTGGTTAAGGAGCACTTTTAGCTGTACTCATGTTCGATGCACATGAATCAAAAAGGGCACTGGCTGAAATGTGTGCTGTGATGACGTCACATGATGCATCTTGGCAAAAATCTGCGGTAATTCTGAAAAATTGCAAGCTCCTCAGAAAATTGCGGAGTTTGCTTTATTTTGTGTTCATTTCTGTGATGGCGAACTCGCGCAGTCCTCAAGGGAGTGGCTTATGATTTTTTGTAATGTTCTGCTTTTGTGTATTAAATTTTGAATGTCAAGTTAAGTAGGCCTATCTATAGAAATCTTGACAAAGTATGACTTTGAGACATACAGACAGAACTAGATGACTATAAACTGGATAAAATCTTCTATCTGTTTTGTGGATCACAGGTCAGGTGACAGCACAAGCCTTCACCTTTGCCTTCATTGCTGACACCTGTGTGGTTGGCTTCCTGCTGGTCTCCGCCTTCCTCTTTTTCCATGTAGCGTTGATGCTGAGAGGGCAGACGACGAGGGAATGGTATTCAACCCGGCGGCCGTACAGTCTCGGAGTGCTGGCCAACGTCCGTGAGTGCTTGGGTGAGCACTGGTACATCTGCTGGATCTGTCCTCTCATTCCCTCCACCCTGCCCGGCGATGGCATCTACTTCAAAGTCACTGGCTCTCTTGAACCCATGAAGTGAAGGCTCTGTGCAACTAATTTGGCTCTAAAGCTGAAGAGATTCTGATGTTCTTTATATCTAAAAGTGGATGCAATTGATTTGACCTTCAAATCCTAGCAATCTATGTTGTGGAGACTGCATTAACTTTAGGGTCACAAGCAGTAAAATTGGTTCTGCACAGCTATCCATAATAATATGAAGCCAGAGCTATAGGTAATGCGAAGCCAGGGAAGGATTCCATTTAAGATTAGTAGATTTGAAGCATTGATTACACTAACTGTGCACTGAGTGAATATTCTACCAGCTGTCTTTAAACAATTACCAGCTATATTTGCATCTTTGGAACCAGCAAGAATCTTCATTTTATTTTTCACAAGTTATTTTGCCAAATCACTGTATATAGAAACAGTTTATGGGTCACTGTTGATTTTTATTTGATAGATATCTATTGTCCTGGAGTATAATGTGATGTAGGTCTTGCATTTAATGCATATATATTATTGTCCCAGCACATTGTAATTATAATATAAACCAACTGAATGCTATTGTGGTGAAAGGATTTAGTCTTGGATGCACTTTATTTTTATTTACTCTATTGGGTTTTCTTTTACATTTTTTCATTGATGTGCCAAATAACATGTTGAACTCTATATGCCAAGGTATTACTGTTACTTTTGAGTCTATATACCATTCATCTAAGGGTTATGTTAGAGTTTACTCAGAGAAACAATAAAATAAATATCACTCAACTGTGACAAGCTCTGAGTTCCCTCTATCTTACTTGAATATTAATGTTTACATTTGGCATTCATTCCATCAACTACATCTGCATTCATTAAATATAAATCGAATTTCTATAATCAACATCATCATAACCATAAACATATAGGCACCCTGCAGTCTTAGTAAAACCTTTTAAAGACCATCATTCATTTTGCACTATTCATTTTTTTTAATGCCAATCTCTCTTACCTGGTGAATCAATACTCCTCTATTAGATTTGTTCAAAGACTTCTCAAGTAATGGTACCTTGGCCAGAGGCCCTTTCAAAGATTTAAATAAAATAAGATGAGTGCGTCGTGACTTTTTCTTGTATTCCTCCTGGAAGGTGCACTATAATGTTTTATTCAGGAAACACCATCACTGATGAAGGGAATGAGTAAGGAGGTGTAGGGATGCAGTAAATAACAGCTTTTACTATTCCTCTTTCCTCCGTCAGCCTTCAGCCTCTCTATGTTAAGAGTAGAGTGTTTCTCTTCTCTATGCTACTGTGCTGATGTGGTTTGCCTCAGAGCGTATACGGTGCCGGAGAGAGTCTGATTGAACCACACTGACACACAGAGTAGTTCAGAGAGACTTCTGGTTTATTGCAGATTTCACAGAGGTTTATATACATATACAGAGGTACAGATAGCCGGGCGTAGGCATACCGCTATGTGGAAATAATATGGCAGTTAAACTGTCTGGCCACATACACGAAAAAACATCTTGTACAACAGGTTTTGATCATATGTGGTATATGTTCGCTAGCAGAAAATAGGAAGTTCCTATGGTGACATGTTTACTGGCACACACACAACAGTCAGGTTCTGGAAAGTTCATGAGACAGAAATCAAACTATAACCTAAACATACTTATATATATATCTGAGGGAATAGAGAGTTTCCAACAGGAGGGGTGCACACATTTCAACAATAAGAATAGCTAAGGTATATACCTGTACTCATTTCCACACATCTTCCATATTCTGCCTTTCTATACTTCTGTGTTCTTGTAGCTAGCATTTCTATATACCTAGAGAAGACAGGCTTAACATAGTGGTGTAGTTAATTATGTAACTCAGCCCCTTGACATATGATTACTTGTTTACACATTCAGTTCTATCATCCTTATTACATGTCAGGAATAAAAGTTGCAAAATGGCACTAATTAAACCATCTAATTGAACCATACAGGTACAGTATTTGTTGCCATCCACTGTTAATATGATTTCAGTATTGATGCAAAACTTAAAATTTTGTTAATGCCTACAGTGTTCAATAAGTTCTTATAGTATTTATCAAAATGTGATGTGAGTAACATGCTAAGTCACCTAATTAAAAAAAACAACTTCGAGTTTAACGCCAGTTACTTGGATTTGTTCCCCTCACCCCTTCACTTCGAAGCAGGGATTGCACTAGTGTTTAATGATTGAGCAACTTGCCATTTTTCTCTTAGGGCTGATTCAAGTAATTTGGCCATATCTTTCATTCATTCATTCATTCACAGTGGTCAAAAGTCTCACATGTCCCAAAAGTCTCCATACATAGGGGACTATGTTTGCCAGCACCATGTTGGTTGTGCCTTCGTCAGTGAATCTTCTTGGTTGGTCTGCAACCTTTCTAGCCTTTTTGAATTTTTAAATAAGTTTCATAACAGTGTTGTGTGTGTGATGTGCTCTCCATGTTTCCTGTTAAAGTCCATTGCAAACTTGTGACAGCTTCCCGATCCAAACATGTTTTTGTTTGAGGGTTTTCTTGCATGTACTGCCTGTTTCAAATCCCCCCCACAACATTTCATTGGGCTTTGACTATGCTATTCCATAACCCTCCATTTCTTCTTTTTGAGCCATTCCTTGGTGGATTTGCTATTGTGCTTAGGATCATTATCCTGTTGAAAGGTCCACTTTCAGTTCAACTTCAATTTTTGGACAGATGACCTCACATTATCTTATTAGCACTCTTTAGTATGATGCAGAATTCATAGTTGAATCAGTGAATGCAAGCTGTCCAGTCCCTGAGACATTGAACCAACCCCAAACCATAACATTTCCACCACTGTGCTTCATAGTTGGTATGAGGTGCTTCTCCTGAAACGCTGTCTTTAGTCAGCGGCAAACATGTCTGCTGTTACTGTGGCCAAACAACTCTATCTTTGATTCGTCTGTCTAGAGCACATTATTCCAAAAGGCCTGTTCTATGCCTATATGCTCATTGGCAAACTGTAGTCTTGCTCTAATGTTCTTTTCAGACAGCAAAGGCTTTTTCCTGGCACGCCTCCCATGCAGGTCAAATCTCTTTCTGATTGTGGACGCATGCACTTTGACACCAACAGTTGCAAGACCTACCAGCAGATCCTGTGATGAAATTTTGGGGTTCTTGAAGGCTTCTTTTTGCATCAGACGGTCTGCTCTTGGGCTGAATTTGCTGGGACGGTCAGTCCTGGACAAATTGGCAGTCATTTGAAATCTGCACCACTTGTAGGTGATTTTTTTTTTTTACAGTGGAATGATGTATTTCAAACCATTTGGAAATCTTTTGAAATCCCTTGCCAGACTCATAGCCATCCACTACTTTTTATCAGAAGGCCTTACAGAACTCTTTAGATCTTGGCATGATGACACCACACACCTCAATAGCAAAGGTAACACCAGACACTAGATATTAGAGCGGTTTAAATAAGACAGGTTCCACCTGCACTTCCTAAGCAGGTTCTAATCACTGGCACCCAATCTAGAACACCTGATTCTAATTTTATGGATTTGAAGGTGTGATAAATGTAGGGGTGTACTTACTTTTTCCATGTTACTGATCTGTTTGTTGTTAATTTAAATTGTGAAAATTACTACAAAGTGTGAATCTTATGTGTCAGTTGATAGTGTATCTCCTTTATTAACAGGCACTGTTTCAAAGAGGATTAAATGTTTGCTTGTCCAATGTAAAAAACAAAAACAAAAAACAATTTCCATGGGGTGTACTTATTTTTTTTCACACGGCCATGTGTGTTAAAAAAAAAAGTAAAAGAAAAAAAAAAGATCAAAATCAAGTGGACAACTTAAACTGAACAAATTTATTTAAAGCTTCATTTATAAATATAAAATGTATTAAGTTCACAGCCAGGACTACATTTTTATTTAATATAACAAAATGCTGAAAGAAATAAATTGAGAAATTATGTAACAACCTAAAAAAAATGAAATAAATAAAACCCCAAACAACACAAAAGTGTGATGATATTCAAGTGTCTTTAAATAGCCCAGTTGCCCAAGACAGCTGCATCCAGGTCAGACCTTCACGGTACCCCCAAATGCTCCTATTACTCAAATAAAGAACCAATGACCTGTGATAAACCTTTACAAGATAAATATTGACATTAAACATAATTACCTATATTTTAGTATGAGGTTCCCACATGCACAATTGTGATTATTAATGTTATAATCATTCTAATTTATTACAGTGTAAAGATTTTCTGTAATTTCTATAATATAAACAATATGATCACACCACTATAATACTGGAAATTTGCTTTACAGGTCAATACAGCAGTCAGGGTGGTATTCTGGGAAATATTTACAGTACTGGCTGATTATTTTATATCACAAAACCTAACTGCATAGCTACATTTATACTGTGACTAATACATTACAACATACAGTATCATTAACTTTACTGCAAAACTATGCTCCAAAAGCATTTCCCTGAAGCAGCAAAAAACTCATCTGGCTAATATTTCTATCTCTCATTTCTTCCAGGATAAAGCAGTTAGCGAAGCTGTTTGAATGAATGAATACTGATTTTTTGATCTGATGATCATTTTGCCATTCAAAACATTTTATTGAAGGAGAGTAAGTGCAACAGGCGAACACCAGAGGTAAAGCTAGGCAACACTAATATAATATGTAATATTATACATATTACATATATTAGCTTAGCCAGTTCACTAACATTTACTAGCTAGCTTGATATTTTAAATAGATACCCATATAGCTTATTTTCTTATTATTTTTTTGTTATGCAGGTATGTGTATTGATTGTCACTATTGTGCTCAAGTTCTAATTGTATAAATTGATATAACTATATACTCATTTTATCTTAAGATTCACTTTTATTCAACCACACAAAAAGTACCATAGTAAGCATACTGGACATCAAAATGAACAATTTGCAGGTTCACGTTCATGGAGCACTGTAAAATCAATTGATTGGGTATAAAATTGGACAGAAACCTTTGCCAAATAGGTCATTCTCCGAGTCATAAGGGCTCCACTACATGCAATATGACATTATTTCCAAGCCATGCATTCTCCCACGCTTTTGATCAGGTGATCGCTAACAAAAAGGCATTCGTTTCAGTTCAACACCTTTCATGGTTTAATTTGCCCATAATTAATTTGTCCTCATTGTCAGAAATGAGCCTACCCTCTGCATTCTTAGCCATTTGGTTCTTATTATGGATCACGTGCATCAATAATTTGTGCTTACTGCCAAAAATTAAATCTTAGAAAATGAACATATCTGAAATAAAGAACAAATTATTTAATATTACAAGTTACTTAAGATTGGGCACTGCTCGCAAGTGGACAGCTTTCATGAGGAAGTCTCAATCAAGCTAGAGTTTGTCTCTCTTGCTGAGCTGAGGACATTTCAGTCAAGTGATTCCCACTGTCCCTTGAGGTTAGGAGGGATGAAACTCTCCAGTGTAAACTGCAGAAGACTTTGCAATGTGATAGTACTGTAGAATGCTTAGTGCTAAAACAAAATGTTAAACCCATTGTGGTGCCCATTGTTCTGCCACTTTTTTGAGGGATGATGTTTGCAATGGGGAGGTGCAGTATTAGAAGCATGTGTAAGGCATTCAGCCATAGATGCATAAAGGCAGGAGCTATGAAAAGCTGTGCTGCCGAGATGGAAACGAGATTTTACTCAAGGGTGATTCTAGGCTTTAACTCACAGGGGACTTAGTCCCCAGTGAGAATGTACTGTATATTATATACAAGCAGAAGGGAAATGAAGTTCATGTAGCCTGGGCAGGAGGACAGAGTGACACACATTGTGTTCAGACCAAACAATATATGGAAACTGAGAGGTCCAGGGTGTGCAGATGTGAGGTGGTGATTGATGACTTTGAGCAGGGCGGTATCAATTCTGTGTTGTGGTTGGAATCCAGACTTAATGGATTCAAAATTGATGTTAGATTGAAGGTAGGAATGGTGCTTATTAGCAAGGACACATTCAAGGTCTTTGGACAAACAAGTAAAATTGATCTAGAGTTTATACTATGTGTGGGACCATTCATACTTGATGTCCTCAAAACATTCGACAAGTGTAACAAGTGACAGTGACGACGGAATTAATCCTTCTTGACTCTAAATCAACTGATCTATTAAAACTCCACATTAATGATACAGCTATCATCTCTTCCCATGGTTCCTAACCACAGAATCATTATAGACTCCATCTTGTCATTTGAGGCCTTTAGGTAAATTAAATGCACTGCAAACGCCTCTAATTCTATCTCGGCAACATTGCCTGTCATAGATCCTGTCTTTCTCCTCTACTGCCTTTTTAAGTCAAGTAGGTTTTTATCATCATACCCCTATATAGCTTTTATACAAATGCCGTTTCTCCAGGACCATGGTGAAACACAACAGAAAAAAACAGTGATTAGTAAAGTTGTATGTCTTCAATCATTGTTAAAAGACAACCAAAGGCTCAGCTGTTATGACCAGAGTTGGGTGTAATGCATTACAAAGTAATCTGTAATCTAATTACTTTTTCTGATAACGCAGTAATGTAACACATTACATTTTAAATTTATGTCATTTGATTACAGTTACTGATGTCAATAAAATTACGTTACTTGCATTTCAAATTTATTAAGAAAACAATATTTAGTAAAATGCATTTTTAAAAATAAATCACGTTTTGCCCCGAAGATTCTCTTTAGCCCCAAATAATTCTCCACTTGGAGCTGTGGAAGTATTTTGCGGACAATATTCAAAAGCAATTGCAAACTGTATTTGCATTTCCTATTTGTGGACGCATTTATTGTGACATAATTCAAATGAAAATGCAAATCGTGTATTATCATTTGCATTTTTATTAACACGAACGTACAATGTCTGCCAAATTTCAAACGGAAACGAAAAGTCCATCTGCAGTTGCGTTTCCCGTGTTTCGAGTTATGATTCTGTCATATTGAAATAGCAATGGCAATTACTCCGTTTGCGTTTTCACTTCCTCTGGGTTGCGTATGGAGCCTGCCAATATTTAAACGAAATGGCAAATCCATTTGCATTTGCATTTCCCATGCCTTGCACAGAAACCTGCCAATCATTGTTGGGAGTGGGAGTATACTATGGGGCGTGTTTGTATTCGGAAGTGACGTCATTCACAGCCGATCGCATTTTAGACTGGCTCGCGGTCACCAGAGATTCACTGCACATTCGAGATTCTCTCTTCTATTTCTCAAACAATAAACACACAGAAAGGACAAACTGTGCATTGTCTTACTCTGGAGTGAAACGAGAACCAAGTACAATTTAATATATTTTTAATTTTTCTCCCGTTAAAACCCCCTGAAGCTAATCTCTCAGAAACGCGCATCAGCGCTTTATAGTAATAAAGTCAGTAAAGGACTTATGACCTGGAAACCTGTGTAACATTCTACCAAGAGTATAATCGTCTGCTTCACAGGATATCTGACGTATTGCAGTATTATGATACAGTATGGATACAGTATTTATTTTTTATAGCATATATATTATTAATGATATACATTTTTAAATGTGATTACACATATAAACAATTATTATTATATAAACATTATTGTGCCACATAAAACCCACATTTATTTATAGCATTTTGCTGTAGTTGCTAAGACTAACCCTGGTTTGATTGTGGCACAGAGAGAATGTGGCACAAAGCAGGGTTGGATAAGTGCCTTCAATTAGGTGAGGGGTTGGTATGTTTTTGGTTTTGTTGGCAAGCATTGGTGTTTTAAGTCACAGGCAGCTACAGGAAGCCAGTGGTAAGCAACATGTGGTAAAACCTGGGGACATTAAAACCATCTGTGCAGCTGCAATCTGGATCAGTTGCAGGGGTGTGATGGTGTATGGGAGAAGACCTGACAAAAGTTCAATCTAAAGATGACAAGGGCATTGAGCACACTCTGTGGGTAAAATGGCCAGATCGTTTATTTTGCTGTAAGGGAGAATCCTTTACAATGGGAGAAAAGGAAAGCATGTTATTTGGGTTGTGTGAGTTGTCAGAGGGTCTGATCTAGTGTTGTGGAGTAGCTAATTAAAATTAGTGGCGTTACTAACTTAACTACATTTTTCAGTAGCGTGACAGTAGCTCTGCTACTGTAGAAATAGTGCAGCTTTTCCAGTAATAAATGACTTTTTCAAATGAGTAATGATGTAGCGTGAGCAATCGCTATGTATTTTGTCCAATTATAACGGTCCTCTTCAGTGCATATCTGTGGTGCCTGCTTGCTACACATGAATTAAGAGCCTCACTCTAGCTCACACGGACAGGAAGAGACCGTCTGATGGACACATAAAGCGACCAGCCACGGTTAGTTACGTGATGTATGAGGCAGGTAAATAAATGATAATACCATAATAAACTAACACTGGTATTTATTCTCTGATATAGAGAATATTACTGGTGCTTTGATGTTAATAGGCAACACAACACAATGTTTACATTTACTTACAAATAAAATAATTCAACACACTGATCACTGTATGCCAAGGGATTTATTTGATGTTCTGAATACAACAGTCCGATTGTATTTCTCAACATCTTGTTTAAGGGAGCAGCAAGAGAAAAAAGTTCCTGTCAACTTTTTTTCTTAATTTATTTCTTAAATTCATTGTTTATTATTTCCATGATTAATTAATTAATCAGTGGTAAAACAACAACAATAATAATTATTATTAATCAATGCATGTATTATTATTGGCCTATCGGCAGTATCAGTTATTCAGGTTCAACACACTCTTCCTTATTATCCATGATGGAGCGGGAGATGCGACTGATTCCGGTAATGAGAAATCCAATTACCCACGGCTTTATTTGTCAAAGTTCATGTTCCTTAAGAAATCAAATAAATCTTACACCGTTATATGTAATCTTTGCAAACCAAAGATTAAAATACTTCTTCCAATCCAATGTCAAATCATGACATACTAAAAATGTTGCACATTTAAGTAGCAACGTGTACACTCCACAAAAAAATAAACGTCAGGAGACTGTATTTTAAAGATAATTTTATAAAAACCCAAATAAGCTTTACAGATCTTTATTGGAAAGGGTTTAAACAATGTTTTTCATGGTTGTTCAATGAACCATAAACAACTGTTGCACATGCATCTGTGGAACAGTCCTTAAGACACGAACAGTTTACAGGCAGTAGGAAATTAAGGTCACAGTTACAATAACTTAGGACACTAAAGAGACCTTTCTACTGACTCTGAAGTGCCTGCTCAGCTGCGTGAACATGCCATAGACCTGCTGCAGGGAGGCATGAGTACTGCAGATGTGGCCAGAGCAATAAACTGCAATGCCTGTAATGTAAGACGCCTAAGACAGTACTACAGGGAGACAGGAATGACAGCTGATCGTTCTTTCAGTGGAAAATGACATGTAACCATGTGTCCCCCAGACGTGATCGAGAACATGCAAATGCCTTGGTGGAAGAGTGGAGTAACATCTCACAGCAAGAATGGACAAATCTGGTGCAGTCCATGAGGATGAGATGTATTGTAGTTCTTAAAGCAGCTGGTGGCCACCAGATACTGACTGTTACTTTTGATATCGACCCCCCCTTTGTTCAGGGACTCATTATTCCATTTCTGTTCGTCAAATGTCGGTGAAACTTGTTCAATTTATGTCTCAGTTGTTGAATGCTTATGTTAATACAAATATTTACATGTTAAGAAATTTGCTGGAAATAAAAGCAGTTGACTGTGAGAAGACATTTCTTTTTTTGCCGAGTATAGTCAGCTACTTTTTTTTTTTTTTTTTTAGTAATTTGTAATGTAATTAACTACTCTTCTAAAAGGGTCGCTTGACTGTAGCTTAACTACTTCAATCTATGAGTAGCTTGTAGCTTGAAAAGCTACAGTTTCAAAGTAGCTTCCCCAACAGTGGTCTGATCGTAAAGCTTTCTAAGGAGATGATGAGCATCTCCAGGGAAATACAGCATCTCAATGTTGATTTCCATTCAGGAAATAAGCTGTCATTCTTCATAAAAGACATGTTATGATACAAGCCAAAGCATGTGGCTGAGGGAGGAAAGTGAGTTAAGTGTCATCAGTATAGCAGCAATATGACAAACCATGTATTACCTCACTGAGAGAACATACAGTATCTCACAAAAGTGAGTACACCCCTCACATTTTTGTAAATATTTGATTATATCTTTTAATGTGACAA
>JANDJT010000217.1:7246440-7271105 GCA_024331685.1 Stegophilus panzeri
TCTGTATGGAGGAATAGTCTCAGATCCCTTGCCATGTATTCTCCAACCTCATCAGGCATTATAGGAGAAGACTCAGAACTGTTACCTTGGCAAAGAGAGGTAGCACATATTATTGACTAAAAGGGTGCCAATAATTGTTGCACACCTATATTTAACAAAAATATATTTTTTATAAACCTGTGCTTTATTTGCAAATTGTTTAATATCCATGAGAGCAGAGTACTTTTGTAAAACTATTTAACAAAAGATCAAAATGTTAAACAATAAATACAATTTTTAATAGCCTTCTTTACTCATATTTACCAAGGGTGCCAATATTAGTGGAGGGCACTGTATAAAGACTATGCATTCAATTTTAATCGAAAATATAGTATCATCCTTGCAATAACAAGCAAGAGAAAAAATCCAGAATGATCATTTGTTTTTGTTGTTTTTTTAAGTTGAATTTATTCTTGTATTAATATCATTCTACAGCCATAATCTGTTCATTTTTTATTTACTGAGTTTGGCTGTCTTTTCAAACTAAAATGATCCTGTGGTCCACATGCTGTAAAATTAAAAATAAAAATAAAATGTTAAAAGTCTAAATTGTAGAATGTTATTTATTTATTTATTTATTTATTTATTTATTTATTTTTAGACCCAAAATAGGCAGGAAATTAAACAAAACAAAATAAATTAGATGATACTTTTTTTCTTGGGCCTCAGGATAAATAAATAAATATATATATATATATATATATATATATATATATAGGTATGGATGGATGGGTGGGGATTTTACAGACACCCTGTACTGAATTCTAAATTATTAAAGCTTCTAACTGATGATGTTAATTGCTAAAAGTGCTGTATACTGTAAATAAAATCGAATTGAACTGAATTGAATTGGTTATGGTTTGCACATTTGCCTTACAACTCTAGCGTTTGTGGTTCAATTCCCACTGCCGCCCTGAGTGTGCGGACTCTGGATGTTCTACCCGTGTTTTGGAGGTTTCCTCCGGGTACTCTGGTTTCCTTCCCCAGTCCAAAGACATGTCATAGGCTGATTGGCATTTCCAAATTGTCCGTAGTGTGTGAATGGGTGTGTAATTGTGCCCTGTGATGGGTAGGCACCCTGTTCAGGGTGTCCCCCCGCCTCATGCCCTGAGTCCCCTGGGATAGGCTCCAGGATCCCCGTGATCCTGTGTAGGATAAGTTGTACAGAACATGGATGATGGATGAATTGAATTGAATTGAATTTGAAGTGGCATGAAAGTTGGAGGAATGCATTCTGATTTGGTTGCAGCTCAAACGTTAGGACTCTGGACTTCTGGTTTCTGATTCAGGACTTGAGTTCCACAACTTCTGACTCAATTGTTACTTGCAAAACAGTAACTTGTTCTCATTTCTGGTGTTTATTACTACAGCTATATAGAAAAAGGTCACTCGGCTGCCACAAAAAGTATTAACGTCAAGCTGGACTTGAATCAAATATCAGGAGAATATTCTTATAGTGAAAATATATTAGGCAAACCTGATTAACCTGCTGAAAATAACCCAACAGTAACCATCACAGAAATTCTAATGGTTTCCACTACAAATACCATTACAACCCATCAGCTAGCCATTAAAACCATTACCATTATTGGTCCTTAATGGTATCCGACATACATAAGATGCCACTAACCGAAGTCACCAAATTACCAGTAGCGACCCACAGGGACCATTACAGTTTCCATTAAAACCAATACAATTCCCATTATAACCATTAAAACCATTACTTATTCTATGAGGGTTTCTATTGTTTTTCTCAGCAGAGTAGCCTCGGAGAGGTTATTGGAGACTATGATTTATCTTCTGTGATACACAGAAAACAAATCATTTAATTTCCCACCTGTCTCATAAGGCAATGCAACTGTAGATGATGCTATTCGCAGTTTCTTGCTATTGTTAGTGCTGTGTTTTTCCTCAGTGCTCCTCCATGAGGGCGCACTAGTAGAGCTCTGTTTGGGAAACACCCTCAGCGACGAAGTGTGTATGGAACACGGAGGGGGGCACGGATGCTCGAGCATGCGATAAACAGTGGCCTAAAACAGAAGATACCTCAGCTTATTATTTTATTTTTTTACACTACTGGCTGATTGGTGTTGAGAGGAGACGAGCTTTGCTTTTCGTCGTGAGGCAGAGTGAGAGGATGCTGTGGCGAGCGGCGTGTGACCCAAACCAACACAGCTAACTAATCTTAACGAGAATTGAGAGTCCGTGTATGTAGGCGAAAATAAAACAAAGGGCTCATTTCCCTGTCTCGCATCGGCATGCTTTGTGACTTTTAAATGCTGAGCAGTGGCGTGATGAAGGCGTCGTGGACGAGCAGCAGGTTCCTGAGGCGACTGTGTGTTTGTGCTGGACTCATCGCCCTCAGCTGGCTTCTCCGAGTAACAGGTGCGTGGCTTTTTTTCATTTTATTATTTTTATTTTTTTAAAATATATTTTAAAATGTGCATCTTATATGTTTTTATTAACTCGTATTAATATTCGGTGTTATATCATCTAATTTGGTGCATTATGCACCTGAACAACCACAACGTTAAAGGTGGAGCCAGTGATTATTTGTTTTTAAGCCAGAGCACTATATAATATTAAGCAGGGCTCTCCTCAAGCTCCAGCAGCTGTCAATGAAATAAATGCATAGAAAATACATGATTTGTGGAGCCTCAGATTCTGTAAATTTGGGGGGAAAAACAACAGCATGATGTGGACCACCAACATCCAACTAGTCAGAACAAGGAGGCGTGTCCAGTCCAGTGGCTTAGTCAGAAACCCAGCCAACAGGGAACGTTCTAAGAACTTTGGCTAATGTTCTGACAAGGTTCTATCAAAACATTCGTCCATGTTATTGTTAACAGAACATTCGTTCAGATTCATCTTGTCTTTGGGGCAGTGGTGGTTTGGCGGTTAAAGCTCTTGGTTACTGCTCAGAAAGTTGAGGGTTCAAGCCCCAGCACTGCCAAGCTGCCACTGTTGGGCCCTTGAGCGAGGCCCTTAACCCTCTCTGCTCCAGGAGCACTGTATCATGGCGTCCCCCTGTGCTCTAACCCTAACCCTTAAACATAATAAACTGGACGGAATAACATTTTCATAAGTTAATGGGAACGTTTGCAAAAATTTCTTATAAAATAGTTTTGTCAACTAGGAAGTAGCTAGTGTACAGGATGCAGAAATGAGCCATGTGTGTAAGTAGAGGCTTCCTGCTAATAGTGCCAAAGCTACAACACATTTCATGCTTTCCAACAGGGTCGGGAGGATTACTTTAAAAATGTATTCTGTTACAGTTACAAATTACTTCATAAAAAATGTAATCAGTAACGTAAAAAGTATCAAAATATGAAAGTAATGTAATCTGATTACTTTTGGATTACTTCAAGGTCACATATGTAAATAAAGTCCTCTAAAATACTTTTATTTACAGTTTATTTTAGAGCTTAAAAACATGTTCAATGTGTGGATTTGCTTTAATAAAATAATAATAAAAAAAGTAACAGCATTACTATGATTGCAGACTTTAATACACTGAAAAAAAACACACCATTAGCAACACACACACACACACACACACACAATTGGTTTCACTCTGCCCGCGTTTTACTTTTTTTCCCTACGTTCTTGTGAATGTCCATGGAATAAAATAAAATATCAGATGTCATGAATGTACCTTCTGCCATAATTTACACATTTGAATGGCCATATAATACGAAGCAATGTTATAGCATGAAATGAAAAATGACCTTATATGTCCATGGGCATTGTTTCATCTCAGGACAGCTGTCATTTGCTTCTATCATCAAGCAACTAGCCTATTTGACACCGTACACAACAGTGCTTCACCTTCGCGTGCACGCTGAGAGTAGGCTAATGGTTGAGAGGCAGGAATTTGGCCAGTAGTTGCTGCAAGCCTTTTATAATCGACCAGTTGGTGTGCGAGAAGGTGGGAATTACAAAGAGGGGTTAAAGCAATGCAAACATGCGCATGGATGCTGCAGTATTAGACCATAAGCACATCATAATGGAACTAAAGCCGAATCCCGGACATTTTCTCAAATTTAGAAATCTTGTCTAGACGCTTTTTTAAGGTCTGAAAAAGAGGACATGGCTGCAAAAAAGGACGTATGGTCACCCTAAAAAAAGAGTATAATTTGTGTTAATTTCTGCCAAATTAACTTTGTGCAAAATTTATTTGTGCATGCACCAGGACACTGCTTATGTGAGTCACAAGAGAGCCACAACTATAATCAAGCAACTATCTATATTATGTTATGTCAAAAGGTTAATTTCTTTGATTTTAAATGAAAAAAAATTAATCCTGATAGTATTCCCATTTTTTACAAAATGTACCTGTAATCTGATTACTTTTTTTTTTTTTTGACGTAACTGTAATGGACTACAGTTACCAGTTTTTTGTATACTGAATACGTAATGTTACAGTTATATGTATTCTGTTACTCCACAAGCCTGCCTTCCAACCATCAGTTATGCACAAAAGAAGTGACTGCAACTACTCCATCAGCGAAACAGCAACGCATGAGCAAAGAATACAAAACAGCATTGCTGCACAGAGGAAAGCAGAGTGTGCATGTAGACAACATATGAGCATATTGACAAAAATAGTTTTTGCAATAATTGTACACAGTATTAAAACAGTGCAGGGGTATTTAAGGACCAGGATTGAAAGACACTATGTTATATAATCAGATGATAATGTAACCATCAGTAAATGTGAGTGCATATTTTGTTCATGTATTCTGCAGTCTATACATACAAAAGCACACATTAATGTTCATTCATCTAAATATATATATAAATATCTGTCATGTCATATAAATTGCTAAATACCATTAAATGAAAGATAAAAATGTATCTTTTTACTTTACTTTTTAACTAGTTAGGACTTTCCTGAATTTTTAATGTATTTTTTTACGTATGCTAAGTTTATCTTGTTATTAATATTTTGGGTTTTTCTTCAATTTTATGTGACATTAACTATTGCACTTAATACATTTTTATGTGAAGCACTCTGTACATGTAAATACCTTATTGTAAAGTACTTTGAGCTGCATTTTATGTATGAAAGGTGTTATAGAAATAAAGTTTATTATTATTATTATTATTATTATTATTATTATTATTAGTAGTAGTAGTAGTAGTAGTCGCAGTAGTAGTAGTAGTAGTAGTATTGTTATTATTATTATTATTATTATTTTTTTTATTATTATTATTATTCACGGTTTTTAGTGCAGTCAGTAATCTGGCTGCCGCATTTTGTACCAATTGCGATCAACAGTTGTTCTAGGCAAACCAAGATAGAGTGAATTACAATAGTCCAACCTAGTTGTTAAAAGCGTGAATAAATAGTTTCGAGGTCCTTCACGGAGAGCATCATCTTGATTTTAGCAATAGATCTTAACTGAATCTTATCAGGGATCTTAACTTATCCCTGGGATAGGCTCCAGGCTCCCCCGTGACCCTGCGTAGTGGGATAAGCGGTACAGAAAATGGATGGATGAATAATAATAATAATAATAATAATAATAATAGTTACTAGCCTTAAGGCTACTAATATTTTGTATAGAATGCAATACAGAAGCTACTTTGGTTTACAAATATACAATGACACAACATCTAAGTGTCATTACCAGGCAGTCAGATTTCATAATCAGCTGTTTTTAGACCAGGCAATTTAAAAGGAAAGTTTTACACACAACATTGTACAGTAGATACAATATAATACTCGAGTCGAGTGTAACGTTACATTACCTGGCATTCAAATCATACTGACAGACATGATTGTGTTGCAAACACATTTTTAAAATAAACACTTGTTTTTACAACTGTGATGAATTTTCAAACATTTCCTGGTGTCCCAACAATTGATATGCAAATATAAATCATTAAAACTTCCAATTATCTGATATTTCTAAGAACCTCACTGACATTTGCACCACACAGTTATGAGTCTCCAGGGAATTTTTCTTGGTTAATTTCACATGGTTTTCTTGTTCCATGACAGTTGGTTACACTAACATCTTAGGAAAGTCATTTCAGACAAAAGTTATGAAAATAACCTTTTAACTCTTTAATAACTATTTTTTTTTTTTAAAAAATCATCAAATTAACAATTGTAAGTTTTAAGTATTCCACTATAAGAGATGCATTCAATTCATTTTTATAACTTAATAAAATTTAATATAATTCAATATCATTTCATATAATCAATATAATTCATTAACATATTTTGTTGAAGTTAGTTTTGTGCAGACACAAAACTGAGTGTCATGCCATCTACCCATTTACTGATTAAGAGAAAGTTTGTTTACTGAGTACCTCCTGTGTTCTTATTATCTACATAAACCATTCTGATGTTTAGTTCTTTTCTAATGTAAGGAGTAATATCAATAATTGTATAATGTAATATATAATTGTTCTGGTTTTACAGATCCTCCTGATAAGGATTTTGATCTGATTTGGTCTAAACGAAAACTGACTCAGAAGAGTGGAGAGTTGAACCAAACATCCAGTGAACCCCAAGCTGGTGAGTTCCAGTTTAATTTACATTTACATTTAATCATTCCCAGACTTGAGTGAAGAAATGCAAGCCTCTCTCTCTCTCTCTCTCTCTCTCATAGCACTCCTTTACTTTTTCCTTGTTTTGCTATTCCATCTTTTCCTCTCTCATCATTTACAGACAGCTGCCTCCTTACGAGCCAAGCCCCCTTTGAGGCTTGGTGTTGCTAAGCAGCAGAATCTGTAATTCAGAACAGAGGAAGGTCTGTTTTAAGCAGTCAAAGCATGATGCTTAAGAGAAACACATCACACAGTTCTTTTTTCCACCGATCAGTCCTCTAATCGTTCACCTAGAGCAGTGTGTCTCTGGCTCACTCGGCCCTCTGTGAAGCCAGCTCTCTTTTATCGCTGTGGGTGAGCTCAGTTCTATCTGCCTGCCCTGTAAAATCACTCTCATCAAGAGGGGGGTCTAAATCCGCTTTTACATAATTCAACAGGCAGTGGTCGCACAGTGGTAGCTCAGTGGTTAAGATGAGGGACTACTGATCGGAAGGTTGTGAGTCCAGATACCAGTACTGTCAAGCTGCCGCTTGAGCAAGGCCGTTAACCCTCAACTGCTCAGTTGTATGAATGAGATAAATGTAAGTCGCTCTGGATAAGGGTGTCTGCCAAATGCTGTAAATGTAAATGTAATTAAATAGAAAAGTAGTGTGCGAATGTGTGTGATTGTGCTCAGAGATGGGTTGGCACCCCGTCCAGTGTGTCCCTCCACCTCATGCCCCGAGTCCCCTGGGATAGGCTCCAGGCTCCAGGAGACCCTGTGTAGGATAAGCGGTACAGAAAATGGATGGATGGATAGTTGGCGGAACACGAAAAAAGTCAGAAGTGCTGTTTCTGCCCACAGGATTGTTACACTCCTTCAAGTCAATCTTTAAAGTCAGAGATTCAGTCCATGCTTTTGTATGGAGAAATCACTGCTGTAATCTGCTGATGATTTCCAACACTTTGATAATTGTCTCAGTTAAAACACTGTTAAGGTATTTATGTATTTATTAAATCTGTGGTATTTATTTAGCTTTTCTGATGTTGGCTGAACATTGAACATCAACTGCGTGTTGCTTTTTCAAGAGATTTGCTGTGCCAAACTTGACATACAGTAATTAGTGTCTGTTAACACTAATTTCAATTTAATTTCAGTTTATTGTCATTATATGTTGTATTTGCGCGCTTGCAGTGTAACTTCTGTAGTTTATTATAACGGAAGTGATGTGTTAGTAACGAGCCTGCGTTGTTCTTCACGCGCGATGCAGACGCAGTGATAGAGTGTAGCGCGAGTAAGATCTGTAATGTCTATTTAAAACACTATGATCAAAAGTGAAATAATATGTGTAAAGTCAGCGAGGAACAGAAACCACAAGGTGCAGTGAAAGTGAGTTTTTATTATTAATTTAGGACTAGAGTTTAATTCAGTGCTTTTTGTACATCCATAAAAAATAATTATATCTATCTATTTTAGTTAGCTTATATTTATATTATATATAAGTAATTATGCATTATTTTTTTATGGATTCACAAAAAGCACAGAATTAAACTACAGTCCTAAATGAATAATATATATTCTGGTGTGTGTGTGTGTGTGTTGGGTTCTTTTCTGTTTTGGACAAACAGTTGTGTAAAGTTTTAGTCTGAATTTATATTTGTAACACTCAGTTTGTGGATTTTATTTTAAATAAACAAAAAAAAGGCACTGAAAGTTTGCCCCGCCCCATCTGATTAATCGATTAATCGAAAAATATCGATTATGGAAATAATCATTAGTTGCAGCCCTAACATAACTATATATATATATATATAAATATTATTATTTTCTTTTCAGACCTCACAAGATAAATAATCTCCTCAAGCCAATGATAAAATTTCAGACTACAAACATCGGACCTATCTTTTAAGTTAATTTCTTCAGAACTTCTTTCCTGGCTATGTAGTGTAGTGACTGATGAATGCACATGGATTCCTAATTTCTGAACCCATGCAGTATTATGGAATTAATTCATAGATAGTTTTGCCTCATGCATGATCACATTCAATTTTGAAACTGCTTTGTAGGGCATGGTGGCTCAGTGGTTAGCAAGTTTTCGTTGCGCCTCTGTGGTTGGGGGTTTGAATCCTGCCTCTGCCCTGCATGTGCGGGGTTTCCTCTCTGGGGTTTCCTCCAGGTACTCTGGTTTCCTCCCCCAGTCCAAAGATATGCGCTGTAGGCTGATTGGCTTTTCCAAATTGTCCATAGTGTATGAATGTGTGTGAATGTGCCGTGCGATGGGTTGGCACCCTGCCCAAGGTTCTCCCCCGCCTTGTTCCACGAGTTCCCTGGGATCGGTTCCAGTGGTATGGAAAATGGATGGATGGATGAAACTGCTTTGTGCTGTTTGCAATAGTTTTGTTGTTTACGTAACTACCAATTTAGCAATGTGCGCAGAATAATGTGCTACTACACTGAACAAATCTATATCTGCAGACTGAAATGCCTCTCGATGTGCTAATGTAAGCAGGACTGGTGCCTTGGGCCCTGACCACTGTATCAAATCAGCTACGGATGATTTGAGATTTCAGTTAGCCAGTTATCTCTGAGAGACAAAAGCTTCATAACAACATGGAGTACAATGTGCAGTCAGAAGAGGAGCATTGTTTCTTACAAAAGGTTACACAGATAATTTAATGTCACCATCAAAGTTTGCTGAGTGTTAATCCTCTTTTGACCTGCCGTTGGTTCAGCAATATCTATTCATTTGTGTTTTGTTCTATAGACTTTCACTCAGTCAGTTACACACTACTGTCTAACAAAGGAGGAGGGATTGAAAAGGCTTTTAAATGCCTTATGCCAATACATCTCCTGCCTGCCTTAGTTTGAGAAGGTTTTTAAAGCAGATCACACTTTTATTAGATATATGAATTTGATTTGAGATTTTTGATAAACCATGATTGATTGATTGATACCATGATTATTTAGAAAAATATCAAAACACCGTTTTACCATTTCTCCGGTTCAAAAAAATTAAAAACTGCATTTGTTATTGTGTCTGTATAGGCGGCCTGAGTGAAAGCACTAAAGCAGGACTTACACGCAGAAAGAAAAGCTGTGGTTTTCAGTTGCTTTTATGTCAATAATTTAAGCTGCTCGCTCCATCTCTAACCCTTTACTAATGGACTGTGTTTTTCTTTCTGCACACACACGCACTCACACACTCACACACACTCACACACACTCACTCACACTCACACACTCTCACACACACACACACACACACACTCTCACACACACACGCGCATGCCCCCAGCGATCAATGAATTTCCCGAAGATGTCTTCACTAAGGAGCAGAGAAGGCACGGGGCGCTGCTGCTGCATATCATCTGTGTGAGTTTTTGCACAGAAACACTTGTGAGAACACATAATGTCACATCGTCAACAGTTCCATGTTACAGCATAGTGCATAGAAAATACAGTATACTTTTAGAGAAAATAGAGTATAAGTGCATGAATACATGTCATACTGTAATAAAGTTCATTTATATATTCAGTCTCTGTGTATAAATATTGAACCAAAAAAGTGACAAAGATTTTAATTGATGAAAAAAAAAGCACAAAAAACTATGACTCCATTAATGGGGAAGAGAGTTTACATTTTTATTTTCACCTTTGATATTAAACACATACAGTGTGATGGTAACAGACAAAATGAACTTATGTGCAGCGCTGCCATATATTTACTGAATCACTGAATAATTTTCTTCAGTGTATTTTTTTTCAAGTTGTCTTTCAGGTCGCTTTGACACACACACACACACACACACACACACACACACACACACACACACACATTCTCAGATTTTCTTTTTTTAAATCTGATTCACATCCACCATTGCCTTCACAGTGCTCTGTTCATAATATAGTGATATAATATAATATAATATAATATAATATAATATAATATAATATAATATAATATAGGTGCGTGCGCTCCTGAGAGGGGGAAGCATTTCATGGCAGAGGACGTAAAACATGCTCCAGGCTTGATTGTCTTTGCCTACTCCTGAGTAACCCGGTTGTTATAATATTTATGCGTTTTTTTTGGCATTGAGGATTTCACAGTATTTTTGTGATTGTTGCGGCCAAAAATGCTTGATTTCTTTTGTGCTTTTTTTCGCGGAAATCTACTTGAATTGGTGAAATGGCAATTGCACAATATGATCTTTCACAGTGATGTTTGTTGGTAAATGAGACCTTTTAACTGTATTCATGTTCGACACACATGAATCGAATAGGGCTTTGGCTGAATGTGCATTGTGATTACGTCACATGATGCATCTTGGCCCAAATCTGCGGTAATTTAGGAAAAATTGCAAGCTCTTGCAAGTATTGCTGAGTTTGCTTGATTTTGCGTTCATTTCTGTGTTTGTAAAATCGCTAAATTCCTGGAGGGACTGATTGAATTTTGCAACCGGACTGTAACTGGTTGAATCCGAGCACTAAAATGAGCAACCTCAATCCAGGTTTTTGAATATTTGAAAACTGAATTATTGAATCTGAATTTGTGAACACTGAAAAATAAAATTATATACATACTTGATTGTTTGAAAATGTGAATAGTGAAATTAAAATTACTTTGAACTTCAAGAAGTTGAATTCAGAATAAGTAAACACAAATGTGTGGTTTTTGACTTAATATACACATAACACTGTTATGAATTCAGTGGCCTTTAATTTTCATTATTAAGAATTTAATGGCTTTTTAAAAAGTCCATTTAAAAAAATCTAATCTTTATCACTTTTTTGCTTCCAAAATGTACTTGTTTGATATGTGCTTCATTAACTAAATTAGGACAAAATGTAAACTTCGTAGTAACATGCTTATCATACTTTTGAGTATACTAACCATACTTGTAAATAAAGATTGATGGTACTTTACCTGTATATTGTTCTGAAAGTTCACTTGAAATGACACTTTACAATAAAAACAAAACCACTAAAATAAAGCTGAGTCTCCCCCCATCACATTTGAGCTCCCCAGTTAGAAATGTGAAGGTGCTTCCTAGATGTTACATAAAGTTAGCAGCTCATGATCTCCCAAACACCAGCCAGATGCTTTGCCTGGTTAGTTTCTGGTTAGAGTCAAGTCTCTGCCATCAATCCCAAATAAAAACCCTAATAAATAATTACATTTACCTAATAATTACATCTAACCTAAGGTCAGCTACTGTATTAAAAAAGTATGTCATATATCAAATATAGTACAATACTATATAAAAGTATAGTATGTTATTCCAAGTACATCCAAAGGAAACTAATATTTCACTCACCACTGTACTTCTCTTCAAGAACAATATATTTGAACATGCTAGTATTAACAGTAAACGGCAAGTATATTTAGTGTACTTCTCTGTAAGTATACATTAGTTTACTTGTAGTAAACTTGGATAAACATGTAGTATAATGAAATGAACATTATTGTAACTGTTCATTAAGCGTTCTCAGCACACATTATACTGTATCTGTATCTGTATACTGTATGTGTAGCTTGGTAGTCACTGCAAAGCCTAGTTTAGTTGTTAATATTCTTTTTTCTCTTTGCAGGCTGTTTACATGTTCTACGCCCTTGCTATTGTCTGTGACGTGTACTTTGTGCCATCTCTGGAAAAGATCAGTGAGGTCAGAGCTTTTTTGCTATTATCTCTGCTGTCCACCATTATCCATGTGAGAACACACAGACTTCTATGTATAGTTCATCCTTAGCACCTTTTGATTTGCAGAACCTACATCTGAGTGAGGATGTTGCCGGGGCCACCTTCATGGCAGCAGGAAGTTCTGCTCCAGAGCTCTTTACCTCTCTGATTGGTCAGTTTTATTGAACGTGCTTGAACAGATTGGTGATAGGTTTTTTTTTTATTTATTTAAAAAACTTTATTCAGACAATTTCCTCCAGTATAATTTGTATATAACATTGTCTCAGGTGTATTCATCACTAAGGGAGATGTTGGAGTTGGCACCATAGTGGGCTCAGCAGTCTTTAATATCCTAGTTATCATTGGAGTGTGTGGCATTTTTGCTGGACAGGTAGGAGACTTGTTTTCCAGGAGTCTTCTCCACATTAAGGAGAAGAGCTCTTGTTTAGAGATGTACAGAGATCTTGTTTTCTTTTTCCTCATAGACGATCTCTCTCACCTGGTGGCCTCTCCTCCGGGACTCTGTTTACTACATCATCTCAGTGTTGGCTTTAATTCTGGTGAGACTTCCTAGAATTATATGTGAAACTATTTTATATATTCCTCTTTTTTCTAAGTTTGATTTGTTACAGACAGACATGTTCTTGACTTGCAGATCATTTATGATGAAAAAGTTCTCTGGTAGGTTTCAGTGTTTTTTGATTGCTTTTCAAACAGTATAGAATTGTTTAAACAGAATCTCAGACTTTGTGAACTTTGCTTGGTTGGTACAGGTGGGAGACTATAGTCCTCATATCAATGTATGGAATTTACATCCTTATCATGAAGTACGTAATGATCAGTCATTAAATGCTTTACATAGAGTTTTAATGATAGTAATGATGGCTCATTATGTGTGTGTGTGTGTGTGTGTGTGTGTGTGTGTGTGTGTTTGGATATATTTCAGATTTAATGGCCAGATCTGGGGCTGGGTGGAACTGAGGTGTGGTATACCTGGACAGCCATGTTTGGTGAGCAGCCTACGTCAAGATATAGCAGCGGAAGATGCTAGCACAAACTGTGACACTTCTATGATCCTGATGAAGAAAGGTGTGTGTGTGTGTATGTGTATGTATTGCTTGGTCACCTTTGCAACACATTACAAATACACTGAAGTTGTTTATATTGTTGTGGTTATTACAGAAATTGACACTAGATTAAAAACCTTGCAGGGGAAGCAGTGCATTGTTCCACTTTAAAATGTTTAAAGATCAGAAACACTAAAAACAATTTCTACTGCTCAGGTCATTGTGCAAGTGAGCAGGACTCAGCCGTGGTGATGGTGGATGAGCTGATGAGTCTGCATCCTCACCAGTTCTCCTTATCAGAGGCAAGCCTCCATCTTATGGTCACCCCCCCTACCCCCTCCTCCCTCCCACCAACCCACACCCCTGGCTGGGTGCATGCTCATCGCTGAGGTAACGCCCACCCACTCACCTTTCATGCTAGCCGACTGGCAGACACAGGAAAACTGCGTTCTCTTAGCTGATAAAACGTGGATTTTCTTTTCAAGTGTGCAGATATTAATACTGCTAGCACCATCAGGTAAGAAAGTGACCTTATGACTTTACTGGCTTTAATTCATAATTGTTTTCATTTTCATTTTTCATTTGTTTTCAGACAAGTTTCAGTTAGCTGTGTTTAGCCAAGATGAAACATACAGTATGTTTAGACCCAATGTCACGTCCCTTCAAACTCGCGACTACAGTTCCCAGAGTGCAGCGCAAACTACAAACATGGCTGACGAGGACTACACTTCCCATATCCAGGCACGCGCACCCTCACCCGAGTTCTGATCATGCACACCTGCACCCAATCAGACACACACTCACACACGCAGGATTTAAGCGAAAGTTCGCACAGTACTAACTTGCGAAGTAAACGCTCAGCAGCCTTGTCTCTGTCGTTGACCAAGCCTTAGTCTTCGTTTAAGGATTACCCTGGTTCACGGATTCTGTGCTTTGTTTCTCGACCGCAATTCTCTGCCCAAGCCTTGTATTGTCTGTTCGCCCGATCGCCTGACTACTGCCTGTTTTACGATTACGCCTTCTGCCTGATCCTCGCCTTCCGGCATCTGTATCGCCTGCACTTGCTTCCGTCTCAGGTATCGTAACACCCAAACACCACTAACTGGACATAATCCATTTCTGGAAAACTTTATAGTGATGTTCCCATTATCGGCCATTATTTCCATTTAGAAAAAATAACGATGCATTAAAAACTCATCCAGAGTCACCCAGACAACTTTCCAAATATCACTAGAACACTAAAGAATCAAAATCACATACAGTATTATAATAATAATAATAATAATAATAATAATAATCTTTACATTTTATTTAGCAGCTTTGCAGTTCATTTTCATAATGAAAAGAATGTAGTGGAACAATTGACAAACAAAATAATTTCATTGATGATGACCACCTGTTCTCTTTCCGTTGCCCTTGGTGTCATGGGTCTATAGTGTCGGTTATTCCAAATTTACTTGTCGAATAGTGAGAACCCGGTATTAATATCCAATAGTTATTACAATGTGAATCCTGATAAAGGGTTTCGGTGAATTGTCTATATAGAGACATGTGACAAATTAAAATATGTTAGGGTGGTGTCTGTCTCTGTATTCTGTATACTGGAATCCCCCTTCTATTTAATTTTTTTCTCAGTTCACAACATCAGTTTCTTCCATCTGTATGCATATGCATCATGACTTTGTCTACTTCACTCTTGCAACTCAGGCATGTCTTTCTTAAGACTTCCCCATGCTCTACTTCACATCACATTTAGATTTGGACTTCCATAAATTAGCTTTGCAGAATCCTTTTAACCCTCACATTCTATTCACTACTTACTAACTGACTGTTCACTTGGTCTCTCAGTTTTAGTATTGTTCTAAATTAAATATCTGATCTAAACATAACATATTTGTCCCCTCAATCAATAAGCTGTGTTCTCTTTGGATGGGTCTCTGACATTCTTCCCCTCTCTCTTATCCTACAGAGGCAGAGACTGATCATGAGCCGGAGCTCAGGGGAAAGTGTCAGTGGCACAGGAGAAATTCCCGGTCTTGAGAACCCAGTCTTGGAGGGGGAACCCTGGGGACTAGAAAATGGTGACAACATGGACAGCGAGACCCAACCTCTAGAAGAAGCGAGGACAAGGGGCAAGGGGGGAACAATGGAGAGGGTGGAAGACACTGGGGACACACAGCCCAAAGACACAGAGGAGGATGAAGAGGCACAGGAAGAACAACCCTTCAATCCTCTGATTGTGCCAGGCCAGTGAATTTAAAACATGTGAGATGAAAATAGATTGAGACATGGCCCAATTTGGGATTTTTTCCCTTAGTGACCTGATTAGTGGTGCTATTGTTAAATTGCACACAGTGACTAGAATTATCTAGATTGAGTAGCATGGTGAAGTCAGAGGGATTTGCTTCGTATTTTTCAGATAGATCAAATCAGTAGATTAATGTGCATAAAGCGTTAAAAAGAATAGTCATTCCAGCAGATAGCATTTTTCCACTAATTTTGGAACAGTTCCATACTTTTCCACTACAAAAAAGGTTTCTAGCTGGCAAAACACGTTCAGTTTCAGCAACACAAAGCTGTGTGTCTGTACCATCAGAGCTTGGTGGGAGAGGTCATTGCATCATCATGACTTAAAAAAGATAAAACAGATGTGAACACCTCCTATTTACATTTTTACATTCAGGATACAACCTCATTATAACTGCATCTGTGACAATGGTGTTAGTTTTGAGTACTGTAGATGCTGAGGGATTTGACTTTGAGAAGCTCCCATTATCATTATGAATTAAGAGCCTCTCATATGTTTTGGCTCTCCAAGAGGTGGAAAAACGTGGACAGGTTCTTAGGCTGGTATCCTGACACCTTGTTGTCAGAAAGGGTAATTGTAGTTCAGTTTCAAAGTGTGTGAAAGGTTAAAAAAAAAAAAAAAAAAAAAAAAAAAAAGTACTTTTGTTAAAAAAAAAGTACTTTTCATACATATCAGTTATTTGATTTAACACAGCTGGCATTATTCAATAATCAGTAATATTCCGTGGTTTGGGGCTTTCATTAAAGTTATTTTAATGTTGAGATTAATGATGGAATTGAAGCACCCTATGAAGTCTGTCTCAGGACAGACTCAGAAAGTTCATCAACTGTTAAACCTAAATACTTATATACTCATATTACAGCTTGGAATTAATTTCTCTAAATTATATTTCACGCTACTTTATTCTGAAAGAAGAAACTAATTTCACTTAATTTAAATATAAATTAATTTTATTTTAAAAAGTAACAAAAACTTTATTTTAAATTGTATCATCTGTTTAATAACCTATTTTGACCATTTCTGACTTTAAAAACCATAAGTAATGATCCATTACTAATGTGTTTTACTAAAAAATTGTGGGTAGGTCAAGGACCATGATGTCAACTTATCCAGGGAGTGGGGCTTATTTAATTCCCTTCTTAAATGTAAAACTTTAGAGGCTATGATGTTGCGGGAGGCTTACCACTAGGCTATAAATGGGAAACTGGGTAAAACTGTGGATTTTTAAATCTCACCATGGCAGTGAAACACTACAAACCCAACTGATGCATTTGTCTTTATAAAATAACTTTTTGCAGAACTGCTGACATACAGCTATGGTTTTTTAAATCCTTGAGGCTTTTGTTTTCCTTTCATATGTGTCTGTATGGTTACTTTGTTTTCCTTAATGCGGCACAGAACCAGAAGTAATATGCTTCGGTGAAGATGATGAACAGCTAAGGCATAGCCTTGCTTGTAATTATGCTAATGGCATTAGGGCACGACTGCAGTTAGGATAAGGTTCTGTGAGTACCTCTCCGAGATGTTCCGTCTCAAACAATTTGGGAAAAGGTCATGTCTGTCATCCAATTCCTTGGCAGAACAACTAACCATCCACTGTAATATACTGGAAGAGGCTGGAAAAGGTGAAAGTGTTTCACATAACTTATGAGTTTGTGGCCTTATTATAACATTATAAGATTAGTTACCCTGCGTCTACAGCACCCACCCGGCTACACTCCAACTCGAACAATAAGCTGTCTTGTCTAGCAGCACAGTCAATAGTGACAAACTTAGTAATAATTCAAATATTAGAAGTATCATCAATTATGGCAATCAACTCACTCTATCTGACGTTGCAGATTTTAACTATTACAACAAGATTAGCAACAATCTTGAGCAATTAAAGCGCTACCTACTGAATCTACTTCCTCAAATCCTTGACAAGACTAAAATGGGAAAGCTGTTGAGCATGATGTAGGGAGCACCTTTTATAGGCTGTAGACCCCTCATGGGGTCACAATCACAAGGTGACATTGACACGGAAACAAGTAAACCATCTTCAAACACATTTAACATCAACCAAGTTCGGTACCAAACAACACAAACGAATCTTTACAGAAATGGAACCATTGTCTTTATTTAGACTTTAATACAGATCAAGCATTTCTATTCACACTGCCCATGACCCATTTATTAATTTAAACATTTCACACTGCCCGCAACTAATTCGTTTATTTCATCTGCCCAGGACTCATTAATTCAGTTTATACACAGCTATGATGTAATACATTTACTGGAGCCCAGAGCTTCATTTCCATGCATTCTCACTATGAGTAAGTAAATACACTGTGTAAATTGGCTGTATATTGATAGATTACTATACATGCTTTACCGCTGCATACAAACAAATGTTGTTAGCTTGACAAAATAAAGTCTGTGTGCGCAAAGCCGATTTCCACACATATGATTTAAAGGAAGCATGTGTTATACACCACCAGTAATAACACTAAAATGAGCTTTTAATACCACAAGTACAGCATGCAAACGCATCATGCCTCCTATTTAAAAACATGCAGAACAAAAATGAAGACACAAAAGAGAACACATGCATACAGTATGGCTAAGGACTCTACTGCCATTAAGTTTTGTCGAGGATGCAACACAATATTATAAAGTTGTGGACATTTGTGATCTAGAAATTAAAGGTATCATTTATATTTTGTCTGTTGCGTATTTTGACTGAGATAAAAACAAAGGCAACCTGAGTAAACACAAAGTACAGTTTTTAAATGATAATGTTATTTATTGAAGCAAAAGAGTATTCTAATACAAACTGGGTCTGTGTGAAAATGTATTTGCCCCTGTAGTTACTAATTCCTCAAATCTATGAAACTGCTTTCATAATGGGGTTCTGCTGGACTAGACGCAACCAGGCCTGAATACTGCAAACCCTGTTCAATCAAATCAACACTTAAATTAACAACATGAAGTTGGTTAAAAGGGCTTACCCAGTAACACACTATGCCAAAACTGAAAGAAACTCCAGAAATGATCAGGAAGAAGGTGATATAGAGTGAAATAAGATAAGAGTGAAATATATCAGTCTGGGAAGGGTTTCAAAGCTATTTCAATGGCTCTGGGACTTCAAAAACCACAGTGAGAGCCATTATCTCCAAATGGAAAAACCCGGCACAGTAGTGAACTTTCCCAGAAGTGACCGACCTTCCACGATTCCTCCAAGTGCACAGCAATGACTCATCCAGGAAGTCACAAAAGAGCCAAGGACAACATCAAAAGACCTACAGGCCTCTCTTGCATCAATAAAGGTCACTGTTCATGACTCCACTATCAGAAAGACACTGGGTAAAAATGGCATCAATGGAAGAGTGGTGAGGAGAAAACCACTGCTAATCCAGAAGAACATTAAGGCTCGTCTGAATTTTGT
This sequence comes from Stegophilus panzeri, assembly GCA_024331685.1. Lineage (NCBI taxonomy): Eukaryota > Metazoa > Chordata > Actinopteri > Siluriformes > Trichomycteridae > Stegophilus > Stegophilus panzeri. The sequence continues at coordinate 7,265,501 of JANDJT010000217.1, forward strand.
CAGAACACACTTTGATGATCCTCAAACCTCTTGGGAAAATGTTCTGTGCATTGATGAATTGAAAGTGGAACTGTTTGGAAGACAGGGGCCCCTTTACTTCTGGCGTAAACTCAACACAGAATTCCACAAAAAAGAACACCATAACTATGGTCAAGCATGATGATGGCAGTGTGATGGTGTGGGGATGCTTTGCTGCTTCAGGGCCTGGGCAACTTGTAATAATTGAGGGAAACATGAATTCTGTTCTCTGCCAGAAAATCTTAAAGGAGAATGCCCGGTCTTCCATCCGTAACTCAAGCGCAAATGGATTATGCAGCAAGACAGTGATACAAAGCATAGGAGTAAATCCTGGTCCTAGAAGTAAGTGAAAGACTGATCTCCAGTTATTTCCAGTTATTGAAGTTATTGCTGCTAAAGGTGGCACAACCAGATTTTAACTTTAAGGGGGCAATTAGATTTCACATGGGTGATAGGTGTTGGATAACTTTTGTTGCTTCAATAAAATAAATAAATAAATAAATATGTATTGCATGTTTACTCAGGTTGCCTTTGTTTTATGTTGTATTTCGTTTGACAACCTAAAACAATAAGATATACACAAAATACTTTTTCACAGCACTGTAGCTTTTTCTGGCAAATAATTAACATGGCACACCTTTTTATGGGTGATCCTACGATTCCAATTATTATGTCAGGGCAGCCAGTGTTGGTGATGGAGTTTGAACATGGATACATGACACTGTGCTCTGTAATAGTTCCTTTCTCCAGTAATGGGCGTCATGGGCTTGTAAAACTATCTATAGTCTGAGCATAAACTCTGTTCCTATGTATTTTTCCACAGGAGGGTTCTGTGAAAGGGTGAAGTGGTTGCTCTCGTGGCCTTTAAGTTGTCTGCTTTATTATACTGTGCCCAACTGTTTGCTACCACACTGGGAGCGCTGGTTCATGGTCACCTTTGTGGTCTCCACACTCTGGATTGCTGTTTTCTCCTACCTCATGGTGTGGATGGTATGCAACATTGTACATGACAAATGGAATCATTTAATGTACAAGACTGTCCCAACTTTAAATGTAAGTTTCATTCTGCCTTCATTTTCAAAAATAATATGCTCACTCATATTCTGTGTTTTAGGTCACCATCATCAGTTTCACACTGGACATCCCAGATGTGATTATGGGCATCACGTTTTTAGCAGCTGGCACAAGCGTCCCTGACTGCATGGCTAGTCTTATAGTTGCCCGGCAAGGTACTGTATGCTTAGCAGGAGAAATATTGTTCTAGATCATTTAATTTAATCAAATAATTTTTTGTATATGCACTGTGGATTTGCAGGTATGGGAGACATGGCTGTGTCTAACTCAATAGGTAGTAATATTTTTGACATTCTATTGGGCCTCGGTTTCCCGTGGGCTCTGCGTACACTTGTGGTGGATTACGGGTCAACGGTTAGTTCCTGTCAGTTTCATCAATTTTATCTCTGTGCTTTCACTTGGCTTTTTTTGTTTGAATGTTGAATGCAAATAAACATTGATATTAGATATGATATGCTTAAGATATGCTTTTTTTTCTCATTATCTCTCATTATTGTTCTATTGTTCTTTTTGCATTTACTTCTCAGGTCTCCATTAATAGTAGAGGACTGGTGTATTCAGTTATTTTACTGCTTGCTTCAGTCTTTCTCACAGTGAGTACTGATATTAAGGCCTCCTATATACTTGTTTATAAAGGACTGTTGATGGGATCAATTAATTCCATGATTTTTTTGTTCAATCTAAATGGTTTAAAATATTTTTTTATTATCTGCAAGGGAACACTGCTGACTCTTGCTGTTTCATGTGAATATTTGTTGTTCTTCTTGTACTGCAGGTTCTCAGTGTGCATCTGAATCACTGGAGACTTGACCGGAGGTTAGGCCTGGGTCTTATGATCTTATATGCCATCTTTCTTCTCTGCTCTATCTGCTTTGAGCAGCTGTAGGTCACATCTGACGCAGCTAGCGAAACTTTATCCTGAATAATACGCTGGATTAATTTTCATGAGGAAATATCGCATTACTGTAATTACTGCACCAGAGGCATAAGGAGCAGGTCCTGTGTGGGTTAATGAGTGAGAAGAGATTCATAAATCATATTAAGGAGTTACTACTCACTACGCACTCTATTATTTATTCTACTGATAAGAAGTATTGATACACTTGGAAATCAAAGCAAAGCCATGGCCTGCATGCTGTTTGCACCCCACAATGTCATTTTTCAGCAAGCCTGCAAGAGATTTTAAACATAAAATTATGTTTGGACCACTATTGCCGAAATGTGCAATAGTGAAAAATAAAGAAGTTCCTGGTTTGGACACTGGGTGTCACTGAAGCCAAATCTGTAAACTCTGCCTCTTTGCCATATTTAAAAGTTTATTCAAAAGGCCTACATTAATCTTGTCAAAATTTTGGGTAGACAACATGGCAGCATCAAAGAAACAAAAACAGAAAGTGAACACAGGAGGTTTTGAGGTTTTTTGTTTTTTTTTTTGGTTTTTTTAATAAGGTGGCTCTGAAATCAATTACTCTGAAGGAATATGACTAGTGAAATCTGTAAAATATTTATTTACCCAATACTATTCAAACACACAGAAGAAACTGCTTAAAAATCTTTTGACCCCAATAATAACCCCAATAAGGCTGAAGACTGCTGGTATACACTGGTAAACATGGCATAGATTATATACAACTGGCCATTACATCAGCTTGAGTCCTGCAAAGTGTATATCTTAAAATTATACTTAAAATATATAGATGTTTTTGTTTGTTTGTTTTACTGTTTGAGCAGGATTTTAAAGCTGTAACAAGCTGGTTATGATTATTAAACAGGATTAACGTAAAGTTCCTGAATTAAGCAACAGGATGTAATGTTTACAAAACACGGGTCACTTCTTTACCTTGTGCTTGTACATTTTCTACACTAAAGCATCTAAAATTATGAACAAGACAACAAAACAATTCAAAACTGCTCTTTGTTTTGCAATGAGTCAAATGATTATGTATGATTATGTATTAAGGTATGACGTAATCATATTTTCTTTGGAAAAGTATTTCTTTAAAAAATGGATTATGAAAAAACATGTTTCAGTATTTTGAATATTATTATTATTATTATTATTATTATTATTATTATTATTATTATTATTATTATAATAATAAAAAATATTTTAATTTGATTCATTAACCAAACCAAAACAAAAACCACTTTTTTACAGTTTATTTTATTTCATGCAAATTTGGACACATTTTACTACACATTTTACATGTTTACACTTACCTACAAGTCCTTTTAACACTAGTCTGTGTGTTGGGCTTTCACCTGGTATTTTTTTGTTTTGTTTTAAATTTAGAATAATCAGTGAATGGAAATGATCTTTGCTGAAATTTGAATAAAAGGGGGATAGGGACCTGAAAAGTTTATACAGTGGTGCTTGAAAGTTTGTGGCTTTTTTACCTTTCTGTTTAAGTATGAACTAAAACATCACCAGATTTTCACACAAGCCCTAACAGTAGATAAGGAGAACCTAATTAAACAAATGAGACAAAAATATTATATTTGGTCATTTATTTACTGGGGATCCAATATTACATTTCAGTGAGTGGCAAAAGTATGTGAACCTCTAGGATTAGCAGTTAATTTGAAGATGAAATTAGAGTCAGGTGTTTCCAAGCAATGGGATGTGAATCAGGTGTGAGTGAGCATCCAGTTTTATTTAAAAAACAGGGGTCTATCAAAGTCTGATCTTCACAACACATGTTTGTGGAAGTGTATCATGGCATTAACAAAGAAGATTTCTGAGAAAAATAGTTTTTTTGATGATGCTCATCAGGCTGGAAAAGGTTACAAAACCATCTCTAAAGAGTTTGGACTCCACCAATCCACAGTCAGTACAAATGGAGGAACTTCAAGAGCATTGTTGCCTTCCCCAGGAGTGGTCAACCAACAAAGCTCACTCCAAGAGCAAGATGTGTAATAGCCCGTGAAGTCACAAAGGAACCCAGGGTAACTTCTAAGCAACTAAAGGCCTCTCTCACATTGGTTAATGTTAATGTTTGAGTCCACCATCAGGAGAACACTGAACAACAATGGTGTGTATGGCAGGGTTGCAAGGAGAAAGTCACTGCTCTCCAAAAAGACCATTGCTGCCCTTCTGCAGTTTGCTGAAGATCACGTGGACAAGCCAGAAGACTATATATTCTTTTGTTAAAAATGTTTTGTGGATACATGAGACCAAAATAGAATTTTTTGGGTTAAATGAGAAGCGTTATGTTTGGAGAAAGGAAACCACTCTGCATTCCAGCTTAAGAACTTTATCTCATCTATGAAACATGGTGGTGGTAGTATCATGGTTTAGACCCGTTTTGCTGCATCGGGGCCAAGACGACTTGCCATCATTGATGGAACAATGAATTCCGAATTATACCAGGGAACCAGGGAATCTCAAGAGAAAGTGGGTCACGTGTACGTCCTGATCTTAATCTAATTGAAATGTTGTGGAAGGACCTGAAGCAAGTAGTTCATGTGCGGAAACCCACCAACATCCCAGAGTTGAAGGTGTTCTGTACTCAGGAATGGGCTAAAATTCCTCCAAGCCGATGTGCATGACTGATCAACTGTTACAGTCTCATTTGTCGCACATGGGTTCTCTTTGTCTACTTTTATTACTTGTGTGAAAATCTGATGATGTTTTAGGTCATATTTATGCAGAAATATAGAATATTCTAAAGGGTTCACGAACTTTTAAACTTGATATCATTTTGATGATTTTGAGCTGCTTATCTGTTTATTATTATTATTATTATTATTATTATTATTATTATTATTATTATGTTGTTATTGTTGTTGTTGTTGTTGTTTTGTTGAGGTTATTAAAGTCAGACATTTATTTTGTGGTTATTTACATTTGGAACATTTAGCACTAAAGTTGTTTGTAATCTAAGCAGTTTGTTAAATTATCACCACTACTTTTTACTTGTATGTGATAATAGAAAATTCTGTAATTGTCTCATTGGTGTACAGTTGTGATTTTTTTTTTTTTTTTTTTTTTTGTAAGACCCAAAATGGATTTAGTACCTGTGTAATGATTTTACCACAGTCATATCTTGGTTTCAGCATTTATAACAGCATATTTTTATAATTCACAATTTTTATTGGGTTTATTGGGAGCTTTTTTTATGTTGATTTGCTGTCAACTTTTGTAGCTTAATTAACTCTAATGATTAGCTAAAATGATAGTTTCTTATTTTCTGTTTTCCACTGATGTATGAACATGTCTGAGTGTACTGTATATCCTCACATTTGTTACACTTCTATCTGTATTCATAAATAATATGTATGTTGTTGAGTGCAATTAAACAGTTAAGCTGCAATGTAACACTTTTTTAAAAGTCATTTCATTTCAGCATATTGTAAACAGCAATAAAATAAAGATTTGCATCTACAGTATCTCACAAACGTGAGTACACCCCTCACATTTTTGTAAATATTTGATGATATCTTTTCATGTGACAGCACTGAAGAAATGACACTTTGCTACAATGTAAAGTAGTGAGTGTACAGCTTGTGTAAC
>JANDJT010000217.1:7273422-7293933 GCA_024331685.1 Stegophilus panzeri
TATGACCTTAATCGGATTAAGGTAATTAAAAATTGCTGTTTACATGGTAGCTTCTTAATCAGAGTATTGTCTTAATCTGGTTAATATTGGATTATTGTTGTCCATGTAAATGTACTGACTGTGTACCGTGTACAATCCAGCTGTAGAGTGCACTTTTTACTGTTTTTCAGGAAGGATTTTAAGGCAGAAAAGCTACACTGCAAATGAACAACTAGCCTGTAAATTAATGTCAGTTCTCAATAACTGGTCAATTATATTCTTTAGCTGTAATTTGCTGATGTAAAATAAAATAAACCTGTTAAAGACTATCTTCTGACATTGGACGCTTCGATGTCTGGATAGAGTCACGGTTAGTCACACACATGTGGACTGGTCAGAACAAGCTCTGCTGGACATTTGCTTCCAACAAAATCAAGCTAGTATTTCCCTCTAATAATACTTTATTTAGAATGATTTTTCTCTCAGTTTATGTTAATTAGTTCACTAATCCATTGTTTAAAGTATCTTGTTATAGTAACATGCTAAACTTGTCTAGCTTTTACTAGAGATGCCAGAGTATAATATTGATTGTCATGTTGCTTGCTCATTAGAGAATTAAAAAATAATCAGATTGCGACCTGTCAAAACTATGTTGTGTTCAGTTCTTTCCTCAGGACAGTAGTTGATACAATCAATGTCAACACGCCTGGGCTCTCATACCAGTTCCATAATCTTGCATGTCCTTGTACTACTATATATTCTGTGTCCATCTCAGCTAACTAGTACGTGAGAGTTCACTTTCTCAACAGATACTCAACAGATACAGATAATAAATAATTTAATTTATTCCTTGTGGTTAGATACAACATTGAAATTATTATTTGACTATACATAACAGTATCAGTATGTATGGTTAGTATTAGTGTTTGCTTATTCATTTGGTGTAATTTGGAATAAACAAATTCAGCCTCTAGGGTACTTATTATATATTTATATGCACTTTTTCAAACCTGTTACATCAGGAAATGTGAGTGAGCCAGTTCTGTATATGCAATTTTAACGCCATTGTCCTAATATACATTTTCCATACTAACCCTGATTATAAACTATGAACATGATGCAGTCTGCTGTGAAGCTTAAAGTTCTTGCTTATTGCAGATTTGGCAGACTTGGATAGAAAAGGTCGCAGGAGCAGTTGGTTCTTACTCTCATGCTGGAGGGAGCTGGCTGTTCATAGCATAGCATGTTCATTAACATGAAAGAGTATTAGATACAACAGGTTATTCACTTATGGCTTAGTTTCTGTGTTCATTCACTCAGCTTCATATACATGCTTTATCCTGGACACTGAGTGGGAGCAGAAGTAACAAACAAACAAACAACCAAACAAACAAAAAACCAACAAAACAAAACAAAAAACAGCCCAGCACACACCTCTAATGTAATCCAATTTGTAATGTGCACATTCACTGTTGTACACATTAATTGCTTCCCTGGAGTTCTGATTCCACGTGTTTCCATTCTGGTTTCATTTTCATTGTTCATTGTTTTTTCTCATTCATTAACTGTTATCTGTATATCACTTGTGTCTAGTTCATACTTGCAGGGACACATTGGGTGTGCTGGAATTTTAAGCACCATACATATGCTGTCTGCTATATTATTATTATTATTATTATCATTATTATTATCATCATCATCATCATCATCATCAGTAGCAGCAGTAGTAGTAGTAGTAGTAGTAGTAGTAGTAGTAGTATTGGAGCCTGTTTACCACATACTGTATGTGTGATTACCATGGCCAATAATTTGGATTTAAAACATTTATATGCATTTCCAATCATTTCAAATGTTGTATTAACTTATAAACATGAACTTAGTCTGTATTTCTGCAAAACTTATTATTTATTGGTAACATGTTTGACTACGTAGTACTGTATATCTAAATAAAACATTGTCTACTCAGAATAACTGCTTTATTCTGGTGCATCCGTGCCACCAAATACTTGTTTGTTTGTTTGTTTGTTTGTTCAATATGGAAAATGATACTACATTAATGATTACTACATGATCCAAGATTATTTTATACTAGCTTGCATCTTTTAGGTCTGCATGAAGACAATTCTATGCTTTGACATTTTTAAAAATGGTCCATATGGCCCATATGTCTGACAAGCCACGTAGGCCATAAACAATGTGAGATGGCTGAACAGTGGCTGATTGGTAGGAGAGAGTCAACATTTGGTAGGACTCACTGTGCAAGCAGAGATAGGAACCCTATGAATTGTGAGCACAACCAGAATTACACCTATGACGAGAGTACTGTCACATCCAAACCATTTACACTGATGAGGTGACATGAGCGATATTGATCCATCCAGGATAGATGGCCCTGGAAGATATAAAACTGAAGTCCCTTCCTACAGCCAGGAAGCAAAGACTCAAGTGGTTCCAGATTCTGTCAGCATGCTGTCTGTTGCACTCCTCTACATTTTGGCCTTGGTTTTCCCTGCAGATAATGCGTTACCTTTATACTCAGATACAGCACTCACACCACACGAAGGTAAGTTCAGCCAGTTTCTCAACCAATTTGAAAGACAAGACATAGTGTTTTAATTTAACTTCATCTGTAACAGATGCAGAACTGGGGGTTACAGTAACAGACACATGATATATACTATAAAATGACATTTTACAATACTTGATTGCAATATATATTACATTTTCATATTGATGCTAATACAGTGCTGGTTTGCTTACAGGCTGTCTTAGGAACCTTTATGGAAAGAGAGAGATTTTTATCTGAAATTTAAAAAAATATATTACAATTAGAAGTTTTTAATACAATTTCATGCAGTTGAAATGCAATTCAGTAGGTATTGGATTCTGTTCTGCTTACATTATGTTTCCCGTTGTGTCACAGTGTTCAGGCTACAAAAACACCATATATTCTAGAGCTAATTTAGCCCAAAACCTAAAGTTGAGTTGACTTTTTAAATTAAATAAGATGAATATCTAGGTGCCCCCTGAATTATTATTTTTTTTTTAAATGCAGAGACTCGATATGCCTCTGAAGTTCTGCAAAAATGTCTTCACTCAATCCATTATTCCCACAGTTAAAAATGTATGCTTACTAGGATATTTATAAGTGCCACTCTAATAGATAGTATAATGCATTAATGCCAAGCTTCGGTATTCTACCAGACCTCCTTCAGAAACTAGTGACAGAAATAGAGAATGGACAGAGCAATGACCTGAGTGCACAAAGAGATGTCAAAACCATCCTTCCCATCTTGCTTCACCAGGAACGAGAGAGCGACTCTTGGCCTAATGGTGAGAGGATTTGAGACTGTGTATAGATCACATGTATTAGTTTTCACCTTTTACTATGATTTAAATCTGGTTTCTGTTGTGTGTTTCAGGAGCGAAAGAAAATCTCCAGCAGGATAAAATGAACATGGTAAGAACCTTATGATGTTGTTGTCTCATGTTTCATTTCCTTTCAAGTGATTAATCTGCTGCTTGTGAAACATCGATGAAAATGGTCTTTCAGGTGGATGACTTAAAAGACGTAGTCATGAAATTAGCAGCAGCAGACAAGCTGCGCTCTCAAGGCTTTCTTCGATCTGAGCAGAATTTACCCAAACCCAACAAGAGAGGTCAGCCATGGCTTTGTGAAATAGCATCATGATTTGTCTATATTAGTTATTATAGCTCTTCAGGAATACTAAAGCACAATCAGGCTATTATAGGTCTAGGGTTCTTATACATAATGGAAATGTACAAAAAAAAAGCATGTTTATAACTGTCTTATGCAATGGTTTGACTGTAGAATGAGAAGTAATTATAGTCTGCTGTAGGAAACCTCATATCGAGATGTGCCAGGTTAATCAGAAAAGAACCAATATAGATTGCTTACGATTAAGAATGGAAAACTAACTGCACAACCCCATAGCATGGTTTTTTTCACGATATCACCTAATGTGTTCACAGTTTTATACTGAAGTCAGATATTATTCAATTATTTGGTTTGAGAAAACGGAATATTTTCTTTTAAGACTATGGATACTCATATGTAAATTAAGGAACACCTTTAGCTTTATTCATGTCCAACTGGACAAAAATGAACACTGAAAGAGTTAATGCAACACTCTAGGTGTTAATTCAACACTGGGGACTTTGCTGTGCACTGCTTAGCAATATAGTACAGAAATATAATTTCTCTTTTTTTTAATGAACATGGTCTCACACTTTGTAAAAATTCTCATGATCATATAGAAAGAACACGTGTAAAGTTAAGCAGTGGGGTTTGCATCCAGACCTTTTCTTGTGACAATTTATATGGAATCTAAGGAAATCCAACTACATTACACTTGCTTGTTCAAATTTGTACTAATTTCTCATGTAATCAGGTTGGTTTTTTCTTGTTTTTTGTTTTGCCTGGTGTGCCTCTGTTATCTTGTTTTGAAAACCTTGTAGACTATTTCAGTTTTTGATTTCATTAATCATTTTCAGTATTTTCAGAAGCACTATCGCTTGATGTTAATAGTATAACTATTTTTTTTTGCATCACAGAATATGATCAAAGCAATATATTGTCACACTGCTAGAAATATCGAACAATGAAGCTCTTTGTCTTTGTCTCTCCTTGACAGCCTGTTTCTGGAAGTACTGTGTAACAAACTAGAAGTCCTGTGAGAATTACAGAGGATCAGTCATCAAAAAGGTTGCGTTTGTCTTCAATCCAGCATCAATCCAGCAGCCCTTTAGCAACGTGTGCATTAATTTAACTACAGCACATTAAACTAGAACATGGATATATTTTTAAACAACATGAATACAGCTAATCTCTGTAAAATAGCTATGTAGAAAAGTGGAGCTTTGATGAGGCCAACACTGTGTCTGTACATGTTACGAGCATTATGTACAGCAAATTTAAATCACCTCTGTATTTTTCAATCAGCAGTACGTCTTCATTCTAAAATCTGCATGTTCATAAGCACACAAAAGAACAAAAAGATGTGCACAATGTTGGTGATATGTATGAAATGATTTTTATTTTTAATTAAATTGTGAAATGAAATACATTTGACCTTCTTCTTTAGTAATGGTACTATGATCTGAATGTAACATTTTCTGTAATACAAATACTTATTGTAGATGAATGCAGATACCTGAACTGTACATGTACATAACATGAAAGATCAGTATATGTTGATTCAGAGATAAATTTGCCAGTATGCTTTGTTATGGTATAGTGTTTTAACTCACATTTACCTTACATTGCTATACTATAATTGTATGAAACATGTATACATAATACTATGCATATACATAATGTGTAAATGTTAGGACTGAATAGATAAACTCGGGGTGGGGGGGGACGGTTATTCAAGGTTCTGCTGTATGGTTAACAGATGTAGCTTTCTTAAAGGCTTCATCTTGGAAACTTTTATCAAATAGAAACTCTTTCTTTTAGGACTTTAGGTAAAATATTTCCCTAGAAAAATTCCCATAGAACTAAAAACAAAAAACAAAATAAAAAAAGAGTGTAAACACTTTTAAAAGAATGTTTCTCTGTGTAAAATACATATATACACTATGGACAAAGCAAATCACATTTGATGTACATTAAATTGCACAAATGACTCATTTAATAGGCTACATAAGGGGTTATTCAAGCGAATTATAAAGCAATTATTCAGGGATTCCTGTTTGAAAAAAATAACATGCCAATATGACAAATTAAGATATTATTCATCATGAAATAACATTTCTAGAGAATTACTTATCTGAATCTCTAGTGTTTTAGGTTAATGGGCTAAATAAATGGAAAAAAAATAAAATAAAATAAACATTAAATGGCACATTAGCACAATTCAGCACATTAATAAACATTTCAACATTATACTCAATATTATACCACACTCACAGAATTCAGTTATTTAAACTGAACCTGACACTTTATTTAATTTAAAGCTATTTACAAAATTTAGGCTAAATCTCCTCCTTCATGTATAGAGTTGATGGAAATGCAAGACTGTCTTAGCTGGAGATTTATGTCCTCTTGCTAGCAACACTCAGATAGGCTTTCTCAATCTCAACGCTGGCTGGACAAGTCTGTCTGAACTCCTCTCTCTCATATGCATACTGCAAGTAGCGATGTACGCCAGTGAAATGAGCCGGAATCTCAAAGTTACAGTACTTCTTGGCAGCAACCTTCAAATATAGAGAAAATAAGACATAATATGACTTTTGGTTTACTGAAGATTGTTAAAAAAATATACCCCAGAATATACCAAACATTAAGGACACCTATCTTCTCAAAACTCATAATAAGAGAGCTATCAGGCACAGCTAATATTTTGTCTATTCCATGATACATTTAAAACATTTCAAGAACACATTTTCTTTCACTTCAACTTGTCTGTCTCACCTTGATCACATGTAATTTGGGCAGCAAGTTGCAGTCTGCCAACGTCAGGCGGTTGCCATCGAGGTACTTCCTCTTGGAGACAGAAATGTCCTCGGTGGAGTTGTGGTCTATTTCCTCAGGCAGTGGTGTGTTTAAATAATTATCAAGGCGTGTAAACTCCCTTAGCAAAGCCTGCTCTTGTACTGTGTGGACAAAGAATAAACAAATGTATCTTATTTGTACTTTTATAGTACTTTTTATACTCCATCCACTGTATTAGGAACATCTGTACACCTGCATATTCATGCAATTATCCAGTCAGCCAATCATGTGGCAGCAGCGCAATGCATAAAGTCATGCAGATACACGTGAAGAGTTTCAGTAAATGTACACATCAAATATCAGAATGTAATCCGAGGCTTCAGTGGTCACAGGTTCTCCTAAACTGGACAGGTGAAGATTGGAGAAAGACCAGGCGATGTTTATCCTTTGTGCAGTTTGTGTGAGCCTATGCCTACTGTAGCGTCACATTCCTGTTTTTGGCTGACAGGAGCGAAATCTGATAAGGGCTTCTGCTGTTGTAGTCCATCCACCTCAAGGTTCAGCATATTGTGAGTTCTGAGATATCAGAACTCAAAGAATGGTTAACTAGTTAGTACCATAGTCTTCCTGTAAGCTCAAACCATTCTCCTCTTATCAGAACTGCTGCTCACTGGACTGTTTTATGGTTTTTGCACCATTCTGTGTAAAATCCCAGAAGCTCAGTAGTTTTTGAAATACTCAAACCAGCCTGTCTGGCATCAGCAACCACGCTATGGTCAAAATCACTAAGATCACATTGTTGAACATGAACTGAAGCTGTTGACCTGTATCTTCATGATTTTATGCATTGGCTGTACAGGCGTCCTAATAAAGTAGTCGGTAAGTGTAATTTCTGGGGGAAAAAAGGCAGAATAAATCAAGCTGCAAAATGTTCACAGTTCTGCGTGCATAGACACCAATCCAATGTGATACTTACTATATTTAGACGTAAATAAAGTGCTAATCAATAATTTAAGTGCATTTAAAAAAAAATTGATTAAATATAACTAACCTCTGTTATTTGGACTGTTCTTGATGAAAGCAGAAAACTTGGCGAAAATATCAGCACCCACATCAAATGACTCTTTATTCAGGGGACTGAGATGAGGGTATCTGAGGGTAGAGCAGGAGAGACTGAGTGAGATCTGTCTGTATGCGTGTACTGCTGTATATCTGTGTGTACAGTATGTCCTGGTTAATCATGGCTTATGTGGTGTCAAATTGATTTTGAACAGGTTATACTATATGAAATTATTCCATTATTTTTAATACAATAATATATTTGTTATTAATCAACAAAGTCAGTTAAATAGAGTTCTAGATGTCTAAGAGTACAAACATGGAGGATTGGATTAAGTGTATATTTATACCTGGGAGGGGCAAGGGTTGCCTCCAGAAACTCCTCAATCTTCATGAAGTCAGTCTTAAGGGCACCGTTGTATAGGAGGAAAGGAGGGTTAGTCCCTGGAGCTAAGTCTTTCAACTCCTCTGGCTTCCTGCAAAGCAAAAATGAGAGTAGTCAGTGTGTGGCCTACAGGGTGTGGATGAATTCATCAATCACATGGTGCACTTATTGGTCATCATTTATTTCTGAATCAGGCCAGTGATGATTAATTACTCTTTCACATGTTTTGTTGTTCATTAAGCAAAGCACCCGGATATGGGAGAGGCTGGCTGTGACAGTCAGAATGACTGAGTGACTGATTTTATTTGCTTAATGCAAACAGAAATACTGTAACACAAGTAAATAACATAGGCATGACCGCTAGTCTGAAATACATATCCATGGCCACCTCACAACCTGATTATTCCAAGAATGCAACAACTGATCAAATTTCTGTAGCTAAAAATCACAATCTTGGAATTATTATGGTCAGGGGCAACACTTACTTCCTCATATCGACTGTAGTAACTGTGAATTTGACTCCTTTCAGCCACAGCACCATGAAGAGACTCTGACAGAAGGGACAGTTCCCCACATTCTCTCCATCATGGCCTGCCTGGAGATACACAGGGCAAATCTGTGTTTAAAGCTGTAGCCAGACACACAGGGTCTCACATTCATACACTAAAATTGGAAGAAAAAACCCCCTTCTAGCTGTGTAGAGGATCACAACGTGCAGTTGGGTTCCTAGTTATTAATTAGAGAGGAGATGGAATAATTCACCGTTTATCTTTTCCTCCTAATTCCAAATTCATTATTCTGCCTCAAATCGCAGTCTATTTTCTGGCCAAAAAGCCATCAAAGAGGAAGATAAAAAGCAATAGCTGTGTGTCTGTGTGTGTTTGGGTGCTGAGGCTTTTTATAGGAATTAATCCAAAGAGAGGAATCAACTTTAGTCCACTACAAGCCCACATGCAGCTTATTAGAAATAAAGTTCTTGTGCCATATTTCAATTGAATAATCTTCTGGCACCTGGTTAATTCAATTCAATTCAATTCAATTTTATTTGTATAGCGCTTTTTACAATAGACATTATCTCAAAGCAGCTTTACAGAAATATCAACACGGTATATAGATATTAAAGGTGCGAATTTATCCCAACTATTGTGGGATTTGTTTGTTTGTGGGGTATTGTGTTATTGTGTTTATTGCCAAAGTTTTCCATATAATATGGAAATTAACATGATTATTAAAATATTTACATGTGCACATACAAGCATGCGTGTCTGCATCTGTTGGGCCTCAGGCAGGGGTCTGGGATTTCCAGTGTTTCCCTGTGTGTGTTAGATAAGATGCCACCCCTCGTCATCTCTTGAGGTGTGTACGTTGTGATAAAGAGCAACGTATAAGAGGACAGTTACACACCAGGCACTACTATGTCACTACGACAACATAACAACAGGACAGTAAACTTCCAGTTCAGAATGAGCATAAAGAGGATCTTTGCCTCTTTACACAGAGATCACTGATAAAGAGTGGACAAATATCAGCAGTAGTCTGTCATTCAACACTAAAATATAAAACAAGTACAGTCTTACACTCATAAATTTGTAACATTTTCCAGTTACATCAGTATTTTTGTTTGAATGTGTATACATTTCTCATGATATCAGGTTAAGATAATGTGTTGTAATAATGTACAATCCTGTCAGTATAAAAAAATGTCAAATTTAGAACCCTGACATGTTTTTTTTTTTTTTATACATCTGACATCTTTAGTTATAGTTAAAGCCTGGACATCATTATTCACTTTGAATTGGAAACAAAAACAGAACTGACGCTGTATATCTATTTTGTATGTAAAAGATAGAGGTAAGTCTATTTAGTTTTGCTTGCCTTAGTAGAACTTAGTGAGTTAACATATTGAAAGTAACATAGGAATATTTCTTTAACAAATGTTTAATTCCTGATATAACCCTTGCAAATTTAAGTGACTAATATTAATGAAAGTAGAAAGCACCGACCTTTATGAAGAGCTCAATGCTTGGTTCTTTATCCTGTTGTAGTGCCATTATTTTCCACAATCTGGATGCTTGTTAGCCCAAAACTTGTTCAGCAGTGATCCTACAAATTAGGATATGACCAAGCAAGGAAAAAAATCACCACACACACATGCACACACACACATATACACACTGGCTGGTTGGGGATCTGCTCCTTCAACACTTTAAGTCTAAGGGGGAGGGACAGTCGAATGGGTGTGGCATCAACTTATATAAACTAGTGGCCAAGTGGATGCAGTGTTCAAAAATATCTGACATTTTATTACACAACTCTTGATTAACAAAGAATGAAACATCAGCGTATGAAGTGGTCTTACATTCCATTCACTAAAGCCATAAACACTTAACATGTGTGCTATTTCTGCTCCAGCCTGCCTCTCAGTAACACTACTCTCAGTGCCTGTGACTCCCAAAACAAAGCTTCCACTATGTCGAACCACAATACCCTTCTCTCTTACTTAGTTTAATTAATGGAAAAAGAAATAAAACTTTCACAGGTGTAGGATGTAGGGAGAGAATCTAAAAGTACTTTTAAAACACTTTGATTTGTGTTAAAAGCCAATGAGTTATGTTTAAATAAAACAGAACTCTAGCTGGTGTATAGGTAGTTAGTTGAATTTGATCAGAATTCAAATTAGAATCGTTTACAGGTTTGTTTTAGTGTTCACAAGCCTTCCAGAAACTTCTTTCAAAAATCTTGGAAGAGAGCAGACTCTGATGTCATGAGCCATGAGTCATGCAGAGGGCGATGGTGATGGGAGTGGGAGTTGCGCTTGTGAGTGTGTGATCAATATTAAGAAACTATTGTTCAGTCAAACAAAAAGGAAGATCATCTGGATATATAAAGGGAATTACTGAGTCACTGACGAGGTCTTAAGTTCATGATTCAATGCTTACTTCAAATTATTGCTGAGTATCTGAGTATGTTTGCTGCCTGTTACCATGGATGCCATGTAAACTGTACTTTTACTGTTTGAACTCACATGGATGAAACATACCTAAGAAATTATATTTGCCTACCTTAAAATTGAGTTTAACCTGTTGCCAAGCTCTGTGAACAAAAGGCAGGCATGCTCCAAAGCACTGGAAACTAAAAATGGATTTTGAGGAGTTTCGTTTCTGCTTTATTGAGGGGGATTTGTTGCATCACTGTGGGGATTTCACAACAGTTTGAGAAACAGTCCCAGTAGGCAAGAAAATACCCTTCAAGAAACAAACTGCCAAGGCAAAAGAATATACACAATGGCAAATAGAAAGTGGTAAAGTTAATGTTCTCTTTTCTCAGAATATTGCTGGGGGGGACTTCCAGTATGAAATGTATGATTGCACAACAAGCCCTTAAGATGGCTATTACTAACAAATCCTGGAAATGAAACAAGGCCACACTCGGGACAGCACAGGAAGCAGGATAGGGCTGAGTTTACTCTTAACTCACTGCATCCCCTACCCCCACTATGTGAGTATTAGACCTGTGTTGATTTTAAATCCATGCTGCACACTTCCTTGGACAGTAGAAATCAAAGCAAAATACTTGCGTGAAATGTAAAGACCAACAAAGATATTTCCATGGAGATCCTGATGTCAGCTTTTAAGGAATGGGACACTGGATCCCTGCTGACAGCCTACTCAGGTCGGAGATGTGAGCAGAAGTATGTTTTTTTCTTCACGCTGCTCTTCTTCGTCCTGAGGGAGGATGTGTATATTTATGGACTTTGTGCTGATAAAGCAGTGCACAATATGAAAGGTATTTTTGTCTCCTGCAACTCCCAACTCTCCTATGCCTCCCAGTACATACTATCACTTCATAAGACCTGATGCCACACTCATGCTTTGCAAATGAATACTGCACTGCTTTTACTGAATTTGTTTTTTAAAATATCTCTTTGACCCAATAACAATATAAGCTATAACAATCTTCAGACTGTCAACCTGCTGCATGTCAATAAAATGACGCACACTCCAAAGCGTGCCAGCCACAGCCATCAGCTGTTTCACACCGCCTGTGAAAAGAGGCCTGTTTTTCTCTGGGTACAATGCCATCATTGATCAGTGATTTCTCCTGGTCAGAATTCAGAGGGCAACAAACAAACAAGCCACCTCGTAGTGTTAAAACCAGACCATTATGTGACTCCTGCATTATGTCCCGTCCATGCAGCTGTAGCTTGTCCTGGTGTTTTCTCTGCTTTTTGCTGGCTCTCAACTCAAACCATGCCTGGTCTGCTCCGCATTTCTCTGGTAAGTTTTTCTTTCGAAGATTCTATGAAAGACAAGTGAACACAATACAGGCACTTCCTGAAAAAGAGCATTTTGTTAAGTGATTTATCTTTTGCACATCCTGTGCAAAATAGCTGTGCAGTGTCAGCTTTGGAGAGGTGACTATCAGGTCACTGCGATTGTTTTCAAAACAAACCACTGAAGAAGAGGACGTTAGTGTCTGCAGTTTACTAAAGACAGTTAACCCTTTAGTACACTATTCACTGTATTCAATATCACCATGTAATGTGTTTTTATTTGTGTATTTATATTACTGTATATTTCATGGCTCTGTGAGTGCGTGTGTATGTGTGATAGCTTTGTGAGGAGGCGAGACAGAGGGACCAACCCAAACATCCCCCCAACACACACACACACACACACACACACACACACACACACACGAACTTATCAGTGCAGCCTAATATAGGGGAGTTTTGCATGTTCAAGCTTAGAAACCAGAGCTAGGTGTCCTAAGGCTAGGAAAACACTTTTTTCCCATTTTACCAAGAACATTAAATCTATCACACATATGGAAATTAGACCTTATATTGCCAGAGATCTATAAAAATATTGATAGTGAAAATTCTATTCTATGTTTCTCATCTTCTATAATAAACTATTACTGTTGGCGGCACAATGATGCAGCCGGTAGTGTTGTCGCCTCACAGCGCCAGGGTCCCTGGTTTGACCCTGCGCTTGGGTTACTGACTGTATAGCACCTTGTATGTTTTTCACATGTCTGTGTCCTCCCACCTCCAAAAACATGCAGGTAGGTGCATTGCTTATGCTAAATTGTCCCTAGGTCTAGTATATGTGCATGGTGTACTGTGATGGACTGGCATACCAACCAGGGCGTTTTCCTGCCTCAAGCCCAGTGTTTCTAGGATCTGCTCCAGACCCTGACCAGGATTAGTCTGGTCAAGATAAGTGAAGATAATGTCGATGACATTTTTATTGCTTTCTTTAAATATTGTTGGGTATTCAAATTCCAATTAATGAATAGATTTTTAAGGTGTTCTGCACAACTGATTTTTGATTTAAAAAAACAAAAAAACAACCAAAAAAACAGGTTTCAGGTATTCATTCCAATGTAATTCTGGAAACAGATAAGTGCAGTGTTGTGAATGATTTAATATTATAGTTCTGCACCACACCTACGATGATAAGATAAGAAAACAAGGCAGTTTCACAAGTGTTATATGGTCGGCATCACACCACAATGGCCTTTCAGACAAAGCATGCAGTATTGTACTACACACAACACCTTGCCAGTGTTAATGTGGTTTCAATGCCCAGGTTGTTTGCTGAGTACTGAACTAACACAGGCAACACCTAAAGCCTAGTTCAGCATTTTTTTTTCTCTATCTGTAGATTTCCTTCACACGGTGTTGAGGAACCACACAGCCCATGCATGTGAGGGAGAGACGCTGACCATCAGATGTCCCTCAAAAACCTCAGTGACTATTTTGTCTGCATTCTATGGACGGCGAATACCAAGTCAGCACTTATGCCCCAATGCAAACACAAACGTCACAGAAGAAAGCACAGAATGCATGTCTACCCTCGCCATACAGGTATAATACAGGAAGAATGTTGAATAACAGTGTTGTGTAGAATGTCTCTCTGTTGTGAGGTTTAATTGTACTGCGTCCTCTGAATGTAGGCCTGAGCTTGTTTTTGTACGTGAGTAGAAAGTGGTGTCCGAGTGCCAGGATCGGAGGGCATGCCAGATTCCTGTGGCAAGTCGAGTGTTTGGACATGATCCCTGCCCTGAAACCACCAAGTACATCCTAGTTTCCTACAAGTGTCGGCCCGGTTAGAGCACACACACACACACACACACACATACACACACATCTGCGTAGCAGATGAGGCTAATTCTTATCGTTCCTTTTCAAAGCACATCATCGCTTGCGAACAGCATGTGAAAATGAGAGGCTGAGGCTCGCCTGTAAGAACGACACCGTGCTGGCCATCTATTCCGCCACTTTTGGCCACCTGGAGCATGACACCCCTGTATGCCCTCAACAGGGGCATGTGAAGCCTGACATAGGTCTGGGACTGAACAGCTCATTTGTGCCATCTAGTGAACAAACTAACAGCAGAAACTGTGATTTCCATCACTAACTCTAAGTTAAAGCAAAACATACAGTGTAAAGCAAATCCAAGCAAACAATAGAGTGCTGCAGGGATGGTGTGTTTTTGTAGGCCAACCCGGAAATCAGCATCACCCTGATTCCCTAGACAAAAAGTCAATAGGATTTTTCCGTCGGCTTTTGGATTATTGCAGGAAATAAGTTCTGCGAGCAACTAACGTTTATGATTCTACATGTTTTGTTCATCAAGATGATCTTCACAAATGAACATAACTTTTATGGATTTTGAAGCCTAAATACAATCGCCAGAGGTAAAAAACTAAAGCATGACTTCAACATTAAGCTTTTAGAATTTGTAGCACTACAATTTGAAAAAACACTACAACTGGAAAATACTATAAAAAATGAGTGGGGTATTATTGATGTATTTTATTCCATAGAATAAAGTGTGAAAATATCTTGAGCTTGTGTTAACCACAGACCTTATTTCAGGCATTTAATCAAAAACCCATTCAAAAAACCCATTGACTTTGGGTCAGTGGAACCGGAAGTGCTAAAATGCTAACCCATTTTCGGGTTTTAGGACTCATTCCAGCAGCACTCTATACAATCTCTGCTGTTATGTATACTCTGTGCCTGCATTTTCCTTTCAGAGTGCTTGTCGCCATCAGCCTTGAGAAGGGTATCAAGGAAATGTCACGGCAGAACAAACTGCACTGTGCTGGCCAGTGTGCAGAACTTTGGTGACCCCTGCTTCCCTGGAACCAGCAAACATCTGCGAGTGTCTTTCACATGTGGTGAGTTACAGGACATACTACAGCAAGCAAGGAATAAATGAGCACATTCATACAGTATTGAGAAATGATCTTATGGCCACTCATAGATGCCTTTGCCTTGTTATTGTGAATTCAGTTCCTAGGTATTTACTGGAAGATATGGGGCATGGAGGCGCAGATCCTTTCCGAATCTCTGATTATACACATGGTAAGATGTGTAATACTTATACGAACAAGATGGATATTGAACGATTTTTTGCAAAATTATTAAAGTCATTATCATTACATAAAGTAATTTTCAATCATCCAATTGAAAACAAAGCCTCACAGGATGCACTGATTATCATGTATCTTCTGACTTTTAATGTCTTTAACATAAGGCACATTTAATAGCAAAAATATGAGAATTGCCACATAGCATTGTACAGTGGGATTGAAACTGTGGATGGGAACTGAGGGGATATGGATTTTTAGTTGAACTGGTTTAATAATACATTTTACATTTACAATGCAAACATTAATTTGACTTTAAATATGTAAAATGTGTTTTAGCACTGAATGATGAATCATGGAATGCTAAACACAGAACTTCCCATGACAAACAAACAAAAGAGCATGTGCAAGTTTTGTTACAGTCATTGATAAATTTGGAAATTTGGCATCTAACTAAAATGCAGCAACAAGAACCAGACAAGATATTTATAAATATAGCTGTAAAGTAAAGGTAAAAAAAAGTTTTAAACATAGATAAATATTTTAGATAATTAAATTAACATTAATTAAGCCTATCTACAACATTTAGACGGCATATTTCCTGTCCCAGCCCATTATATATACACTACATTACCCTGATATATAATCACTGAAATACTTCACAAGTATAATCATCCTGATCATCATCATCATCAAAACTCTTTTTTACATAAATCTGTTATAGGTTATGCGAAATGTTAGGATTTTTTTTAGTAGGAGACATTATTTAAATTGTGTCCTACCACAGTTACTCAACACTGTGATCTGAACACATTCACCCTTATGAAATACAGTGGTGCTTGAAAGTTTGTGAAGAATTGTGATAGAATTTTCTATATTTCCGCATAAACCTCATCAGATTTTCACACAAGTCCTAAAAGTAGACAAATAGAACCCAGTTAAATAAATGAGACAAAAATATTGTACTTGGTCATTTACTTATTGAGGCTGAGTCGATATTACATATCTGTGAGTAGCAAAACATTTCATGAGCATTAGCCAATGTGAGAGAGACCTTTAGTTGCTTAGATGTTGCCATGGGTTCCTTTGTGACCTCACAGACTATTACACTTCTTGCTCTTGGAGTGATCTTCGACCACTCCTGGGGAGGTTAACAATGCTCTTGAATTTTCTCCATTTGTACACAATCTGTCTGACTGGATTGGTGGAGTCCAAACTCCTTAGAGATGGTTTTGTAACCTTTTCCAGCCTGATGAGCATCAACAACTCTTTTTCTGAGGTCCTCAGAAATCTCCTTTGTTCGTGCCATGATACCATTCCACAAACATATGGTGTGAAGATCAGACTTTGATAGATCCCTGTTCTTTAAGTAAAACAGGACGCTCACTCACACCTGTCTGTCATCCCATTGATTGAAATCACCTAACTCTAATTTCACCTTCAAATTAACTGCTAATCCTAGAGGTTCACATACTTTTGCCATTCATAGATATGTAATATTGGATAATTTTCCTCAATAAATAAAATACCAAGCATAATATTTTTGTCTTATTTGTTTAATTGGGTTCTCCTTATCTACTTTTAGGACTTGTGTGAAAATCTGATTATGTTTTAGGTCATATTTATGCAGATATATATATACATATTTAAAAAATCCCAAACTTTCAAGCACCACTGTATTTGGAATATTCCACAAGTCCACAAATTCTGCAACATTAAAAAGAAAACATTAATAAAGAAAACAATATTGCAGCTTCCTGCATTGCAACTCAATACAAATGGCTGCAATATTATTTTCTTTATTTTTAGTGATATTGTGATATTAACTGATGAGGTCACTTTGCAAGTACATCATTATTACACAGATCATAGATTGAAAGTCAATTATGAATGAAAAACCAATTATTAGAATTAGTTATCATTAGTCTTTAGCAGGGGCGCACGGTGGCTTAGTGGTTAGCATGTTTGCTGCACACCTCCATGGTTGGGGGTTTGATTCCCACCGTGGCCCTGTGTGTGCGGAGTTTGCATGTTCTCCCCGTGCTAACCCTAACCCTGGGAACTCCGGTTTCCTCCCCCAGTCCAAAGACATGCATGGTAGGCTGATTGGTATGTCCAAAGTGTCTGTAGTGTATGAATGGGTGTGTGAATGTGTATGTGATTGTGCCCTGCGATGGATTGGCACCCTGTCCAGGGTGTACCCCACCTCATGCCTGATGCTTCCTGGGATAGGCTCCAGGTTTCCCTGTGACCCTGAAAAGGATAAAGTGGTATAGAATATGGATGGATAGCCTTTAGCATGGATACTAGTTAGCAACATTTTGTGTATTTCAAAAGTGATGCAGCCAGAGAAATCTTGTGTGAATGTGAGATATTGTAGCCTGAGATGAGTTTAAAACAAAACAAAACTCAGAAACAATGACTGGTTAAATGAATGTTTTCCTAGCTTCAGTGTTTTTCACAAGGGGTTGTGTCACAAGTCACAAGGGCTAAATTTCACCACAATCATGGACTCACTGGTTTAACTTAAATTA
The DNA here is from genome assembly GCA_024331685.1 of Stegophilus panzeri. Lineage (NCBI taxonomy): Eukaryota > Metazoa > Chordata > Actinopteri > Siluriformes > Trichomycteridae > Stegophilus > Stegophilus panzeri. The sequence continues at coordinate 7,291,220 of JANDJT010000217.1, forward strand.
ACCAATATTATTACCACAGTTATATACCACAGTTTCTTTAAGAAATTTTACCTGGTCTTGTAATATTGGTAAAATTATTTCAAATTTAAATATTTATTAAAATAGAAGAAACAACTTATCAGTTTAGTATGATGTGTATATTGTCTGTGTGTTTGTGTGTTTGTGTGTGTGTGTGTGTGTGTGTGTGTGTGTGTGTGTGTGTGTGTGTGTGCCCAGTGCTCCCAGGATAGATGCACTGTGAGTCTGACCAGGACTGAGTGCTTACAGACAATGAATGCATGTTGAAAAGCAGACTAAATCCCACTAAAATGCTGAATTAACACAATCTACCATTCCATACTGTTAAAAGGACATTTCTGATAGATATGTTAATGGTGGTCATAATATAATATTATATTATACATATATTGGCTGTACAGTATAATTTAATGAATGGTCATGCTGACTGCTGAGGCTGCTTTCCCCCTCTACAGGTGGCTGGTACACTGGCCCTGGTGTGTACAGACCACAAAATATTTTCACCAACACTTTGGAAATCTTTTTCCAGATCAAGGGTAGGTTAGCTAATCTGGACCTTATGCATGCATATGAAAACAAATAATTTTAATAGAAAATAATTTTTTTAAATAGGTTTGCTTTTTCCCTTTACTCACACCAGCAGTCAGCAATGGCCTTTTCCTATACTAATTATGTCAGAAATATTTTATTTTAAAAACCTTGCATGTCTGTTACTTTTTTTTCTGACTGTCCCCAGTATTTATTTATGATTGCAGAGACTTAAAGCTATTGTATTCTGTCTCTTTTTGTCCATGTTATAAGGGCTTCCAGAGACAGTGGCTCTGTACTTTGTCTCAGGCATATGTGCTGGCTTGGTCTTCCTGCTGTGTCTGTTTGGTGTGAAATCTACACTGGTGCGGGATGTGAAGGACTTGGTATCCGATCTAGAGGATGAGATCAAGACTGCACGCAGGTCACGCCGTGGGCTGATCAATGATGACAATATCTCATTAGACTCTTCCTTTCCTCGCTTTACATACCCTTACCGTGGAGCTGACTTGTTCAGCCCAGAGATGGTCATGACAGTGGTTATGGAAGACAAGAGAGATGAGGACAGGGACAATGCAGAGGTGTCAAATGGAGACATTTGGCCACCTTGCAATTCCAGCCCTTATGCCATCCATAAATCCAAACTTTCATCTGCCTGACTTTAGAAATGAACACACTCCAGTCATGTCCCTGCTTATTGTGCTGAAGTTTTGACCAGTTTTGTAGAGAACTTTAACACTCATCTATATGAGATAAAAAATTATATTGTCATGCATTCATTCCAATAATGTGTCTCATAAACCATTGCAAGACTTGCAAGATTAATAATTGTTACATATAATAAACACCTCGTTAAAATATACAGTATATACAGTATTACTGTTAGTTGTGTGTCTATTACTGAACATACATAACCTTCTATAACTTTCTGTTGGATATTATCATGGGATATAATTGTTTGTTTATTTGTGAGAATTTTTGTAATGTAATGTTTTGATAGTAAATCAAATAATGAAATGAAATAAAAAAAACAACAAAAAAAACATAACCCTTTTAACCATAAATGACGACTTTTTTTTTTTCTTTTTTTTTTTTTTTCTTCAAGAACTTTCTTACTTCTCCTTGGTTTAACATGCTGCCATAAGTTTTCTGTTTTAATTTCTGACAACACTAAATGACCAGCAGAGGGAGGCTTCTTCATTTATGTAAAACAGTCAGCGAGTATGTGGTAAGCAGAAAGTGTATTGTTTCTACTGTTGAAAAGGCTAAGTAAAAAACCAAACATGACAAGGGGTAATGTTATAGGGAAATAATATATTCCAAATTTTGTATGTCCTGAAATTTGTCCTGAACAGTATGTCCTGAAATTTGTTTACTCCTCTTATACCACATCAGTGTGATGTGACATTAATAAATAATTTTGTATGTATTTATTAATGTCACATCATAGATTTAACTGTTTATTATTATATTTTGTTGTAGAACATCTGTGAAACAAATTAGTTCCTGTAATCACTTTATAGCAGCTATAAACAGTCATTCCCTCACCGGCATCTCTTTTTCTCTCCCTCCCTTGTCATATTACCAGGAAATATGGTTTTCATTACTAACAAAACAACACATTTTAATCAGCCACAAGTCCCTGTGAATGAGATGTTACTATAGAAATGATAATAAGCACATTATTCTAAATCTACCCTCAGAGCCGTGCTGTTATATAACGAATAGAACACAGTGAAAACAATTTATTAATGGAGTGTTGTTCTTCCATGCCGAAGTAGATTATTATTGAGCTTAAAACTGACTACAACTGCACTATTGGCTAAAATGGCTCAGTTAGGTGAGTGTTAGACTGAAGATATGAAGGACTCTGCCTTGATCCCAGGTTTCAGCAGTGATGAACATGTTTCCCCTCTATTTATGAATTAATGACACATTGTGTTTTTAACTGTTTATTGTCACATTTACTGTTGTGGAACAAACAAATTAGTTCCTGGTAACATACTAGCCTGAGCAATGGAGCAAGTGGAGCACCTGCACTCCAACACCTGCACTACACTCCACGCATACCGAGGTTAAATTTGGTGTTCTACAAGGTTCTGTTTTAGGCCCACTGCTTTTTACTTTATATATGCTACCTCTAGGTCAAATTATTCATAAACATGGAA
>JANDJT010000217.1:7305202-7316888 GCA_024331685.1 Stegophilus panzeri
TTGATGATCCTCAAACCTTTTGGGAGAATGTTCTGTGGACTGATGAGTCGAAAGTGGAACTGTTTGGAAGACAGGGGCCCCGTTACATCAGAATGTTACCGTTACAGTTACCGTTAATCAGAATTCCACAAAAAGAACATCATACCTATCGTCAAGCATGGTGGTGGCGGTGCGATGGTGTGAGGATGCTTTGCTGCTTCAGGGCCTGGGCAACTTGTAATAATTGAGGGAAACATGAATTCTGTTCTCTACCAGAAAATCCTAAAGGGGAATGTCTGGTCTTCCATCCGTAATTTGAAATTCAAGCCTAGCTGAATTATGCAGCAAGACAATGATCCAAAGCATAGGAGTAAGTCCTAGTCCTACAAGTAAGTAAAAGACTGATCTCTAGTTATCGGAAGCATTTGGTTGCAGTTATTGCTGCTAAAGGTGGCACAACCAGATTTTAATTTAAGAGGGCAATTAGTTTTTCACATGGGTGATAGGTGTTGGATAACTTTTTGCTTCAATAAAAAATAAAAACTGTATTGTGTGTTTACACAGGTTTGTTTTATTTTGTATGTAAAGTTTGAAGATCTAAAACTATTCAGTATGAGCTGTACACAAAAACAGAAGAAAAAAGTCATTTCTAATAATCTATAAATGTTTGCTATTATATTTAAAATAATCAATATTCTTGTTAAACAAAAATGCCTGGAGGGGTGAGAGCCTTCAGTCAGTGTTCATAAATAAAATTTGCTATAAAGGTTGTATTTTTTTATAAAGGTTGTCTCATATCTCATATGTATACATAATTTATTATGTTTAAATAAATGCAAATTAAATTTAAAAATATATATATATATATCAGTTGCTTTTAGAAAATCAGTGCTTTTGGGCCACTCAGTGGAGCCGGAATGGAATATCGAACTTTTCTCTCTTTTTACTTCTGGAGGTAGCAAGACTTGACTTTTTATTGAGAAATGAGCAAATATGAGACAGATTTCACTTCAGGAAAACGTGTAGATTTCAGGATTACATACAGTAGAACATGTCTAAATAAACATAAACGGGTTTTTATATTTGCATTTGGTAATAGTAAGAGAAGAAAAATATCATCTGGTTACTGGTTTGTATCTGGTCACTGCTGCTTGTCATTAACATCATTTTATTTGTACGCAGAACTTGCCCAACCAGTTTTCAGTATCCTGTTAGCTTTTGGTCAGCATGTGATGGTTATGGTCTGTTAGTAGCAGAATACTAATGAGGTTGCTAGGAACAACATAGCAGGACTTCATCAGTAAGAGTCATCCCAGACTAATGTACAGCCCTTTTAGTAGGTTGTTTTTATACTAGCTGTAATCATGATAGTAAATTAAAAGTGAATTTTGTAAGATATTAAGTGGAGGGGAAAACAGCTATTTAAGGGAATTTAAATGTTATAGACTATCCAACATATTTACATGCATACATTGTGATTACTCCATACCTGTTTGTCTTTGAAATTCTGTTAATATTCAGGTTGATATTTTTGCCTGGGTCATTTAAGACTGGTACATTGTCCTGACTGTGTTGTTGCTCGTATTTTCTTCTTCCAGTTGAAGGAAAAAGTTCACCGCCGAAGAAGATGGAGCCTGTTGTTCCTGCCCCACCTAAAGGCTCTGTCCCAATCCCCCCTCAGAGAAGCACCTCCAAAGCATCAAGCAGTTCCTCCAGGCCCATGCTACAAGGCAATACCAACAGTAGCACTCCAGGAAAGCCTTTAACCTCTGGTACATACAGTGCCTTGCGTTAATTGAATACATGCTATGTTTATACATGCTACCCATTGCATATTTAAAGCTGTTATCTGTTTTTTTTTTGTTCTTTTACCAGATTCTGTAAACTCTCCATACCTGGTGACAGACTTGGGTTTTGAGGATCATTTCAACCATGGTTTAAAAGTAGAGGAAAAGAAGAATAGGCAAAATCGGATAGTTGCCCCAAGAGAAGCCCCTCCACCTCCTACACCTCCCCTTCCTCCTCGGAAAGGCAGTTACACCCCCTCTGTTGCCCCTGCTGCAGGTCTACCTCCTAAAGATAGACCTCCTCAAATACAAATGGCCACACCTGTCAGGCAAGAGTAAGTCTGAGCAAGCTTCTTTTGCTTTAAGGAAGTTTCTCTCTTCCTATGGAGTGGCTATAGTGTCTTATTTAATCCTACAGGTTTAATCACTATACAGACCGATCCAACTCTTGGTCTAACAGTCCAACTACGCACACCATTAGGCAGGCTATGTTAAGTAGCCAGACAGGCCAGAGAGAGGGCCTTCTCAAATACCGGTTGGGCAAGAAGGAGAAGGAGTATGTGGACATACAGAACTTTAGGTAAATATATATATATTTTTTTGTCTTTTAAATAAATTAGTTAATTTGTACCACCTATTATAAGGCTGACAGATGAAACACCCCCCCCCCCCCCCCCCCCCCCCATTTGTTTTTTTAGGTTTTTTGCAGGCACGTGGAATGTGAATGGTCAGTCTCCTGATAGTACGCTGGAACCTTGGCTGTGTTGTGACCCTGAACCTCCTGATGTGTATGCAGTGGGGTCAGTGTCACTAATACTTGGCGTTAAACATCTGTATTTCTGGATCATATTTCCACAAACTCTATTAGTTTTATAGACCTACATTCCATTGATTTATCAGTCCATTTTCATGATTATTAATTAGCAGACTTTCAGTGTAACAGCGGAGGTGCTCCCTTGGATCAGTGTATGGTTTGGTTGACCTTTTTTATTATTTTCTTTAAATGTGTTAAAAGAAAACCATTGTGGCTTAATAGGTTTCAAGAATTGGATTTGAGTACAGAAGCGTTATTGTACATGGATTCATCCAGACAGCATCTGTGGGTTGATGCAGTGGAGCGGAGTCTTCATTCCAAAGCCAAATACAGACAGGTGAGTGACTGACCACATGACAGCTAGAAGAGAGGGCAGGTTTTATAGCTTATACTAAAAGACAACACGTTTCGGCCCGTAGACTAACTGTGTGGACCTATTTTGTTTTTTTTTTGTTTTTTAAATCCTCAGGTACGCCTTGTTCGGTTAGTTGGTATGATGCTGGTGGTGTTTGTCAAGAAGGAGCACAAAAACCACATCAGTGAAATTGCTGCTGAGACTGTTGGAACTGGCCTAATGAACAAAATGGTGAGTCTAATGGTAGTACAGTGGTTCCTTTTTTTTTTTTTTTTTTTTTGAGATGATGAGGTTGCTAGTGCCTAGTTTCAGTTCATGCACCTTATAAATAAACTACTATAGTAACTGCTGACTGATTTGTGTACACCTACAGGGAAATAAAGGAGGTGTGGCGGTGCGGTTTGTGTTTTACAACACCAGCTTTTGCATTGTAAACTCCCACTTGGCAGCCCATGTCGAAGACTTTGAGCGACGCAACCAGGACTATAAGGAGATCTGTGCCCGCATGAGCTTTCACCTCATGGAGCATCCACCTCTCAGTATAGTCAAACATGAGTACGTTATTTATTTATTTATTTTATTAGTCTCACGCCCTCACAGAGCTTATCAAACATCAATAATGTTAACACCTTTAATGTGAACCCCTTCTTAAGCATAATTAAACATGGGATAGTAACTGTATCAAGATATTAGTCATATGACAGTTAATTCATGTCTCTATTACTTTATTCTAAATTTACATTTTTCTAAAAGATTGTGTTCATTTGTTTGTCTTAGTGTGGTAATTTGGTTGGGAGATCTGAACTACAGACTGTTTTTAAATGACGCAGCTAATGTAAAGAGGCTCATTGCTAATAATGAGTTGCAGAAGCTCCAGGAGTACGATCAGGTATGTGCAGAGAGACACCGTGCCATGTGGCAAATAGTTAGGTCAAAAAAAGAGGAAGTCATTGTAGATATAGTAAAAATATGGCTTCTCAGTTCTCAAAACTTTTTTGGGAACACTAATTCGGTCAGTCACTGGAATCCCTTGTTGTTGTTCCTGTTTCCTTTTTTTTTTGTCATATTTATGTGTCCTGTTAGATATGCTTGAAATGAAGAGATGGTTCCTCTGCCATTTATAATTCAGTTGTTTTTTTGTTTTCTGTCTTTATTCTCTTTTGGCAGCTGAACATCCAGAGAGAGACTAAACGTGCCTTCACTGACTTTATGGAAGGAGAAATCCGTTTTATCCCCACTTACAAATTTGATGCAAAATCAGACCAATGGGACTCAAGGTATTACTTTAGATCCAGGTTCATCATGGTATATCACAGTAAAAAAAAAAACACAGAAAAACTGTGAAACATATGAGCGCACAGTTGTGAACTATTTTAAACTGGTCTGTTGTTGTTTTTTGTTTGTTTGTTTGTTTGTTTGTTTGTTTGTTTGTTTTTGTTTGTTGTGCTTCATCTTTTTTTGATTCAGTGGCAAATGTCGGGTTCCTGCCTGGTGCGACCGTATTTTATGGAGAGGTAATAATGTCAGGCAGTTGTGCTACCGCAGCCATATGGAGCTGCAGACCAGTGACCACAAACCTGTCAGCTCTGTTTTTAGCATTGGGGTGAGCTTCAGTGTTCCTCCAACACATTTATTTGACTTTTTTTATTTTTTTTGGACTAATTTTGCTATTGTTCACATATCTGTGGGTCTTTATTTTCTGTTTGTGTAACAGGTGAAGATGATAAATGAGCAGCGTTATAAGAAGGTATTTGAGGAACTAGTTCGTGACATGGATAGGTTGGAGAATGACTTTCTACCCTCTTTGTCACTGACTCAAAGAGAGGTGAGTAGGGCTGGGCGATATGGACCAAAAGTCATATCGCAATTATTTTTGGGCTGAATGGCGATATACAATATATATCTCGATATTGTTTACGTGGGTTAAATGCTCAGTTGTAAACCAACTACATGTAAGGTGTCACAAGCACCTTTATTTGTAAAACATCAATCAAACTAAAGTGCAAATACAGGGTTCCTCTAAGTGTTTGAGAATACACATAGCTATGTAAATATCAAAATGTAAATTAAAAATGACATAAATATTTAAAACAAAAATAGTCACGTCTCTGACAATACTTCTTCAGTTGTTAACACTATAACAGACTGATTTGGTAAAAGTAAACATGCAGTTAATTCTTTTGTGATGAACCATATACACAGCATTTCAAATACTAAATGTAAATAAAAAATCTATAAAATATATTAAATAAAAAGATGCACATCTCTGAGAATACCTCTTCCGTTATTTAACAAAAAGAAGACAGAACAAAAAAGAGTGCAAAATCCAGGTTTTCCTTTCCTGTTTAACAAACTATATCTCGGTGCAAATAACAATGAATATGTAAACATAAAATATAAACTGGACTACTTGCTCTGAGAAAGTAGTTATTTTTCTACTAATCTGAACACTTCAACAAACAACAAAACCTTTCCTTGTGTGTAGCTCTCGTGTTCTCTCACAGGTTTTTGTGCAAGGAACACTAGCCTATCAACAGACTCGGGCTTGAGAGATGCCCTGTGGCAGGTTACAATGTTACCAATGCAACTGAAAACCCTCTCAGAAGGTGAGCTGGTGACTGGGACACAAAAATACCTCTTTGCCAGGGCTGGAAAGAAAACATCATATTCCCTTCCACCACTCGCGTGGATCTGTATCACTCACTACAGCGACCGACTCAAAGTCTCTTGAAAGTTCATTTTCAATAGCCTGCCTATGTGTCAGGTTGGTGTTGGTGGTGGTGGTGCTCTTCTTAAAGAAGCTTGTGAGTGTCTCCTTAACTGGTGGTGACACAAATGCTGCTCCTTCTTGGTCTGCAGGCATGGGCACAGTAGGCACAGGCTGAAAACATCTCTGATCAGCCACCAGAGACTCCGCCTCCAATACAGCTTTGTGCTTCAACATGTTGATCTTGTCAGTTGAGATGTACTTGGTTTCGAACCTTGGATCCACAAGTGAGATCATGTCCAATAGGTCACTAGTGGCTGGGTCAGCATACTTTGTGTTGAGAGAATTCACAGTGGTTTTCTTGATGGATTTAGTCAGCTTACTATCTCCCTCATCATGTGCCAGGAGACTTGTATTGAAAAGATGAAGCACAAGTCTGACATATGAGAGAGTAACATGGTCCTCACCAGACAGAGCATCTGTGAAGTCCTGAAGAGGTTTGAGAGCTTCCTGGACCGCCTCTAGAACCTCTATATCCTGCTAGTTTCCTGGATTTCTTGTCGGAGTTCAAAACTTTGGCAAGGGCGCCCTGTTGCTCCAGAACCCTCTCAATCATTTGCTGCCTTGTTCCCCATCTTGTAACAGACTCAGTGATGAGCTGGTAAGTGAGCTTCCAGCTGAATCTGAGCTTCAGCCAATTCTCTCCTTTTCTTCCAGCTATAGGAAAAGCTGCTCACTATTTTCTTGCACCGGGAAATAGCCCGAGAGATGTGGTCATCCATGCCATGTCGTGTGATACAACATTTAGAAAAATCTTTTGAATATGTTTTTATTTAATTTTTATTTATTTAACAGATAACAAAAACTTTAATATGTTCTGACATCACTTAAACCAGCCCCTCTCTTCACATTTTATATAATATATTTTTTACATTTTTTTTTCATTCTCCATTTAAAACCGTTACGCAGTCAACTCCTTCAGCATACTCACCAATTGCAAGATGAAACCAGTAACCAAAGCACTACATCCTCAGCCACTTAGTCAGTTGCACCGCTTTGACAACAGTTGTTATTGCAACCAGTCCCCTTTCATCAAGTTTCCTGCTTGTAAGGGCGTCCTGCAGTGCTTTCCGGTGTGGTCTTAGAGGGGAAAGTAGCTTGTTTGGAGACACGCACTTTTCAACTCCCAATCTTCAATAAAATGTACAGTCAAGCTCATATATGGCTCGTATGATCTGCTTGACCATATATCTGTTGCGTAGTGTCACTTTTGTGAGTCGTATAGTTTTTGTCTGACATCACAGTACATTTTGGTAGCACTTCTCTTGTAAAGTAGTGATGGCTGGGCAAGTCGTATCTTTGATCCATTTTTTTCAGCAGTTTTTTTTAAAGCCAGCTTGTTCAACCTTAGCAACAGGGACCATATCTTTAGCACCGTGGTAGGCTACCGCCTCGGTTATGTCTCGCCACTTGGCAGTTTTCTTTTCATAGGGCACGCCCTGAGTAAATGAAGCTTGTAAAGAGATTTGTTTTGGGGCAGAAGGCTTTCCAGTCTCGCTTGCAGTACAACCTCCACGAAGTTTCATACAGTTGTAAATGGTGAAAGAGGTTTGTAGTGCTTCCGGCACATGTTGCGACATGTCTACATATTACCTTGCTCTGATGGACAACCGACCTTTTAAACCCGAACCATCTCCAAATGATTGAGCCATTGTTTTGCTTGCATCTTGATGTATATGCATAGAATTTTGATCTACCATCCTGCTGTTACAGCTGTGCATGCCATACCTGTAATGCAGAGGTGTCCAATCTTATCTGCAAAGGATACAGGTATTCATTTCAACCAACCAAAAGCCATAACTGATTCTACCTTTTTAAATCAGTAGTCTTCATATCAGTTGTCTTCAGATTGATTAGATATACAGTGGATGTAAAAAGTCTACACGTTTTATTCCACTCTTCCTTGCATAAATGCTCCAGATCTATCAAACTGTGAGGGGATCTCCTGTGCATAGCCCACTTCAAGTCATTCTACAGGTCTTTGAAGGGATTTAGAACCGGGCTCTGACTAGTCCATTCCAAAACATTGATCTTCATCTTCTGAAGCCATTCCTTTGTTGACATGTTTGTGCTTTGGATTATTAGCGTGCTGGAAGGTCACATTTTTCTTCATCTTCAGCTATCCAGGCCTGCAGGTTTTGTGGCAACATAGATTGGTATTTGGAGCTATACACAATTCCCTCTTTCTTGATTAGAGCCCAAGTCGAAGCTGATGATAAGCAGCTCCATAGCATGATGCTGCCACTCCCATGCTTCACCGTGGATATTGTGTTCTTTGGGTGATAAGCTGTCTTGTTTTATGTCCAAATTATGACATTACTTTTAGAATTATCATCAAAAGGTTCTACCTTGGTCTCATCAAGTAACACATTTTGCCAAATGGTTTGTTTTGATTTAGGTGGGATTTAGGGGGTTGTATGTTTGTTTTTCCCATGAGAAAGGGCTTCTTGTTTCTATGGCAGTTTCTATGGCAGTAGTGAAAACTACAAAAGGCAACTGATATTTTTGTCTTAATACACATCTTCTTGCAAAACTTCTGATGTGTGGATGTGGTTTCCAAACTTTTGTTTTGTTTTCATAGTTTTCTATAGGTTTTTGTTTTCCTGAGTGTGTTGCTCAAAGCCTAGACTTACTAGTATGCGTCAAGTGACAAACAACAAAACTTAATCTTTTCAGGAATGGAGCCGTTGTCTTTATTTATCTTTTGTTTAGCAACGTGTTTATTGCCCATCACTCATTCATTCAGTTTACACACAGCCATTATATTATTCTTTTTTTTTTTTTTTTTTGGAGCACAAAGCCTAATTTCTGTGTTTTCTCACTATGAATACATAAATATATCATGTCAGTCTGTATTTCACAGTTAGATTACCGTAACCATGCTTTACCACTGCAGGTGATCAAATAAAATTGATTAGATTGAGAATATGGCTTTTGGAGCTTTCCACACATCAGGTAATAAAGGAGTGTTTCTTAAAGCTGCTCTGGTCATGAGGTTTCACCAAGCTTGTAATTCCACAATTACAGAGCATAAACACCTTTCATTTCAAAACATGCAGAGCGAAAACAAAGACATGAGAGAAAACACAGGCTAAAGACTTTTCTCCCATTAGAATTTATAGCGGGCGTAACCAGACTTGGCCTTTATAAAAGTCGTGATCTGTCAAGAGAATTAAAGGAGCTTATTTAGTCTGTAGAGTATTTTAAACCGTGACCAATATACATCTCTCAATACACACGTAATCATTTCCAGTGATTACATAAGGGTGACTAGCATCCAGTATTTGAACAGAGTTTCTCCTTTAATAGCCAGCACATTTATAATAGTCTTTTTTTTGTGTTTTTGCTGTTTTTCCATTTCATATTGTTTTTTTTTTTTATTTTTGTTTTTTTAAATTAACACTATTGTAGTCTGTCGAATGTTTGAGCCTGTAAAATTGCATCAATGACAGGGTTTTTCCTGGGTCAAAAATGGTTTTCGGTGGTGTCCCACAGACATGGTCACACACACACACACACACACACACACACACACACACACACACACACACAAAATAAAAAGTAACCTACTAATGTGATCTGCGAGCCCAATACTGACAATAAATTTAAAATAAATGCAAAGAAACAGTTTGTGATTTTTGCTTATCCTGTTTATTCTTGAAATAAAAAACAATCACTGTCAGGATAGATAATAAACCAAAGTGCTTACAACTGTTTTAATCATTATGTTTAACTTCTTAAAATCTTTATTGCTGTCCTATGAAATGTTCATATTGGTTGAAGTGTAATTTACAGGGGTGTCAGTGTGGCTCATCATAAGAACCACGTATGTGTGTGTATGAGTGACTTAATTGTGTCTTTATTGTGGGTTTTTTTTCTCATTCCGGGCAGTTCCACTTTGAGAATGTGAAGTTTCGCCAGCTACAGAAGCAGAATTTTCTTATTACCAATGATGGCCAAGTGCCCTGTACATTTGCCTTCATCCCCAAACTCACAGACTCTCAGTATTGCAAACCCTGGTTACGAGCAGATCCCAACGATGGTGTTCTTGACCCTAGTGAGTGCCAGTCATTTTAGACAGTTCTTGCATTTATTGACGAATTCGTCCAGAATGTAAATAAAGGAAAACTGAAAGAGCACACATAATGTAAACAGTCATAATAAGCTTGTGATGTGATTATGTATTAAAAGTATAAATAATTAGCTGCTCAAGTTGCTGATTGATTGATTGATTTAAAAAAAATTTTTTGCAGATGAGACCATGGAGATATCCTTGGAGGTGTATGTGAGTAAAGACTCAGTAACTATGCTCAACTCAGGAGAGGATCAAATTGATGACATCTTGGTGTTGCACTTGGACCGGGGGAAAGATTATTTCATCACCGTGTCAGGGAATTACCTGCCCAGCTGTTTTGGAACCTCTCTGGAGACGCTGTGTCGTATGAAGAAACCCATCCGCGAAATTCCCATCACCAAGCTCATCGACTTGGTGAGGGATGAAGCGCAGCTACAAGCTTGTAGAAGTAGCGATTTATTTAGAGGTTAAATCATGTAGATGTACTGTAAATTAATGATGCAACAGTGTAGCACATGCAAAGTGAAATCCTTTCACTGGGCCATGTGCAGGTATTAGGGTTACTGAATGTACTGAGCAAAATTTAGTAGCAGAATTGCGATCTTACCGAACTGAAATGAGGTCTACTTGGCATCTCCAGTTTTTGATCAGGAATACTGATTAGTTAAAACATTAATTAGTGTCTTCTCCTAATTAAAATGGTTAAAGATCAGGAATGATGACTGCAATTGCATCTTTTTCTGAAGTCAGGTTCTTTGTTGTATGTATGTTTGCTGTGTTGCCAGATGTACACGGGAAACGCATGTAGAGCGAATGGCATACTGGTTTTGTTTTGTTTTGTTTTGTTTGGTCAACAATATAGTAACAGTTTAGATCTGAACATGTGTTGAGCACAGGACCCAAACTATTACTATACGAGTGATTTAGAAGTTTACAGGGTGAGGGTGCTCCAACTTTTGTTTGCTCTGGTTGTGTCTAGGAGTAATCATCTTGTGCATGCTCAGCTACTGAGCAGTTTGTAGGGTTGGCAGTTAGGGCGGGAGTATTTTTCTCACACTTTTATTTAAACGTTAGTTACAGAGAACATGCGAGGGATTTATTGAGACAGCACATCTTATGAAACAGAAACATGAGCTCAGTCTTAAACCTATAATTATGTTTGCAGATCCCATAAAGACTTTTGCACCAAGTCTGAAAAATGCAGCCTCTAGAATCTAACGTGATGATGTTTGAGTGTGGGTATGTGTAGAGTATAAAACCCTTTCCTCTCTGATAGAATGCGCACGCACACACACACACTCGGCCATTGCGGATCAGAGAAAGGAGAGATCCTGAGACGAGACCAATAGGATGCAGTATTAATTTTCAGAATACTGTTTCGAATGTTCGATTTGTCAATACTGTATCAAATTAATTTCACACGTAACAGCTACCTATGTTTTTATGTCATCATTTACCCAACTTTGTCTTAAAGAGGTGTTTTAATTAGGAAAATTAATGACACTCTACAACTTGGGGTATGAATCAGTAATATATTGTCCATGACTAACTTTAATTCCAATCGAATGGCCTATTAATAAATAGAATGACACTTAATAAGTGTATACGATATTGGAAGTCTCATTTAATCCCATCTATCAATATAGAGTATGAGATCCGGACTGGAGTGAAGTTTGATTTAAAAGGTGGAATATAAAGCTGCTAGAATAAGACTTTCGCTAATCTCCTTCTCAAATGAATGTACAGGTGCATCTGAAAAAATTTGAATATGGTGGAAAAGTTCATTTGTTTCCGTAATTTAATTCAAAATGTGGAACTTTTCATATATTCTGGATTCATTACACATAAAGTGAAATATTTCAAGCCTTTTTTTGTTTTAATCTTGATGATTACGGCTTACAGCTCATGG
>JANDJT010000217.1:7317205-7338315 GCA_024331685.1 Stegophilus panzeri
AACTTCACACTGGACTTCAAGCAACTTGGATTCTGTGCCTCTCCACTCTTCCTCCAGACTCTGGGACCTTGATTTCCTAATGAAATGCAACATTTACTTTCATCTTCCTCATGATTTGTGTTTGTGTACTGAACCAGACTGAGAGATTAAAGGTGTTTTGAGTTAATTAGCTGACATTTCTGTATTATTCTGTATTATAAATTCTTTATTCTAGTATTTTGAGATACTGGATTTTTTTTATTTCCATGAGCTGTAAGCCGTAATCATCAAGATTAAAACAAAGGCTTGAAATATTTCACTTTGTTCCACTTTTTGAATTAAATTACAAGAAAAAAACACAAACATTTCCAGAATATTTTTTGATATTTTTTTGAGATGCACCTGTAGGTGCTTTACAGTGCCTCATAATGCACTACAGTTGTTTTGAAATGCCATGTCATGTACTAGTGAGGGCCACTGCATTGTCACTTCTGTATGTAAATGTAGACTTTAGTCTTCAGAAGCCCAGGATTGTTCCTGTGTCTTGTTTTCATATAGTGTACCTATATGTCACCTGAGGAATGCGAAGCAGTACAGATCACTATAAAGCTTTTCCAAATTTTTACAGCATTTTTCTTTGTCGGTATTTATCATCTGCGTTTTTGCCATTTCTCGTACATGGAAATATGAATGATCATGAGTTATCTTTTCTTTAATTTCTGCTGATCTATTTTCTAGACTGGTGAGTGAAAATGCATCTCTTATGCAATGCTTTCTTTTCACTGCTTATCTAATTTCCCTGTCCTCCTTTTTCTCAATCTCTCCTGTATGCATTGTCCATTCCTTTCCAAACAATAATTCTTGGGACCGCTTCACTCTCAGGGAGAAGATAGCTACACGGAGAAGGTAAAGCTCTACAGATTGCTGTACTGTAAGGGCTACTGCAGTGTTTTGTCTGTCTTGCTAAATGGCATTTCATTGCAGAATTCGAGACAGTTTGTTTACAGTGCATGTGCGTGGTGTGATTAGTTAGTCATTTCTGTGTATGCATCAGATAACGTTCTTTATGGTTTATGCTTGCTTTGCACTGTCGTCTTTAACACATTCAACGATCAGCGGGCCTCCCACTTTAAGATCAGCTCTTGCTTCACAGCAGACTCAGTGTGTTGTTCAGGCAGTGATTAAGGCTGTTTGGAGTTTCACTAGGCTCTGCATGTCAATTTTAAAACAACACTACTGCTTTATCTCAGAAACTCACCAGGCACTGACATTACAATAGTTCGTGTGGTGATTAAGGAATAATGCAGCTGGTCTAATAAATTGCTAAGCTTGTGCAATTAGCAGGGTTTGAGATTCTTCCAAGACAGTGTTTACTGTTGGGTTACCAAGGTGTTAGTTATCTTTGAAAATATTTTGTTAGGATGGAACACCATTGGTGTTTTCTCTGTCAGTCTGTCAGGCCCAGACAACGAAAAAGCTCTTACATGGATGAATGAATCTTCAATTAATTTGCAAGCCCACTGGGCAAGTGACAGCTCTGATGTACTTGCCCAGTCTCATGGTTTGCCCAGGAACTTAATTAACTAGGTTAAAATGTTGTACCAAAAAAAATGACAAGCTAGTTAATCCCAGGATGTGGAACGACTCTGGGTAGCCACTATGCTTATTCTGTCCTGATGAGGTCTTTAATATAGCATGCTGTGTTTGCACCAAGTCTTTGGTTAACATTTTGGTTCCAAGCTGTGGTGCCCTTGCACAGCACATAAAAGATGTTATTTAAGTCTGGCTGCATGTTTTTTCAGTCGACATGCGATTTGTATAACCGCTTTTGCCTGCACCGTTCTGTATATTGCTCAGTTTAGATAGTCTCCACAGGATTTAGCTGTTTTGCGATCACAAAATGAAGCAAATTGTATTCGCAAATATTCGCAGGAGCTTGCAATTTTTCAAAATTACCGCAGATATTCCGCAGACTTGGGCCAAGACGCATCATGTAACGTATCACAATGCGCTTTCAGCCAAAGCCCTCTTCGATTCACGTAAAATGCACATGAGTAAAGCTACTTTAAAGGTTCATATTTACCTACAAACATCACTGCGTAAGACCATACAAAACAATTTCATGCCAACTCAGGTAGTTTTCTGCAAAAAACCCCACAAAAAACAGCAAAATAAATAATTTTTGGCTGTAACAATCACCAAAAAAACTCCATGAAATTCTGTATGGACTATTTAGAGATCCCTAGTGATTTGTATGTTCGTGTCCTTAATGCTTCTTCAGTCATGATGCTCCACATTTTGTCAAAAATGTGTGGCCCAACATTGTACCCTACTTTATACTTGTCTTACTTAGGAGTGCTTAAAATGAATATTGGAGTACAAAGAAAAGGGAAGTGAGTGAATATGTTCCTTTGTTTTGTTTTGTTTTTTTTACTGTCAGCACACCAAGTTATCCCCGCCCGCAATTTTGGTCTTACCAAATCCCACTCACTAGCTAACTCTTACATTATTGCTACCAGCCAGGGTAGATGGGACGAACACGCACTTCCTCCAAGAAATGTGAAAGAGCACTCTTCACGCCTACCCTCTTCCATATACATGAGGTCAGATACACCTCGATTGGCTAGTGTCGCTGTGATCAACAGGGGAATGGGAGACGGAGGGAGAGGGAGGGAGAGTTCATTCCATGCAGAGAGCACTGCCAGATTACCTCCTGGCCACTGAAGGCTGTGGCATCGTAAAGGTTCAAATTCATGATCTCCTGATGATAGGGCTCTTTTCTGTTGCACCACCAAGTTCCTTTTTAAACACTTTTTACCTTCACATTAACACCATCTGACTTGAAACTGCCTGTCTGAGTAAAGATGTCGTCCTTAGTTTTAGTGATGGTGTTGAGACTTCTGTGGTTGGACAAAACAATTGCACAGTAAAAAAGAAGAGTAAAAGCGAAAGTGTTTTGCTCTGTGTGCTAAAAAGAACAACTGGATAGCAGATGCAGATATTTTGCTACCATTCCTCTTTAAATTCCTTTTAGGGTTGGATCTGGACAGGGGTATGCCTTTTTAACACTGCCATTTTTAAATTCTAAGGGATTCATTTACAGTGTCTAAACGAATGTGATATGTCTTGTACAAAACAGCCCTCCTTCAGTCTCGCAGTCCCCTGTAAATAATGTGTGACCTGCTTAACCTCACTCTAACCTCCTAATGTGTGAAACATCCCTGCTTGTATTAGTGAATCTTGTCTAAAGAAAATTCTGCACATTATTAACGGCACACAGTAAATCAGGTAAAAGCACACTGATTTGCTTTTACAGGTGATTCTAACCGTTTAACATTAATCTACTTCTCAGGAGAAATGCAAGATGAACTTCCTGTTGGACAATAGCGACACAGAGGACAAACCATTAAAGATCCCCAAGGAGATCTGGCTGCTTGTCAACCATCTTTTCACCAAGGCCTGTCATCAGGTAAACCACAGCTTGCATATTAAATCAACTCTATAGTTTTTATATACAAGGTGCCGAAATATACTGATTTACATTTAGATCACCTAGAAAACTTTTTAATGCTTTAAAAATTACATTCATAGTGCTTCATTTTAATGTTAATATAGCTTGTCAGTGTTTGCAGTCATTGCTTTGTGCTCAGTGTTTCTAAGAATTTACCCTCGTACAGAGTATAGTGAGAACCCTAATCCATCACACCTGCTGCACCTCATTTATCAAGCTTATACAAAGGGTTTATTTGTTAATCGTTTGTACAAGCAGTTGCACAAGAATTTTGTTATTCATGAAAATCCTGTAATTCTGGAAAAAAAAACATTTGCATCATACTTGTGCTCCTGAGTGTGTTAAAATTTTTGCATAAGAAAACTAACTAATATAAACCTAGACTTGGACTCATGGATTATTTTTCGAGGTGGCCCAACAGATAAGCATCTGCTCCATCATCGCGAGATTGAATCCCAATGATGCCACAGACATCCGTGGCCAGGAGCCCAAGAGGGCAAAATTGGCCGTGCTGTCAGGGAGGGAGGGATTTTATACTCTCTCTCTCTCTCTCTCTCTCTCTCTCCTATCAATCCTCCACGTGTGTTACGCCACCCCCTGTCGCTGCATGAGCAGGAGTTTGAAAAGCTGCAGAGTTGGGTTTTTTTTATTTTTCTAAAAACTGTTCACTAGGACAGGGACTATAAATACCATGCAGAACATTTTGTAAAAACCAGTCATTTTATATTATTGACATTTTACAAGGAGTTTATTAAGGAGTATGAAAAATGAAGAAAGCCTGCCAACCCAAACCCCTAAATTACCAGAGATAAATTCAATAAAAATTAGGACAAAAGAAATGCTGCTGCATAAATGGGCCGGTCTGTCTGTGCATAGCTGTATGATGATTATTTTATTCATTTAATTTTTTTTTCAGAGGATGAAAGCTGGAATATAAATTGTTCCGTTTGTAACGACATCTTTTAGTGCTGTGCAACACGCCAACATGTCGGCAGACTCACTTTTGTTTTCCTGTTATGCTGTTAAATAAAATCTATATTTTTATCAGCATAGACCTGAGTCTAAATCACTTTCCCCTTTTTTGCCTTTTATGTGTTTTATGGGCGTGACCAAATTCAAATCAGCTGTGCCTCACAAGCTCCTTTTCATTTATGGATGATTGTCCTTCATCAGCATATACAGACGAGTAGGAAGAAAATCAGCGTTTCCAAAAGTTTTTATTTTTGTTTGGCTTACACAAACATTTACACACAGCTGGACTAAAATATTGATCAATGGGGCCCATTCAGTCTATTTCTGTAGGAACATAGAACAGGGCTGATGATCACTGCTCTACATTATAAGCCTTAAAAGTGGGGAACAGATTACACTCTCACCAACTTTCATGGATGCTAAACAAGTCCTTTTGTTGCCTTTACATTCAGGCATTTTTATTGCTCACACGAGTTTTAGTTACTCTATACTATAGTATAGAAATCTATACTATGACTAATGTCAAGGAACCAATTAAAATGGATAGCAATAGATTGTAGTTGTGGGAAGCCTGTAACTGGAATCAAAGAGATGACCATTAGCAGTGCAGCTGCAACACAAATAAAAATACATTTCCATCTTCCCCCAGAGCCTTTTTATATACTAATTAATTGGGTCATGTTTTAAGTAAACTTATAATTATTTTTCTAGGAGGATCTTTTCCAGACCCCTGGCCTGCAAGACGAGTTGCAGAGTATCATTGACTGTTTGGATACCAGTATTCCAGACTCCATTCGTATCCTTTTCCCAAAAATGACTATGTGCTGTATGCTATTTCTTGTATGATAAGGGGAAATGTTTTCCAAATGTTTCACTGCACTCTTTTTTTTGCTTGATGAATGGACAAGCACATTTTTGTCCTGTAGAAATATCATACTCACTTAATAAATAACACAATCTAGTTTGAAGACGTCATTGTTCATAATGGCACTTCTTATACAGATATTCCCAGTCCCCTAACTTGAACCCCATAGAAAACCTGTGGGGTGAACTGAAGAGGAGTGTCCACCAGCTTTGTTTTTTTTATATATGTGTGTGTATATGTATGAATGTATGTATGAATGTATGTATGTGTGTCTCATGGATATCAAACCATTGAAAACAAAACACAGGTTTATCAAAAAATATCTTTGTTAAATATAGGTGTGCAACAGTTATTGGCACCCTTTTTCCTCCATTCAGAATCTCTCCAGATCCTTCACATGTCGAGGTCCACGCTGGTGGACTCTCCTCTACAGTTCACCCTACAGGTTTTCTATGTGTTTCAAGTCAGGGGACTGGGATGGCTATGGCAGGACCTTGATTTTGTGGTCGGTAAACCATTTTTGTGTTGATTTTGATGTATATTATGGATCATTGTCCTGCTGGACAATCCAACCATGGCCCATTTTAAGCTTTCTGGCAGAGGCAGTCAGGTTTTCATTTCATTTTGTTATTTGATAGACTCCATGATGCCATGTATCCTAACAAAATGTCCAGGACCTCTGGAAGAAAAACAGCCCCAAATCATTAAAGAGTAACCACCATATTTAACCGTGGGCATGAGGTACTTTTCCATATGGCTACCTCTCTGTGTGCGCTAAACCCACCTCTGGTCCCATTTGAAGTTCCAGTAGTGTCTGACAAACTGAAGATGCTTGAGTTTGTTTTTGGATGAAAGTATAGGCTTTTTTCACCAAACAACTTGTGGTGATGTAGATGACTTCGGATTGTAGTTTTGGAGACTTTTTGTCCACTCGAACCATCCGCTTCACAGTGCGTTGAGACAATATAGACACACGTCCTCTTCCAGATTGATTCATAACATTTCCAGTTGACTGGAACTTCTTAATTATTGCCCTGATGGTGGAAATGGGCATTTTCAATGCTTGTGCTATTTTCTTATAGCCATTTCCCATTTTGTGAAGCTCAACAAGCTTTTGCCGCACATCACAACTATATTCTTTGGTCTTACCCATTGTTATGAATGACTAAGGGAATTTGGCCTGTGTGTTTCCTCATATTTATAACCCTGTGAAGCAGGAAGTCATGGTTGAACAATTTCCTGTTCCTAGTCACCCAGGTGTATTAAAAAAATTTAAATATCAATGGGAATATACTTCAGTTATATTTTTCTCATATGAAATCTTAGGGGTGCCAATAATTGTTGCACACCTATATTTAACAAAGATTTTTTTTTTGATAAACCTGTGTTGTTTGCAATTGTTTGATATCCATGAGAGCAGAGTATTTTTGTGAATCTTTTGAGCAAAAGGTTAAACTATAGACAATTTTTCACAGCCTTCTTTTCTCATATATATCTGAACGTGTTTCAGATAAAACATAACGTGTGGTTCTTTAATGAATACAAATCTATAATCGTTAGCAAATTTCTGTGTTAGAAGAGGAATAAAACACTTCATGCTTTTATAGGAAAATACTTTAGGGTGGTAACAGTAACTCTGCTTTGTGATGGTATGCAACAATCCACTCTGTTATTGATATCTTTTCTTATAACAGCATGCCCCCATGTGTTTTATTTGTTGTAAATCTCAGTTTTATTTCTTGTAGTGGGAAAAAATAGTGAGTGATTGTAATTAGAGATGCACCGATGTATCGGCCAATAATCGGTATCGGCCGATATTTTAAAAACATCCGATGATCAGGGCCTATATAACCTGTCAATCCAAAGAGGTCGGGAAAACGCATTGAATTTGTGCTGTGTGTGTGAAGACGTTGTCTCTTGTGTGGAATGACGACAAAACTGCAATTTATAAGCTCTGCACTGCTAAAATTTTACACCGCATGCTGCAGCAGAGCAGAAGCAGTGCGTATTTTTTCCGGTGTGAATGTTAATGAATGAGTGCTTTTACACCAGACACAGCAGCAGTGAAGCTGGATTTTCGGCATCGTGTCTAAATTTCTTTTTTGCCGAGCTGCTCGAGCTGAATTAAAGGGCCAGTACACTGTTGAAAGATTTAAATTAGGATGAGTTGACAAAAAAGTATATATTGTACAGAAAAAGTTATTTGTAGGGTAGTATATTTCATATCCAGTTAATGCTAATATATAAAAAAGTTTATATTATATATTACCAGTTTGGTGTTCAATGATGGAAATGCTTTTGTTTGTGATGAGTGAATGTGAGACTAACAGGAGGTTTTTTTTTTAGAATTCAGTCAATTAATTCTCTTAATATGAAATAATAACATTCATTAAGAAATCTTAATTCAATCTTCAGAATTTAGTTAATGTTACTTTGAGTAATGTGTTTTCTGTTTATGAGACCAGTTACTGTGAAACAACTTGTTGAAATGGAGAGAATAAAGTTTATATTCGCATTTCTTTCAGAATTGTGGAATTAATTATTATTACTTTAAAAGAAGGCATAAAAGGCAGAACTATTAGCTGAGAAATTTAGTATCGGTGCATCTCTAACTGTAATGTGAAGGTAAGATATGGACTCATCGTCGTTGTTCTTCTAAGTGTCAGTTGAGAGTTAACTTTCTCTTTGGTAGCTACAGCCAGTGCAAAGCATGCAGTTACGCACCCATCTGATATACAAATTTGTTGTGTATTTGGATTCCAGTATATTTCAAGTATTATAAATACGATAGTCAGATGATGCTAGCGGTTATAAAATTGCCCAGGGTGTAAAAGTGCTCTGCTTAAACTGTTCTCTCCCACAAGATTTTATTCTGCACTCTAACCTGGCTGCTTTTGTGGTATTTTTTTTTTCTTTATTTTTTGACAGAGATCCCTGAAGCTCTTTTAGTCCTTTTTATAATGACTCAAACTACTTCAAGGAGACACAGTACACCCTCTGTTTTGCTCTCTTTCCTTGTCTTTACTGCTTTATTTTCTCCTGCACTCTGTCACTGTGCACTGCCACAGTGGCGCTCTCAGTCCAATTTGTCCTGCATTCTTCAGTTTTGTTAAATGTCACCATGGTTTTCCACAAATTGCCAGTCTGCTCTGTGTGTGTGTGTGTGTGTGTGTGTATGCGTGGGTGTTCAGTTTGTATTTGCACCCTAACTGTGTGTATCAGCTGGCAGCAACCATTCAGTAGCCGAAGCACTGCTGATCTTCTTGGAGGCTCTGCCTGAGCCCGTGGTGTGTTATGAACTCTATCAACGCTGTCTCGAATGCTCACATGACACTCGTCTCTGTAAACAGGTACACAGACACTCTAGAAGAAGAGCTTTGAAATACATATTTGAAATGAACCTAATTGACTCTTGTCTATGATGGTTAAAACAATACTGATTTATTTAAGATAAGCCACTTTTAACAAATCATTGTTCAGTTTTTAAACAGCTGAATTTGCAGCAAATTGGCAGTCATTAATGATATTGCACTATGTTGTATGACGGCCTGGGAAACCCATTCTAATGGATGTTTTATGTTATATGACGTTCTGAACGCTGTGGAAATGTGTTTCAACCAGAAATAAGGTTATAGCATTTTAAAGTCTGTATACTGCCAGAAGCCAAAAAAGGGGAGAAATTGCTTATAAAGATTCCATTCTGACTCCACTGAGAGACACCAACGCACTTAGTCTCTAAAATCAACTATTATTTATTTGTTTAATTTTAATTGAATTGAGTATGTAACAAATAAAATATATACATAAGAAATATTACCACAATCTTAATAAAAGTATTTATTTATAGCCTACAGCTGTCTGACCCTTCCAGCAGTCAATCCATGTTTATTATTATTATTATTATTATTATTATTATTATTAATAATAATAATAATAATAATAATAATAATAATAGCCTTTGGTGAACTTAATTTTTTTTTTTTTTTTTAAAGACAAATAACCTTTACAGGTTATAGAATTCATTATGTTTACATTATAAAGTATATTTGGACTCCTCAATAACGTTAATAATCCTCATTAATGTAATAATGTTCTGTAACCTCTCTGTATTATCTGAGTTAGAATTATGTTAACCTTAGTTAAAGTATCATATAACAAGAGAAGGACTCAGCCACCTCTTCATTTGTAATGTATATTTTGTCATTTATGTAATCTTTAGAAAAACAACATAAGTGGCAGTTTATCAGAGATTATAAAGCTACAATGGAAAACTTGGATCACAAGACATCATCCATTTCCACTCATTTCCTATTTTTTTATTAACACTTTTCCCTCTGTCACTTCTATTGTGTAATTGACTGTGTGTGTTCATGGAGAATTTGGCAGCTGATATTTAGTTAGTCTGGGCTAGTTAGACAACTGAATCAACTGCAGAATTGAAACAACAACTTGATTAAAACATGGCATTCCCTGTGTGAGAAAAGCACACATAGCTAGATAGCTATTAAAACACCTTTAAGCAGGCTGACAGTTTTACAGCCATGTTTATTGCAGACGAAAAGGCACAGGCAAGGTTTTGTCCCGATATATTTATGGTTTCTTAGACTACAGGTATCCAAGTGTGAAAACCTCAGTTTGAGTCAAAACCCTGGTTTGTCATTTTTCGGCTGTTGGCCAGAATTCAGCCACAGAGATATCTGACAAGTTTTCCCAGATTGCCAAACATGTGTGATGATGCGTCCCCTGTTCCGAACATTCCAAGCTTTCCAAACATTTCCATGTTTTATGGATGCTGTTTACTTATATTCTTATTAATGGATTTTCATTTGTTTGCTGCCTTTGATATTTTTTCTTGTAATTTCGTAATACAAACCTATTCATGCTTTCTGTTATTGTGGAAATTCTTGGCACGTTGTTCGTGATTCTAAGTGATATCATGGCACACTTTGCCTGAGTGGATAGAGTGGTTTAGTTTCTCTACTTCTTTGGGCTTGCCAAGTGAGGGAGTCGTAGATCTTGTATAGAGAATTAAGCAGTTAGCTATCCTCTAAGCTCCTCTTAAGATGAAAAATGGGTAGAAGCTTAAAAAATGAGTGGATATCCTATGTAAATAAATAATCTACTGTATATGTACACATGATTATAATTGCAACCACACTCAACTTACTATTGACTGTATAGATATGGCCTCAGATTAGGTATGGTTATATGTCATATATCACATTAGGTATTATTAGGTATGGCTATTCTCTCTGTTTTTTTTTGTTGTGTGTTTTACAGTTAATATCACAGCTCCCCAGAGCACACCGCAACGTGTTCCGTTACCTATTGGCCTTCCTGAAGGAGCTGCTGAAGCATGCGATCGACAACAACCTCACTGCCAACCTCATAGGTCAGTCAGTAATTCGCCCATCTGTGTATCCACACTAACTATTCAAAAATGTTTTTCATCTTCATTTCTGTTTTTCATTCTTCATTTCTTCTTCCAGCTACCCTCTTTGCAAGCCTTCTCATCAGGCCTCCACCAAAACTTTCAAGCAGACAGACCTCAAACGATAGGCAGAGGGCCAATGATTTCATCTTAGGCTTCCTAATGGGCAGTGATGAAGACTGAGGAGCTCCTCAGAGATCACGGGTCATAAACGCTCATCCAGGTGCAGGTGGTGCCCTAGTGATGGCAGAGAGTTTAAGTGTATGTGTGTGTGTGTGTGTGTGTGTGTGTGTGTGCACTCCTGTATGCGAATTATCAGATGTTGGGCCCTCCCTGCACTATCATACCTATTTGGAAAAATGGCAGCATCTCTTTTGCACAAACGCTGCGATTGGCTTTAGTATTCTTTTTGTTTACTAGAGCATTCTCCATTGTTAAATGAAGCAGTTTCAGGTCAAACTGGTGTCGCTCTGAGAGTTCCGTATTATTTGGCCTCGAGGCCTTTATGAGGATTTATGTTGAACCCCTTTTTTTTTTTTTTTTTTTTTTTTTTAAAAGATGTTTCAATTTTATGCCAAATCAAAAACTGTTATTTGTGTGAGTGTGTGTTTGTTTGTTTGTTACATGCATCAGAAGAGAGCTTGTACACTAAAATACAAATAGTAAAGAAACTTTTGACGGATTTCAACAGTGTTGAGGCACCTTTCATGTTTTTGCTCCAATCCAGCTATCAGTGGACTGTGTGAGTTTACCATGTAACTAGTGAGAGACTAGACTCTCAGTTTGCTATTAGTGGGTGGGGTTATATTATTCTTGAAAGGTGACTTTGACACTTGTATGCCTTTTGAAGCAAGGCTTTCTGTGGCAGTGAACCTGAGTCACAGTGGTGTTTATCCGTTGTAGTGTAAACATTTATTTATATATTATATGTTCTTTTGCTATATCTGTCGTTTTCTCTACCAGTCGACACTGGGGATTTCTCAAAGCTCAGTCAGATTCCCTCTTCAGTCATATACATGGGAATTTTGTTTTAGACCCATCTGTCCCACTTCATCATGTTTAACTGTCAGTGCCGCTTTAATGCTGTATCTCAGCATTTTCTGGACAGTGCTGCTAAAGTGCTATTAAACATTGTGACAGTGAGCCTGGATCTTCACACTGTGGTTCAGCAGAACACTACACTCCAGAGTGCTGTGGTGTATAGCTGTTTGACAAATGTTCCGCATGTTCCTGATGGTTTATTCGAAATCCAGCTATGAGCTTTCTGGTTTTCAAAGTCATGTCTACTTGATGTCTTACCAGATGTAATTATGTACTCTTGTTAATTAATGGGTGTTTTCTGTGTTGTCTTCACTTTTAACACTGGTGCAAAATGTCTCTGCTTTTCTTCTGTTGATACTGTGTGTGCAGTAACCTAAACCATGCATAACAATCATTACTATATAACAATCATTAGGAGGAAGTTTCCTTTTTTCTTTTGTGCCCTAAATAGAAATGTACACACCCTAATAGCTTTTAGGGGCATTGCTTGATCATTTACATATACTGTAGATATAGTTCACGAATCCATATAAGCTACTTTTATCTTTATCAAGACCTTTTTCTGTATTTCAGTCCATACTAAAAACCTGCGTTTAGGTTTGTCATAAAATATTGTTTACAAATATAGCTCCTAATCATGCATACTGTTAATGTCCTAATCAGAGGTTTACTGAATCAGTGCATAATTGTTTTAAAGATGAAGAGGAAATTAGGAGAACTTCTTTGACTTTACTTATATACACATACTTGGTGTAGTTTGGTTAGTCATTGGGGTTGTCCTGTGCTGTGACATTTACAGATTACAGGTCAGAATTTATGTAACATTGCAAAGTCAGAGTATTCTGCCATGTCACATAAGTAGAAACCAACTTGAATAGTTAAACCTGTTCTCCCGGAAGTTAACCATGCAAGACACTTGTGGTATGCCAGCTATGTTAAGAACAGGAAACTCTGCATTGAGAATATGTCACTGATGTTATCAAACTGCTATTATTCGAGGTGAAACTTTGTCTTTTCACCCTACTTGTTTCCACGGCTCAAATTTCCCTGAAGTCTTAAATGAATTTACTATAAAAGTCGAGTATCAGCTATTGCTGTCTTCAAAGGCTCTTATCATTACACTGTAAAAATGAGCATGGCCTAATGCAACTACATTATCTGCTCTCACATTCAGCTACTTCAGACACAGACATGCTGATCTCTGCTATCTGACCAATTATCCATGTCTGGCATTTTTATAAAACTGTGTCTGTGGATAGATTTAGTCACCCACAACACTAGTCCTCTTCTTTTGTAACTTCCTCTAAAAACAGCAGTCATAAGTAGATTCCTGAAAAGGGCCCAGCACTCAGCTTCTGCTTTCGTCAAAAAATCCCTCAGATTTGCCAGTTCATTGACGTCTCGGGAAGGAGACGCTCTAGTGCTCAGTGATCTGAGATTCCAGATGAAAAGTTCATTAGATGGAAGGCTGCTTGCTTCTATGAGGTCTCCATTCGTCTTCATCAAGCTCCCTGGGAAAATATAATTGGAGGTGTACTGCCTTGTATTGTCCCTTGTCTTGCATTCTATTTCTGTTATCATGCGTTGGGTTCTGCACTGGTTTGTCTTGTAATTTTGGTACATATGCAACTGAACACTTGCACATCCTTCAGTTTTCTCCTCTTTTTTTGGTACTTTTAACTTATTTAATGGAAATAAAATACTGAAACTGAACATTGTGTTTGCTGAAGTCACTTGAGTTCATGCCCATTGTTGTTATCTGTTTGCTGAGGCACGGGATTACAGTTTTCATTTAAGTTGCTAGCAAAATATAGCATTAGGTTATGAATTTGAGCTCCAGTCCGATGCTCTCCTGTGCTTTGTTTTGTATTTTATCATTAATGTATATAAACGTACCTTATGTATTACAGATGGCAATGGATTTCAACATTGTCACCATCATTATGTGTAGCTTCATATTGTATGTGTATCAGGTACGATGTCTGGAAGAAGAGAATGAGTCTTTGGAGGCTCAGATTATTGTGATGGAAGAGAAATTAGCAGCCAAACCACTCTAGATCCAACAGTCTCGACTGCCCTTCAGACTTCAGCCTGGAGGCCGTGGTTGAGAGACCACGCAGAGAGAAGGTGTTTAAACATACCTGCACTAGACATACCAAATATTTGTTATTTACACATCAGATCAGTGGATATTCATGGTTTATGTACATAGAGCATGGGCCAGTAATGCAACACACATAATATTGCCTTTATAGACAACTAAAATATTGTCACTACCTGTGCATTTACCTTCAGCTGTAGGCTACTTCACTAGCATTTTAGGAAGCATTCACATAGTCATGAAACTAGGATATGTGTATTTGTCCTTCACTGAAGTAGTAAATCCAGTCAGGCAGCATCATTTATAGAAACACGTCAAGCTAATTCATTTCGAAACTACGCCTTATATGGTACTCTCTTCTCTATTACAGATGGCAATGGAGTTCAATATTATTGCCATGGCCAGATTGTTTCTCCTGTGTGAAACATTTCGCTTCTGATACCATTTCTATAGTTAGTTTGTGAGAGAACCCTCATGTGTGTGTGACATTCTCAACCAAGCAGTGTATAAAGTCTCCAGGCTGATGCAGTAGCCACCAATTTGCCCAGCTGTTGTGTAGCTTTGGTGCAGCCATGGCCATGCTGAGAGTGTCCTCGTATCGCAAACTGTTTGAGGAGCAGCACCAGAGAGCAGCTACATGGCTCAGCCAGCGCTGTGGAACCCAGATCCTCCCCTCTTCTGCCAGGTCAGACTGATATGCCAGTTCTTTGGCATTATGGCATTTACTTTCAAGAGGAAAAGAAAGGTGGCTTCAGTGATTTTTAAGGTTATGTAAGTGTTGTTCATATTATATAAAGCAGGGTTGTTGTTTTTTTTGTTACAGTGGTGGAAATCACAACCCATCATTACCAAAATTGTTATATTTATAGTTGAATTCTTGTAGTTATTTACTGGTCATTCGAATGGAAAGGGTTTAATCCAGACCGCTATGACTCTCTAATAAATACATTTAAATAATGTTCATGAAATTAATTTATTCAGAGAGCGTCCCTGGACACAAGAACATGCTTAGGAACACTTTGAAAAAAGATTAGTCACTTACAGTCAACGGGAAATGAGGAGGGTTTTTAGTGATGTCAGTTTATTTGCATTATTGCATTGGAAATCAGGGAAGCTATCTTGGTGTGTTTCTTTCCATTATTTTGCCCTGTGCTAAGAATAGTGAAACTTCAGTGTTTTTACCTGTCCAGTTTCACTTCATCCACTCACTAGAATCGAGATGAATGTTTAGTGCCATGTGAAGTATTTTTGGAGTCATGAAATTATGACCTCACCCATTGTAGCCATTTCCCTGCATGCGATTTTTTTGTTTGCCTGTGGTTTTAAGTCGAACGTCATGAGAAAGATGAAAGTCTGTTTGCTAGGGGTGGAGTTTCCATGATCGCCTCGCCTGAACCGGACTTCGCTGCAGCTCGAGCTTTAAACTGGGAGGGTCTGATGCGTTTTTCCCAGGAGCGCTCCATAATCGCCACCCTCAATGATCGCCTGGCAGTCCTCATCGACATGGTGAGACTGGGAGAGGCGGCACTTTGCGACCGGGTGCAGAATAACTGGGCACATGTTAAATGCTTTACACATAGCATAACCTCCTTTGTCTTCTATTTAACACAAAAAGCTTGTTATGCATTTGTGAAAGCAATATCTTCTTTCTAGTTGACCAAATTAACTTATTCCCATACCATTACTTTGATACTACTGGTTACTATGATTGATTACCGAAGGAATTGATTAACCTGGGTCTCTGTCCATATTTTTCACATCACTATGGCAGATTATTTAATAAGTGTAGTGTTCGAAGACTCTGCTACAACATTTGTAGCTTCATATTGTATGTGTATCAGGTACGATGTCTGGAAGAAGAGAATGAGTCTTTGGAGGCTCAGATTATTGAGATGGAAGAGAGATTGGCAGCCAAACCAAGCCCCTCAAGCTCTGTCAGTCTCGACTACCCTTCAGACTTCAGCCTGGAGGCCATAATTGAGAGACTGCGCAGAGAGAAGGTGTTTAAACATACCAGCACTGGACATACCAAATATTTGTCATTTACACATCAGATTAGTGGACATTCACAGTTTATGTAGGACATGGTCCAGTAATACAACACACATAATATTGCCTTTATAAACAATTCAAATATTGTCACTACCTGTGCATCACATTCAGCTACTTCAGTAGCATTTTGGGAATCATTCACACAGTCAGGAAACTAGCATGTGTATATTTGTCCTTCACTGATGTAATAAATGGGATCAGGCAACATCATTTAAAGAAACACGCTGAGCTAATTAAGATCAAAGCTAGGCCTTATTTGGTACGCTCTTCTCTATTTTCCTCAGGATGAGATTTTGTGTCACAAAGAGGAGCTGACAAAAGACCTGCATCATATAAAAATAAAGTATGATGAGGTCATGGAGCAACGGACTCACCTCCAACTGGAGCGCAAGGATGTTGCCGTGGTAATGTCATAAAGGTCTATGGAGCTGAACAGGGCCCTTGCCATTATCTTTTCTTCATTTCTTCTCCTTTAAAACAAAACTGTAACTGCACTAGTCCTTGCTTTGTCATAGGTACAGCACACAAATACTAACTTCCTGCGGGGGAAGAAAAAAAAAAAATACAGCGTGAACCAAGAAATGAACACATCACAGTTTTTCCTTTTTTTTATTTCATTTTTGAATTAAGTGAATTCGTATAGGGTCATGATTCATCTCTTCCAGAACCATGTCACTGTTTTATTATGCATTTATAGTAACTATAACCCAAAGGTACAGTTCAGACCAGGCATGCAAAATATAATCTAATGTAAAAATCTAAACAAATGTAGTATCTAATCATCTGTAGATCAGTTACTGGATGTCAGTCCAGTTTGTGGGAACAGCTTAAACAGGCCCTCTGTGATGCTGTGTTAAGTTTTCCAGTAGATGGCAGCCTCTACATCCAGATCAGTGTGTGATGACATCGCCCTACCTCTGTGAAGAGAATAACTCTGTGTGTGTGTGTGTGTGTGTGTGTGTGTGTGTGTGAGAGAGAGAGAGAGAGAGAGAGAGAGAGGCCCAAAACGGCACAAATCTGTTCTAGAGAGCGTTGATTAGCAGTCCCATGCTGGCTCTGGGCTAGCGGCCATGCCGAAACACGAGCCGCTGTGTTCATCGAACATCTCATCACTCCACACATGTCTCTTCTAATAAAAGAACAGATGTGGGAAAGCTGCTACAACCGTTTATAATTCATTCATGCAGGCTCTCATCTCTCACTGCCAGATGCTGTATGGTGTGCTTGGCTGGACTGAAATCTGAATGGAGAATGGCTGATGAAAAAAGCTGCTATAAAACAGAAATAGAGTGTGAGAGACGTGGTGGAGTCAAAGGGAAATGGGTCAAAACAGAGATGGCAGACTTTTGTGAAAATAGTTAAATCACTCTAAATGTTTGGTTGCTGCATACAGACCTGAGAAGCACAATATATCATGTTTAAAATGAGTTTTTATGACAGTTATACTACAAGTCCATATAGGCTGTCTATGTAATAGACATTATTTCAAAATAAAAAGAAGTGCCAGTTTTATATGAACCATCTCCCATTAGGTGTTGTGAGCATTTACCTAAAATAACAGATTAAATACGACCACAGACAAGACAGGGTCATCATATGGAATTTAGCCTCTGACAGCTTAGGACTGGAGGAATAGTGTGTGCTCTGCCATCAGAGTCCAAGCTTCCTGTGGTCCATCACCACTCTGGCACATTCATATGCAAATGCATTCATTCAGAGTAATTGAATTCTTCGCCAATTAATCAGGCACCCTGAGAAGCCCGGATGAGCTAAGTGAAATGGCACTGTCTCGCAAGGAACATGCCCATGCCATACATTGCTGTGTGTACAAGTGGTTGGAGAGGCAGTAACTCAACTTGAGCTTCACTCCCATTGCCAGAAATGGTATGCTGAAACCACATGCTGCCACACTAAATAGTATATTAAAATAGTTTCCTACATAGTGCACACAGAGATTACATTAGAAATGGCTCACTATGTGGTAGGAGTACTATCAATTTAAATAGGAGGTCAAAATAGTATGCTACTAGCTGTAGATTGAGGCTAAATCATAATGTATGCACTATTTTTTACGTATTGTAACCATACTGTTTTTACACTGGCTGTGAAGAGCATAGTTTGGTAATATGTGCTGCCCCCTGCAGGAAGTGGATACAGTGACTGCTGATTGCTTGGCACTCAGAGAACAAGCTGCAATCTTTGAGGAGCAGTTAGCTGCCATGGAGCAGCAGCATGAGCTGGTAAGACAACACTGAGCAAAAGTGTATCCTGAGAATTTCCATGCTGTGGTCCTTTTTTCACAGTTCTCTAATAGAATTGTCAGTGAAGTAGTGTTGCTTTTATTGGTGGTCCATCTGTGTCAAACTAATTTTAGGTAACATGCCACATTACACTTAGTCCACTGTCAAGTGGGCCAGATCAAGAAAATGAGTTTACTAGACCAATAACACATCAAGAACTCCTTTTAAATGTTTTCCTTTTCAACATACACTCACTGGTCACTTTGCCAGGAACACCTGTACACCAGCTCATTTATGCAGTTATCCAATCAGCCAATCACGTGGCAACAGCACAATAAATAAAATCATGCAGGTATGCTGAAGAGCTTCAGGTAATGTTCACATCAAACATCAGAATGGGGAAAATATGTGATCCCTGTGCATTTCACTGTGTTTGGGGCCAGATGGATTGGTTTGAGTATTTCAGAAACTGCTGATTTCCTGGGGCTTAAACACATAATGGTGTCTAGAGTTTACACAGAATGGTGTGAAAAACAAAAAAAAAACATCCTGTGTGCAGAGGGTCTGCGGGCTGAAACGCCTTGTTGATGAGAGAGATCAGAGGAGAATGACCAGACTGGTCTGAGCTGACAGGAAGTCTATAGTAACTCAAATAAGCACTCTTGGTCTACTGTGTTTCTGCACTGTGGTGAGCAAGAAAGCATCTCCGAACACACAACACACCAAACCTTGAGGTGGATGACCTACACCAGCAGAAGACCACATCAGATTCCACTCCTGTCAACCAAGAACAAGAATCTGAGGCTATTACGGGCACAGCCTCACCCAAACTGGACAGTTGAAGACTGGAAAAATACCAGGTGATTCTTCTTCTAATCTTCAACTGTCCAGTTTGGGTGAGCCTGTGCCTATGAACCTTGAGGTGGATGGGCTACAACACCTGAATCTGCATGATTTTGTGCATTGTGCTGCTGTCACATGATTGGCTGATTAGATAACTGCATGAATGTACATGTGTTACTAATAAAGTGCACAGTGAGTGTATATCTTAAAGGTACATTCAGAAAATGCACAAATGGATTGCACATATATTCCCTCCAGAACAGATGAACAGAGTTCTCATCATTACCAAGAAAACTTTTCAAACTATGGCTTTACCATAGTCATGCATGAGTATTCACCCCCTTTTATTTTTTCACATTTCTACAGTGTTAAAACCTGGGAATTAATTGGGATTATATGTCAAAAATGGTCTCAGCAACAAACCTCAAAATATTACAAGTAAAGTTTGTGATTCTAAGAATATGGAAATTGTCATTTCTAAAAAGTAGATGATCATCATTTTGTGTAATTTACATTCATTACGCATTGTATGTTGTTTAAACTGGTAAAAAATAGGCGAGTCAAGGCATAGTCAGATTTTACATGGTATTTTAGCGTATAGTGTATGCAAGACAGCGCATTAGACACACATATTTAGTGATGCTGAGAGAAAGGGTGCTGTGGTAAGTACCCACTCTCATCAACTGTTAGTACACTCCATTAAACTTTGACATGGCAGGGAGTGAGGGAGAGGCAAATAACAGCCAAGACCTGGCCATAGAGAGTTAGATGTCACAAATGATGGAGCTTTGGCCCAGATAACAGCAAAGGCTTTGAAAGAAGCTTTCTGTCTGTATTGTCTCTGTCCTTGCTTTTCTTTCTTGTTCTCTTTATCCGAGCCTTGCTTTTTTAAAAATACATTTCCTATGCAAACCATATTCTCTCAATCTCTCTATACCCCTCTCATCTGTTCTTCTCTTCCCACTGCACTTCCTCCAGGAGGTGATAGACCACCAAATCCCTCATATCAGGCATGGGAGCTAGGGACAAAGGGATGCTAGAGGCATAGAAAACTTAATCATTATGTATTTTCCTTTAGTTATCTCATGTTTAACACACTTCCTCATAGCCATGCTTGCAGTCCATGGGCTCATCTGGAGTATTAAATAAGGACAGGCATCTCCTTCTATTTTTATGATGGCTACTTTTAACAGGGTATTAAAAGCAAGTCATATTCTCCTGTTAACTCCGCTGAAGTTGTTGTTGTTGTTATTATTATTATTATTATTATTATTATATTGTTCAAGGACAATTAATGAACATTGGCATCTAAGAGTTTAGAAGAGCATGAACTATAACATGATGGCAGAAATGTAACCTCTTAATGGTGTGCTGGTCCACAGAGGATCGAGAGTCTGTGTGAGCCTACGGCTGAAGATCGGGATAATCCAACTGTGTCTCTGCAATTCCCCTCCATCGACCTCACTCCAGCCATCACGGTTATCAAGGACTACTACTGCCAGCTGGCTGAAAGCCTAAAGGTACATTATGGATATATTTAGAGTCTGTTCTACCCTGACACTAAAGCTTTCAAACATGCAATTGTGTTGACATGGTCACTTCACACAGGCAAGAAAAGATTTATTCTGTGCTAAAACCAACAAGAGAATACTTTTTTTTTGCATGGTGTAGCCTTCATGTCTTCTTTCAACTGTCTGTTCAAGGCCCAAAGCTCATTGTCATTGAAGTCAATTATGTAATTGTGAACTAGTCTCACTATTTAATATATGATATTTCCTATCTACCTGAGCATCTCCTCAATGTAAATAAGTGGGACAGATGATCTTTTGGGTGAAAACAATCCAAACACTCGCTCTCTCCTCTTTCTCGTTCTCTCACTCTCTTCTCACTCTCTCTCTCTCTCGTTCTCTTCTCTCTCTCGCTCTCTCACTCTCTCCTCTCTTGCTCTCTCTCTCTCCTCTCTTGCTGGCTCTCTCTCGCTCTCTCACTTTCTTTCTCTCACTCTCTCTCTCCTCTCTTGCTGTCTCTTTCTCTCTCTCTCTCTCTCTCTCTCTCTCTCTCTCTCTCTCTCTCTC
>JANDJT010000217.1:7353847-7366216 GCA_024331685.1 Stegophilus panzeri
GTATGTATATATATATATATATATATATATATATATATATATGTATATGTGTATGTGATGTTGGCAATTATAGTCCCCTATGTATAGAGACTTTTGGGAAACCCTGTAGTTCTGAACTGGAAATGATTACATATATTAGATATTAGATTAGATATTAGATTTTAGAGTTTAGATTTTTCTTAGGATAGATTTTTATTATATTTATCTTTTATAATATTTATCATTTTTGCCATGTAAGTGCTATTTATTTGTGTGTAAAAGTTTAACTGATTTTTTTTTTTTAAAGCTTTGCTTTTGTATGTCATGTTTTTAGTTATGTAATTTTTTCTTGCATTTTCTATGTCCTGCAGTTAATACAATAATAATTTTAAAGCTTAGTAGCTTTTAAAGAAAAAAAATATTGAATAGGTACTGATATTGGCTGATACTCAAGGTTTCAGTGTCAGTATTGGTATCGGAATAGAAAAATGGTCTGCATAGTAACAAATCATTCACATGGTCTAGGTGGATAAAATTTAAATCTGACAATAAGCTAATTAAAAAAAACACTGTTATTTAAAGAAATTGTATAATATTTTTTTATGATGAAACTTTCTGTAAGGAGACATTTATTTAGTTTGTTGTCAGCCCTTTGCAACAATTTGTAAAAGGCTTAATTGTATAAATGATCTTAATTAATGCAGAAATCCATAGGAGCAAATGTTAGAGCATTGCCTGTGATGACAAATATTAGTTTTAACTCGGGTATAATCAGTGAATCACACAGCTCAAACCTGTCCCTGTAGATCCTGTTTCTGCAGCTGTTTTCCGCTGTTCTCTGAGGGCGATTCTTAAGTGACAGATATGATAAACAAGCTCTTGTGCTTCCAATAAAGAAATATTTGATGTTTTAGCATGATATGAAACTCAGTCCAGAGTTTTGTAAAGCAAGATTTGGATTGGTTGACCAGGAGTGGTGGCTCTACTGTCTGTTTCTCACTGGCAGGAGTTTAGACATGGCTACACTGATTGTATTATTTTCTGCTGTATTGCAGCTAGACTTTGAAATCTTTACCCAAAACATAATGAATCATTGCAAATGAGGGGAAAATAAAATCCAGAGCAAGGCAAAGGAGCATGTTGTGCTTTGTCTCACTTGCATTAGATCAACTTGCCAGTGTTTCGGTTGTTTGCTGGTGCGTCTGTTGTACTGCTGGTTAATGGTGAACTTTGTGGTCAAGGCTCATCAGACTATGAAATCTAAATGCTGCTTGGAAAAAACATGTCTGTGAACCCTCTGAAATGAACTGGATTTCTGCATGAATGGCAGCCAGAGCATTGGATACACTATACAGTACAAATTGAAGTCCTGTAGGTATATCCGAGCTCTTTCAAGCCTGTTCACAAGCACTGTATTGAGAAAATGTTTTCAAGCTCAATGAAAGTATTAAAGATGTAACTGAACACAAATGCATTATTCAGACTTAACAGATAATGTGATATAAATAGATACAAATATAGATACGGAAAGGATGTACAGTATTCCTGCACAATGCCAGAAAGGTTCACAGTGTGAGTGATTTCACATCAGCCAGATATGAGATTCGCATGACAAAGAAAGTCCATGTTCATTAACATGAATGTGTGGCGCTAAATGATACGTTTACAACATACTAAGTTACTGCCTGGTCAGGGTCACGATCATTTCAATTAGGCTGCTAGTTTGGTTAAAATTTGGGAAAAAGAACCAACTTCATTTGACACAGACAGGTAAAAACAAATAGAATATCTGAATGAGCAAGAGTAGGACCATGCTGAGAGCACTGGCATTTCTACTTCTTTGATATTTTCCTCAGTGTTTCCAGGGGCATAGTGATAAGGTTCATATTTAATAATAAAAGACAACTTCAGGTTTAGATCATGTCTGCTTTGGGTTTAAATCCAAATACAGATAAAGATATTTAGAGCAAAAAATGGATGTTGTAATAAGTTTTGTTTGTAGTTGATTGTTGCTTAATACATGTTAAGATGTGTATTTTGTCTCTACATATTACATTGGACCTTGCTGTAATCATGCAATACACTTGAATTGGTTTTGGATCTTGAACTTGCTGCAAGGACCACTCTAAATTATGGACAAGCAGCAGTGCATTTGTGGAACTTCCACAAGGTCTGTCATTATGCTAACACTGCTTACAAATGTCTAATCCCCTTAATGCAACAAACTGGTGGGACTGATCTAAATACTAAACAGGAGAGCAAGATATTTTGCTGATGCCCATGTCTCTTTGTGGGGTTATGATATATTTGTACTGTTGGTTATGGTTTTGTATGTTATCCTCTATGTTGGTTTGTATGTAAATTACAGCATGTAATATATAAATACCAAATAAGATGCCATCAACATCTGGGCTTGCAAAGGACTGTTCATTCATTCTTTTCTCATAGTCTTAAGATTATGAGGTTGATACAAAGACACATGAGCGCAAACATGAGAACTATGCACACTTCCAACTCTCTATATATTGCTTAGCCAGGGCTTTTTTGGGGTAAAATCACTTCAAGCTTGTAGCAGTAGACTAATTCTCACCAACTGTTTCAGAATCTGCATGGAGGAAGTAATGTGTGCAAACATGGATAATGTTTCACACTCAGGGGAAAAAAATCAATGCACCACTTTTCCTCACTCCTAGCGGTAGATGGCAAATCGCTTTGCTTTTCATATGCATAAAGTTATTCTTTGCACAAGTTTGTCATGCTACTTGCATCCCTAATGGTCATTTGGCCTTTCTCTGGAAATCGCCAGGTCTTAGTAAAATCAAATGACTTCCTGTTACTTTGACACATAATGTTGCCACCAATGGGAGTATACAGGGGCATGAGCAATGATTTACCACAGACTACCTACAGATTTTACTATACTCCACCAGGAAGTAATCAGTCAAATCCATCTAAGTTTGATGATATAATCGGAAAATGAGATTCTCTTTGTGCCAAAAGTATTGAACATAACTTTTCAAGAAACAAACAAAAATATACAATGAGAGAAGAAAAACACTCTGAAACTGAAACCAGTGATCAGTGGCAAAAATTTAGCATGGTCTTCAAATAAACAGCATTCTTTGTTAAGAATTTTCTAAACTTCCTTTTCGCTAATCATGGTCTATGAATGCGCTGCCAGAGTTTTTGTTTATGCTTTCAAACTTTTCGTTTATGCTCCACAAGTTTACTTTCACCATTCTGGCACAAATCTCACATGTAGGTGGCTTAACAGCAATTTACTTTCATTGGTTAGTGAGATTTGGATTGACAGCTTGGATCGACCAGGAAGTAGAGACTTCAGTGGTGCGAGTTTTGGAGAGCATTCTGGATTCAGTTCTCTCTATAATTATAGTGTATGTACTTTGTAGTGGAAATTACTTACTTAGTCAGTATATTAGTTCATAATTACTCTTTGAGATTTGTGTAGTCTCATAAGACTATTTTTTTTTTTAGATGAGCTCTCAGGAGCAGCACGAAGGATTGTCGTTGTTGTTATCATCAATGTCTTCATCAGAAAACTCTTAACAAAGAATGCTGCTTATTTGAAGACCATGTTGCCACTGAGTTCACTGTTTT
This sequence comes from Stegophilus panzeri, assembly GCA_024331685.1. Lineage (NCBI taxonomy): Eukaryota > Metazoa > Chordata > Actinopteri > Siluriformes > Trichomycteridae > Stegophilus > Stegophilus panzeri. The sequence continues at coordinate 7,357,445 of JANDJT010000217.1, forward strand.
CAGTTTCAGACTGAAACTTTCTATTTATATATTTTTGTTAGTTTCTTAGAAAGTTGTTTTCAATACTTTTGACACAAATTTAATTCCATAACAGAGTATCATTAGATTTTTTTGTGGTACTGCTGAAGAAATATATTAGAATGTGCTCCTGTGTGGTTTGAACACCAAAACCTATTTCCACTTCATATCCTAAGTCTTAGAAATAAGTAAGGGTAGAAATAAGCACCACATGGAGCATCTTTGAAGAAGCGGGCAGATGAGCATGGTGAGGATGCAGAACATCCACAAAAATGTCACACCAATAGAGGCTTGTTTGAACTCTTGCTTGTAGCCTCAAGCTTTCAGAACACAACAGCCAAATTCCAGCGTATTTACATAGTCAATTTGCTGGTGTATTCTGACAGGGAAAGAGTAACATTTACAAGACTTTAGAATTGTTGCAATATTACACCTCTCACATTACAAACCGGGACTTTGTGTGAACCAAGTTGTTTATTATATTATAACTATAATATTATCCACTGTTAGAGGAAGGCAAAAATCAAGAAAGCAAAAAGCTATGGCATTCCCTTACATTTATAGACAGAGTAGTAATGCTGCTTTGTTTGTTTGTTTGTTTTGTTGTTGTTTTATTTGAAACTGCATAGACTGATGCTGGTATAATTTTTTAAAAAACATATTACAGTTATTTCAAGTCTTATAAACAACATCTTACTCTGAAAGATCTTTTGACCATAGTATACTTGTACAGAATTGTATCGTAAATCAAACCACAGGTAACCAAAACTGTTGTGTGTGTTTTGGTTTTTTTTTTAACATGGAAGAGCAGGTCACCCCTGAATCAACGGGAACACTTGACTCCAATTACCCTCATTGTAAGAGATCATTATCATAGTGCTCACCATGCATTTTTCACCATTCAATTCCAGTGGTTAAACCACTTGCTCAGTAAAGCAAGGCTATATGACTATATAAAATATTTGTTTGTTTGTTTGTTATTTACATTAAGATTAGATCATATTTCAGGAGCCCTTCATGTGGAAAACTTTATCTGTTGCATTTATGCTGCTGCTTCTCACAGAATTTATTTTATGCTTTTTTTTTTAATCAAATTTAGTTTTTTAAAAGTGACCTTATGTAAAATAAAGCTACTATAATAATAATAATAATAATAATAATAGTAGCAGTAGTATTGTGATATTACATGCGTGGGCGAAAATAATATCTATAAAATCTCAGCCATGAAACTCTTTGGGTTGAGGAATGCATTACATCAACTTCTCATCAATGGCACAATAAGAATGATGTGGACCAAACTATTACACACACACACACACTCTCACTTTTATGTCTGTAATGCCCGAATGGAGATTGAATCTAGGAGTTGTTTCACTTGGTGTAATCACCTGACATGACTGATAGGCTGCATGAATCTACAGTCTGGGATACAAGGAATCAGCCTCAGCATCACTGTATTTTTTCTTATGACCTTTTGTTCAACAAAAGTCCAAACTAGTCCACCTTAAGAAATTTACTAACAGCAAATAATCCGATATGGTTGTCACAAATTAACATATATGGATATACAAAAATTAAATTATATTGATTTTTCTCCCCCTTAGAAATACAGGGTGGATAAGCCCTGCTAGCACATTTATTCCAGCTACCCTATACTTCAGTACCCTGTTAAGACAAATGGTTTTAAACCATTTTAGAAGCCAAAGTATTTAAGAGATGGGGACTGAGAGTCAGTTATATTTCATTACACGTGAAAGATTCAGAAATGGATAAAGAACAAGAGCATTAGTGAGGTCAGGCACAGGTGTCGGGTGAGGACAGTCAACATTTCAGTTCATCCCAATGGTGTTCAGTGGGGTTGAGGCCAAGGTTTTGTGCAGGCTATTTAAGTTCTTCCACATCAGCCTTGGCAAATCCTGTCTTTTATGGACACGCTTTGTGCACAGGGTCATTGTCATGCTGGAACTGGTTTGGGCCTGTTAGTTCCAGTGAAGGGAAATTGTAATGCTACAGTATACAAAGACATCCTATACAATTGTGTGCTTCCTTCTTTATGACAGTTTAGGAAAGATCCACATATGGGTGTGATGATCCGGTGTCCACATACTTTTGGCCATATAGTGTATCTCATTGCCATGTCATCCTGTGATGTATAAAAAATGTTTTAGACTACTATCCTCCAAAGCCTCTGATTTTTCCCTTACAGCACATGCTGTTGATCTTGTCACACAACTTGATTAGTGAATATCACATATATTTTCCCAATTGCTTCTCACTGCTGGTGGAATGGAGTGGTGCAGTGGTTAGGAGTGGCCTTGTCTGAGCTGCTGCTTGGCTGTGGTGTGATAATCCCACAGTCACTGACACTGGGCAGTATGATGGAGGTCTACATCCCCACTGTCTGTGTTTATAGTCAGTCTCAAACATGGCAGAGCATTGTCATCACCACACACTCTGGAAAGGAGGAGAAAGAAAACTCTCAAAGGTCTGTGTTTAATAAACAATTCAGCAAAAGCAATTATCTGATTGCTTACTATAATTTGTGCTTACTATAATTTGCTGTTGGACCCAACTTCAATTCACTCACCAGACATTATCACATGCTGAATTCTTTAATGCATTAAGAGCCTAAAGTAAATGTGATAAAATGCAAACTTAATCCACAGTGGAACAGAGTATCTCTCACTGTCAGTGTGTGTAGCTGTGGATCATAACTCTTGAAGGTACGCACGTTTATTATTCGAGCAATCACAGGAGGCAGTGCAGAGCACCAAGACAGCAGGTCCACTCCAGCTGCAGTTTAATTTGCTGTCAGCCCCACTCTGAGCTTGAGCTACGAACTGAAGTACAGGCTGTTCCAGAAAAGCTTGTCTTACTCTGGCACTGCTGTGTCTGTGTGTGGCTCAGCTGGCTGTGTGCATGGATAAGAAAGAGATGGAGTGGGAGTTGGAGTTTGCTACATAGTTTTTATCTCTTGAGAGAGTTGAACTTCATTAAGACATCATTAAGAAATGAAACAGTCAATTGGGTAGTAAGCAAATTTCTTCAAAAGCTGGTTACGAAAGAAAGAATTGGCACTGCATTGCATTCTTTTATAATTTTACTATATATAATGTAATCTCGAATCAAATAATTCAAATAATCAAATACCAGGCCTTTTAAGGCTTCATCTGTCCCTGCTCTTTTGGTAAACAAGTGATTTCTGTTTTGTTTGTTTTTTTTAAGCTGATGCTAGCTCATTTACTTTTTCTGTCCTACGCTGTCCGGTGTACTTATCATATTTATCTGCGTACATCCCATAATATCGTTTAATATTGTACTCTTTTGCCACAGCCATGGGTTGTGTGCAGATTAAACATACCAGTCGAACATTGACCTCACAGAAGAAAAGGCTTTCTTTCCATTTCTCCTGAAATATCCACCCTTTGAGGTCAATGTTTCTTTTTTGGACATGTTCAAGATCAAGTAGCTTGCCACACAAGCATCAGTTTCAAACAGCTGTCATCAATAATGCCCTCAAGATTTTGTGTTAAGTGTTCCAGGGTGTAATAGCAACACAAATAAATGAGCAGTGCGTTTCGATTTAAATGAAAAAAATAACATTTTGTGGCTAATATAATTTATTTAATCTTTATTTTATTTTATATTATTCTTCAAATCATCCTGTGGGCCAGATTGGCCACATGTTTGGCACCCCTGGTCTATAGCATCTTCATTCCCATATACTAATCCATTTATGAATTATATACTGTTCATAAAGGCTAATTGTTTGTCAGTAGATAGGAATAAAGGTTTGGATTTTAAGCTAATAATAAATGCCCCCACTCTGATTCAGGTTCTGTGCTACAGCCACACTTTGCTGCTTGCTGCCTTGTAATGTTTCATTTAATTAACATCTGCCATAATGCGTAAGCAAATTTGCAGTCTGTTTTTGTGTTTAGGGCATTCCATAAAGCCACTGTTAAAAGGCACTTTTTAGTTGAAGCCATCTGACAGCGATTTTTCCTCCATCCTATGTAATTTCATGACAGCTCCCATCCTTTCAAGTTCCTAATGGCAGTAGTGGCAGAGCTCTGGCTTAGTGCTTCTGCAAATTACAGGTCAGCCTGTGTTGCTCTGTTGTTTATGCAGTGAAATTACTTTTGTTTTTAACCTCAAAGCAGTATGTATCTTCCTTTCAGTTTTAAAAGGGGGTGTTCAAATGAATCAGTTAATAATGTAATAGTGGCAAAAATGCCATTCATTTTTCCCACATAACAATTTTTCCTTGCTGAGTTGTAGCAAGTGGATTTAAGTGGCCATGCTACACTGGCATCCATGTCATATCATCAGTGATGGTAAATGGTCTGCACTTATATAGCGCTTTTTAACCTTAGTGGTTCTGCAAAGCACTTTACACTGGTTCTCATTCACACACACACTCACACACCAATGATAGCACAGAGCAACTTGGGGTTCAGTGTCTTGCCCAAGGACACTTCGGCATGTGGAGTCATGTGGGCTGGGAATCAAACCGCCAACCCTTTGATTAGTGGACAACCCACCTGAGCCACAGCCGCCCACAATGATGGCTGATCATGATGTAGGTTGGGAGAATTAAAATCTAATATTATTAGATATCTGTCAATTGCTCAACAGTGTGACTCAGGACTAGGGAATGCATTATATTGGGTGGTCTCATCTATGGCATAATAAGAATTATGTGGGGAAAATTATTACACAAGCTGACACATAAAAACAGAAAGACTTAAAGTCTATAATGGTTTCAAGTCTATAATGGCATACTGGGTTCTTGAAGTTTTTTCCCTGTTTCTTCCAAATATCAACCCAAATCAAGTTCAGATCTTGGAGTTGTTTCACTGTGTGCATCAACCCATGCATTTCTTTTTCCTACCATTTGGTGTATTTTTTTTTTTTTTAATAATCTCCACCACTGTGACCTGCTACTAATCTATAACCCAAAACTTCTAATGCATAGGCATTGATTTAAAAAAAAAAAAAAAAGAGAGAGAGAGAGACATTCATATTTAGAATGTGATGAATTTGAATGGTGCCCACCTAAAAATATTCCACTCCAAAAAATAGAAATGCAGGACTAACAACAGGAAATAACTGCATAGTGGTTCCCATTTTACAATGTCACCAAGTCCCTGTGGAGAACTCCTGTTTACTGGCATAAACACAGCAATAACAATTGCAGCAGCACCCTTACCCTTCAGAAACCTTAAGTTTCCCTGGTTACAGCACTGCCTCCACAAACACCATTTGTGTTGTAAACAGTCAGTAGGATATATTGAGTTTCTCACAGATCAACAGCTGTTAATTACCATCTGTATAATATACTGTAATAATAGAATGATGGGTATGTTCCCGACTGTGCACTGGCTTTGTTTCAAATATGCCAGGAAAGCCTAATGTAACCAAGCAGTCCTATGCATGACTAATTCTTGAGAACAGGGTGGTTTTTTTTTGGGTCTGATAAGGTAAATGAATTCAAGGACAAGTTCAGTGCATGAAATCTCCTCTTGGTTTCTAGACATGTATTCCTGAGTAGTCTATCAGAGTCAGTCATTCCCATGGGCACTTTGAATAAACCACAAGAAATCAGCACTTTGATTGGAGCAGTAACCAAAGAGGCAAACCCGCCTCAAAAAAATCATAGACATTTGCCATATCACTCTTACCTAACCACAACCTCCCTGACTCTAAGTTCATGCTGATCTTGTTTTTATGACCAGTTAAATGAACCGTCACCTCTGCAGAACTGCCACTGTTAACACAGCTGAGGTGCATTAGGCTTTTGTTGTTCTTCCTTTTTTTTTTTTTTTTACCTGGCTCCAGGCCCAGTGCTGCAGTCCCAATGTTTTCCTTCCTCTTCACTACTGTGACAGACCTCAAGTGGCACCTTGTCGCAACTCTAATGTGCTTAATTGTCTTGAATGTTAATGTTCATTCTGAAGCTTTGACATTTGAAATGGCAGTGATTTGACAATGTGATGTCTGCTCCAGGGGGAACGGTGGCTTAGTGGTTAGCATGTTTGCGTTGCAACTCCAGGGTTGGGGGTTCGAATCCCACCTCTGCCCTTTGTGCACAGAGCTTGCATGTTCTCCCTGTGCTTCAGAGGTTTCCTCCCTCCATCCAAAGACATGCGTTGTAGGCTGTTTGGCATTTCCAGATTGTCCGTAGTGTCTGTAGTGTGTGGATGTGTGTGCAATTGTGCCCTGCAATGGATTGCCACCCCTTCCAGGGTTTCCCATGCCTTGTACTATGAGCTCCCTGGGATAGGTTCCAAGGTTCCTGTGTAGGATAAGTGGTATGGAAGGATAATGGAAATGGATGGATGTCTGATCCAGTACCCATCAAGACAGATGATTACGCAATGCAACTGAGCTGGAAACCAGAACTATACTAAGGATACCAGTCAGTCATTACCATAGGTCAGCAATAAATGCTGACAATAACTGACATATAAATAAATAACTGACAGCAATAAATGCTTTTATGTTGCAATGGAAAAGACTAGAAGCTTGGTGCCAGAGATCCTGCAGATATTATTGCTTTGGTGTAATCTGCAGTTAAAGTAGTAAAAACTTTCTGTATGTTTTGTTTGTCAGCTTCACTTTTCTCACTTGCCTGCATCATAAATAATTAAGAAAGGCACTTGAGCATTATGCATCTGACACACATTAGCCACTTCTGTGATTTCTTAGACCTCAGTAAAGTCAGTCTAAGCCACAAGCACACTTGGATTTCAAGTGTCCACTAGATATTGTACCAGTGGATGTGTCGAGACTGCTTCACCCCTCAGAAGTTAGTGGAGCCATCTGGGATGCTTAACTGCCTCCTGGCTTAGCCTCTCTTACCAGAGCTACACTAAAAGTCTGGCTCTTCATTGTCATGTTCCATATCACCTTGGTGACCTCCTGTTCAATTATACAGCTGACCCGAGTTTGATGACATAACCTCTTCAGACTGGGGTGCGTATGCCCTGTGGGGCGGCCTGTTGCCTGTCAGGCCATGTCAGCTTCGCATGTTAAGCAGACACTTCCCAGATCAGTCCCAGTGGGCTCAGTACTGCTGAAAGGCTCCAGGCAACCCTTTCATTTCCCTCAAACTTTACTTTTTCTTTCACTCTCTGTACCTACTGTCAACTTCTCATTGCAGGTCAAAATGCCAAAACACAGAGATTTTAATGTACTGCTGTGAGATGGACTTTCTTCAATGGCGATACTTATATAATATTCGTACCCCCATGATTAGATACTCATTGTATGCTCATTATGTCTGTGGCTCAGGTGGTAGAGTGGGTTGTCTACTAATTGCAGGGTTGGCGGTTCGATTCCTGGCCCATGTGACTCCACATGCCAAAGTATCCTTGGGAAAGACACTGAACCCCAAGTCTCTCCCAGTGGCAGGTTAGCGCCTTGCATGGCAGTTCTGCTGTCATTGTTGTGTGAGTGTGTGTGTGTGTGTCTGTGTGAATGGGTGAAGGAGACACAGTGTAAAGCACGTTGTAGTGCCACTAAGGTTAAAAGGCGCTATATTAGTGCAGACCATTTACCATTTACCATTGTACTGGTTACAAAGAATAATAACATAAACAAAGACAGGAGGGCTTCACAACATGGTTCTCCATATTGCTCTCAGTATAAGACTATTAGTTTGGGTCTTTATAATAAGTTAGAAAGTACGCTCTTTATTTTATATTGTGTAAATGTAATCTTTGATTGTAAGGTGTAAAGGTGATAATGTGATAAATGTTCATTTTTATACCGATATTATTATTATTATTATTATTATTATTATTATTATTATTAATCATCCATCTAGCCATTTTCTGAACCGCAACTTGAGCCTATCCCAGGGGACTCAGAGCATGAGGCGGGGGACACCCTGAACGTGGTGCCAACCCATCGCAGGGCACAACTGCACACACACACACACTACAGACAATTTATAGATGCCCCAAAGCACAGGGAGAACATGCAAACTCACACACACACAGGGTTGAGGTGGGAATCGAGCCCCAAACTCTGTGAGGCAGATGTGCTAGCCACTAAACCACAGAGCCCCTCCTATTATTATTATTATTATTATTATTATTATTATCTGCTAGTTTAAATCCTTTTATCCTTTTTTAATCCTAACCTTGATCGTAAAAGGTAACAACATTTCATAATTATTATCTTGTCTGTATCAAACTGTTGCAGTTGAGAGAATTTAGAAATTGAACATACAGTACTGCAAGCATGACTGCTGTAGAATTGTAGTAGTCACATACTGTATGTGTCATATGTGCAGGGTTTTATAAATGGACAACTCGACACTTGTTTCTTAAAATAATATTTTTAATATTACTTATTATCATAAAGATATATTTACACACTTTACAGAAATAGAAAATAAAAACACAAAGCTACGCATGAAAAGAAAAATAAAATAAGTACTCCAAGAGCTAAAGCTTATCTTTTATAAATTAGAACCCAAACGCTCAAATATGTACACAGTATTTCAACCATTTCTGATACACTTTATTTATTCATTTATTTATTAAATTGTTTTTTTGCCCAGTTTAACATCAAAACAGAGACAGAGACACTGTACATTTGGCCTGGTGAGTTCTATGAGCACACACCTTGAACAAGAAAGATGAGGATTTAATACCTTGTTTTTACTGTGTTTTCCACATGGCCTAGTAATACTGTTGATAATCCATAGCTGGCTGTGGGCAATACAGGTATCCTCAGAATATA
>JANDJT010000217.1:7371647-7395577 GCA_024331685.1 Stegophilus panzeri
TCAATGAATCCATCTTGCCTTCCACACGCTGCAGGTTTCCAGTGCCAGAGGATGCAAAGCATCCCCAGAGCATCACCAAGCCACCATCATGCTTGACTGTGAACAGAGTGTTCTTTCTTCATTCTTCTTCCTCCAGATATACCGCTGATCCATCATGCTGAAAAGTTCCAGTTTTGTTTCATCGCTCCACAGAACACAATCCCAAAACTTCTGTGGCTTATTTATATGATTTTGAGATGACTTTTCTTGTGCTTTTGGGTCAGTAGTGGCATACTTCTGCCTTTAGATTGAGCCTTAATGTGCTCACTGAAACCTCAGTGCTTGTTATCACCAAGTGTTGCTGCAGGTCTATTGCAGTCACTCGAGGGTTTTTCACAAACTGCCTTCTCAGAAATCTGGTTGCAGCCATTAATAGCTTCCTTTTTCTGCCCCAACCAGGTATTTCATAAATTTTCTACCCCTAGACAGTTCAGGTATTTCATGCGTTCCAGCTCAAGCACACCTGGTACAACTAATGAAGCCCTTGATTAGTTAGCCCTTGAGACAACACCTGTTTTGCATATTTGTTCTGTTTTGAGGGATTCTATTCAGGGGTTGAATAATTTTGAAATAATATTGAAATGTAAGTTGCATTTTCAGCTGAATTTGGGGAAACCACTTGAAACATTCGTGTTGAACTATTTCAATTGCTTTTGTTTGATTTGTTCATTGCAAACAGCTGAAAGTCTGTAAATTTAGACAATAAACCTGATTTGCAGTGGGGGTTGAATAATTCTGAATGCAACTTTAAAGTGACTCTCTCATCAGGTTTTTTTTTTTTTTTTTTTTACCTTTTCTTTTATGTGCCACTATAACTAGTGTGAACTTTCACTATTTTCTGTATGTCCTTTAAAGCTTTTAAGGAAAATGTTTCCTGTTTCTTTCTTTAATGTAATGGCATCTGGACCTCATAAAGAGCTGTTGATGCTTATGCTAGGGTTCCATTATCACAACCTTCAAGTCCCATTACATCAACTGTGGTTATAACAACTTGTTCTCAGCCTCACCCTTACAGTCCTGTATAAAGCATGTAAAAAAAAAAAAACGTGTAAACTTGAACCCCGCTAGTCATTGTGGCTGCATTAGAGTAAATGCTATTTAACAGTAGCTCTTGGCTTACAGTATCCTCACTAAGAAAAGACTAATGCCTTGATTTACTGGGTGTGTGTGTGTGTGTGTGTGTGTGTGTGTGTGTGTGTGTGTGTGTGTGTGTGTGTGTAAAAATACATGCAAACTTAATAACACAGAAAATAATGCAAGCTGATTTACTAACAAGGTCCATAATAAAATAAAATAAAAATTATAATAATAAAGGGTACAAAATAATACAGCTAATACAGCTTTGCAAGATTCCCTTAATGAATATTGATTTTAGAGCATGTCTTTATAAAAAACACACCAAAATACAGGGCAGTCTGTGCAAAAAAGATTCATTTAAAACCACGCGTAAATGTCACCTGCATCAATTTTCTGATGAATAAAACTGGCACTGACACACAGTAGGCACGGGAGGAGGAAGGCATGTAAAGTTTAGTTCATTCTGTTTATGTGAAAGACGTCACACAGCAACTGGGTGTGTGTATTGGCTTAATATTCACACTTGTGTGAATTATTGAAGTTCTTTGCTGAAGAAGGAATTGAATCTACAGTACTGCATATGGTCTAGCAAGCAAGGCTGCTGTGGGCTGTAATGTTTAGTCATGAGTAGTATGATAGTATCACTGGTTATATATAATCTTGTATAAACTAGGCAGTGGTTGACACTGTTAAGGTTAACTGGCCAGCCAAGGGCAGAAAATCAAGAGGTATTCTTCTTGTTCCATTTCTCAAGTATACACTGTTCAGCCCCATTGCCACTTATTCACAGTGTAGTTAAGGGACATTAATTGTCACCCAGAAGAGGATGAGTTTTCTTTTTAGTCTGGTTCCTCTCAAGGTTTCTTACTCATGTCCTCTCAGAGAGATTATCCTTGCCACTGTTGCCTCTAGCTGGTTATATAAATAAAATTGAATAGAATTGTTCAAAATCTTTCTATTAACCCTATTGTTTTCATCCACTTGGCAAGCACAATGTCTTGCTATTTTAAAATGTATTTGCAAAACAAATTGGCAAACATGATGAAAAAGAAATTATTCTTTCTACTTTCTACTACTATAAGTTAAGTGTTTTTTTCCCCTGACTGTTCCCTGCCTATTATCAGATCTAGAGGAGGGATAATTCTTCTGGTCAGGTTGCACCCAGTTTCAGGCTTGCCTGATGAAGTGCAAGGCAGCTTTTCTTACCCGTTGGAAAATGTGACATTTTGTACATTAGCCAGATGCAGGTTAGAGGCTCAGTACAGGGTTATTCCAGGTGAGGAACGTTTTTGATTTACTATGAAATTCATATTTTCTCTTTGCTAAATAATTATTAGTCAAGCAACATTATAGTGCTACAATGGAAGAGTGACAAACTTCAAATGGATTTCATTAGATTAGCATCTGAACTTTGAATGTTGTGGTTTGAGAGTCCATAATTGTTCTCATGGTGCCATTCACTGGCGGCTTGATTGGCATGCTAGTCAAGCAAAATGAGCTGGCTTAGTCAACTACGTCTGTCGTGATATGGGTGAAAAGGCGGAACAGGATGAACTCTGAACTCCAGGAAGGCATGAGAGGAGCTGAAGAAGAGAGTGAATGAAAGAGAAGTCTTCATGTTGTTTGGGTTTGAAGTGCTGTTTTGGAGTGTGCTTTGTGAATCACTGAGCCGTTTCCTTTAATGGAGCTACACAACTTCCTGCAGATTCCCTCATTGTGCTCCGCCAAAATTCTGGGCTTTAAAAACAAGCATTGACTGCCTAACTGGCCAAGAGAATGCCTCATTTTTAACTGGCCAGGAGAGGCATTGAACACTTAAAGGCATGTGTAGTCCCACAAGTACAAGCTTCCATGCCATGGGCCTGCTCTTTGTGTTCACCTTTGTGGCGTCACCACTGCTTGTTTCCCTCGGATCACAGGAGAGAGTGAATAGGGGATAGAAAATTCCCAGACGAAATCTGGCCAAAACAATAACAAACTATAATTCACCATAGACTGTAAAACTGTGAAGGATATGGGGGCTTGGGCTCCTCTTCTTTTAGAGCTTTCATCTCCATGCCTTTAAGAACAATTAACTATGCTATAAAGGGTTGTCTTGCCTGCATCGGCTGAAAGGATTAATTGCATATGAGGTTAATTTATAGCAGGACTTGTGTTATGGGCTTGCCACCTCCTGCAGGGATATTATACCATGCAGAGTATATCTGTTCTGCTTTTTTTTTTTTTTTGTGTGTGTGTGTGTGTGTGTGTGTGTGTGTGTGTGTGTGTGTGTGTGTCTGTCTGTCTGTCTGTCTCCATGGTTCCTTAGATATTACATAGGTTTTTACAAAAAAAATCTTTACAAATTGTCCATAACATTTTTATCCAACATTAATTATTTCCAGTTATTGTACTGTTCCTATCATGTGTGGTTTTTTATAATAAGAAATGACAGGCTGCTGCATAGAAATTCACTTGACTTTAAAGATAAGAGAGAATTCAAGGCCCAGACATGAAACCCAATGTTTCATCATGTGAAAATGTACTCCAGAAAAAGGGCCCTGATTGTATGTGGTAAGTGGTTGGCTGAAAGGGCGGTGATGTCTTATTTGATTGCCAAAATTTGTGTGAAATCTTACCTTACTTCATGCTTATATATTTGGTTACAGTCTTTCATTCTGGATATAATGTAGAGCTACTCAACATGGAAAGATATATTGAACCCAGTCTAAAGTACAGTCATCACATAAAAACGATTAATTTTACTGTGTAAACAACAGAGAAAAATGAGTATACGTCAGTTACATTTTTCCTTTCTTCATGTTACTCGTCATTTTCTACTTATTTCCTTGGTGTGCAGCATTGATAATAGATAGGGAGGAAAATCTTCTTCATTTAGAAATATATTACTGCATATTTTGTGTTTGTTTGTTTTCTCCTAGTAAAAGTGGAGGAAAGCCAGGACCTTTGTTGTGTCCTTTCTCATTTGTTCAAATACTGTACATTTCAAGTGAATTTTCATAAATCTTCTGATTTGTTAAAACTAAAGACGTTCCATCTCATCCATCACAAAAGAGTTGTGCATTGTGGGACTGACCTTGATCTAAAATGGCATGGGCCCCTTGTGGGACAGACGGGGTCGAGGGCGCCTCCTCCTCCAGCCGGAGGGTCTTTGGTTCCGGCCAGCTCGGGCAGGGTTCTGACGCACAGGAGTCCTCATGCTACCCACCTCCTCCAGCTCCTTGCTATGCTCGGTGGAGGTCAATGGACCTGTGGGTCAGAGAAAGAACACTGTATTGCATACTGATGCGTTTGACATATATGCTAATCCATTGTTTTGTTAACTACTTGCCAACTGCAGTAGAGAGACCATCTGAGAGACCAGTACTGAGACCATCTCCTGATTTTAATTTCTTAAACTCTATCAAGGGCTCAGCAGGTCCAGACTACCATTCCTCAGTCTCATCAGTACATACCTTCCCTATCAGTTTCACTGTCATTTCTGAATCATATGATTTAAGGTGGATTACTGAATCATAAGCTTTTTGGGGTTAATAACTAGAATCAGTCATGAAGAACTGTAAAAAGGTGCAACAGCCACCAGTCTGGTGCTCTCAGATCTCAGCGAATCGCATTTACTAAGTACATTAATTCTGTGAATGTACATTATTCAGTCTTATAGAGTGATGTCCAAAAGTCTGAGACCGCTATGAAAATGACTCTATTTGGTGTTCTTTTCTAATTTAACACAAAGCTTTTTATTACAAATGATATTATCAGCAGCAACCTGAGTGAAAATAGATTCTTTGAAATAGTTACATGAATTTCAGAGTTTCCCTTTTTGTCCCCTATTTGCTTTAATGACATGATCCATGATAGATCAAATCCATCAGAGTGTCATCTGAACATGTGCTTCAATGGAAGGGATAAAACTCACAGAAAATCTGACTTTTTGAACAAACAGTTGAAACATGGTCAATATCACATTGAAATAGTGAAATAGAATTGGTGCAACATCTTCTATAGTTGAATAGTCAAGATGTTGCATATGTGTAACAGCATTTCCCCACCACTTTTTCTTATACCCAGGTTTGTCTCCACCACTTGTTCAAAGTAAAGTACATTTAAAAAAAATCATTTAATAGGTGTTGGCAGAAACTAATCCAAATGCTGACTAAAAAATATCAAGACATAATTTCCTGTGTTGTTTTCTCTGGATGGTGTCTATAATGAATCTCTCCTATATGATACAAACTCTTGTGTCCAAGCAGCTTTAAATGAACACAACACAAGCCATTTTCAAGCAGGGTTTCCTTTGGTTTCCTTTCATGCAATCCAACGTTTGCATATGGAATTATGATCAAATTATTTTATCATAATTTAGAGAAAATGTCACTATAATGGTCAGTTAAATTGTGTGATGTATTCAATGTACTCAGGAAAGACAGCATGTAGTTGATGTAAACTGTATAATTTCAATTTTAAAATAGTTCCAAAGTATCCATCATTCCTTTACATTGCTTTCATTTTTAAAACGCTGGTATGAATTCAAATGCGTTTCTGTTAGATGCTATTTCATAGAGATCATTAAAAATGCTTCAGAAATACATCTGGTGGGTTTTTTTTTCTTTTCTTTTTTTTTTTGCCTTATAGTCGTTCCTGTCTCCAGCACAAAACATGCCCATGCTATTCAATTTGATTGCGCATATGCTATTATGGTAAAATTATATCAAAATTCAATCAATATTCATGTGTGTCACAAAAAATTTCTCAAACTTCATAGTTAAGGGTTTTTTGCTTCCTAATGGGATTCTACGTAAAATTCTTTCCACGCTATGGCTTTGCATAGATTATTTAGGGGGAACAAACCAAAGGATTCCAATGAGTGTACGTTAAATATTTAAAGATTTTGAATAAACATTTACACCAATATGAATTTTTTCCTAACAACTCTGTGTTTTACTCAAGAAAGTAAAACAATTCGTAAACAGCTTGTATGCACAGATGTGTGAGTGAGGATTTGTATGTATGAACATATAGTAAGTCTTGAATATACCCAGATGTTTCATATCATCACACAATAAGTGTAGTAAGATCTTGTAAGCCTGCTTTGCACATTTGTGTGTGATCCAATTCTCCCCAACCTTTCACCTCTGTAGGAAATCAAAGCACTGCTCCAGGGAGTTTGGGTTTGAAGTATCTTCATCTGCTCTCTGATATCTGATGTGACTGATCTCACAAGTGATTCCACAACTGATCTCTTGGATGGCATTTCTGAGTCTGGAAGTGTTTTGCATGAGAAAGCTACTAATATGCATACGTCATAGGGAAATTAGGGAGTGGATTTATGGTAATTCAAGCATCAAAATTAATTGAATATAATGTGAAGCTCATAAAAACCTGTTTAATTATTAAATAGCCATTGGTTCTCAGTGCTGATACAGTGAACATCCAAGCCACCATTTCCAAGCAATTTATTTTGCAATGAATTTTTTACACAATGAAGGTCTTAAACATTTTCTTGCATGCTTTGTGAATTAATCTCTCTCTCTCTCTCTCTCCCCATGGTTTTAACATTTGTATATATCCTTTAATCAAGCCTCAAATTTTGTGCCAAAAACTCAACAGTTAGTAAAAATGCATTTTTCAAGAAGAGCTTAACTACAGTCCCACTATTAATTCAGAGTTTCCCATTAAGCTTTACTGTCAAGAACAAGCATTTCTTAACAGGCAACATGTATTCCTAAAGCCAAGCCAGGTCTTTCATTATGTTTATAACTGAAAAGTTTTTTAATTTCATATTATATTTCATATTTCAGCAAATTAATATCCTTTGTTAACCTTGGACAAGAACTTTGGAAGAGAAAATTTTTGTCACATACAGTTGCAAGAAAAATTATACAACTCCCATTGGAAATCAGGTTTATTGTCAAAATTTACAGACTTTCAGTTGTTTGCAATGAACAAATCAAACAAAAGCAATTGAAATAGTTCAACGCAACGAATGCTTCAAGTGGTTTCCCCAAATTCAACTGAAAATGCAACTTATAATGATTTCTTCGCCCAAGCTTCAGGTTCCTCACAGATGGCATGACGTTTTCTCCTAGGATTTCCTGATACTTCAATGAATCCATCTTGCCTTCCACACGCTGCAGGTTTCCAGTGCCAGAGGATGCAAAGCAGCCCCAGAGCATCACCAAGCCACCACCACGCTTGACTGTGGACAGTGTGCTCTTTCTTCATTCTTCTTCCTCCATACATATCTCTGATCCATTGTGCCGAAAAGTTCCAGTTTTCTTTCATCATTTTATTGGGTCAGTAGTGGTGTATGTCTTGGATTTCTGGCATGGAAACCTTCTGCATTTAGTACACACCTTACTCACTGAAACCTTAGCACCTGTTGCCACCAAGTCTTGCTGCAGGTCTTTTGCAGTCACTCAAGTGTTTTTCACAACCTGCCTTTTCAGAAATCTGGTTGCAGCCGTTGATATCTTTTTCTGATATCTTTTTCTGCATCATCTAGGTATTTCATTAATTTTTTGCCCCTAGCCAGTTCAGGTATTTCATGTGTTCCAGCTCAAGAACACCTGCTGCAACTAATGAAGCCCTTTATGTGCTGTTATGAGGGATTCTATTCAGGGGGTTGAATAATTTTGAGACTGGAGAAGTCATTATAAGTTGCATTTTCAGTTGAATTTGGGGAAACCACTTGAAGCATTCATTGTGTTGAACTATTTAAATAGCTTTTGTTTGATTTGTCATTGCAAACAATTGAAACTCTGTAAATTTTGACAGTAAACCTGATTTGCAATGGGGGTTGAATAATTGTGATTGCAACTGTACACTCAGAATTTCTGCTTCTTGAAAATATCAACAAGGGCTCCTTGTCTCTCAGTGGAATGCAATGAGTATTCAAGCATACTCTATTTTTTTCAAAAACTAGTCTTATATTCAAGCTAATCATCTTTACATGCTTTGTTACGTGTTTACATGAGAACAGTTGACTAATTCATTCAAGGCATACAAAGACTCCATTGCATATTTTACATGGGGGGTGGAGCCACACAAAATCCGACTTTCCCCCAGGCTACCTAATTCTACACTTATCCTCTTGTTATTGGACCAAAAACAGAATTAATGAAGGAAGTTTATATATTCAGTCAGGATTTAACTCATGTCTACTTACTATTTAGTGGGGGAAGGTAGAAGGTGAGGGGTTAAAATGTAAAAATGTTTGAGTGTGGGTAGAGCTGACATGAAGGTTTTGTTTTTTTCTCTGAAGAGTAACAGAAAAACACACACGGGGTCTTATCTATGATCTAACTGTCAGTGCAACCATCATTCAATCATGCATGTCCCTGAAACATGACAGGAAGTATAGAGCCAAATTGTCTCAAAGGGATGAAAATTCCAGGATTGATATAGAATGTCCCAGCTTGGCCTCCAGAAGAGGTTGTAATTACAACTGAACAAGCTGAATACTGCTTATCAACATATTACTTTCACTCTTCTCCCCATGCTCAGCCTGTCATAACCCCTCTCCTTAATGAGACAATTTAAAGATTTCCTGCCATCACAAGCTGCCTGTCTTTGCCCAGCGTCTTGAGGAAGTACATCTGAGTTCGGGTCAAAAAAGCGTAATGAAAGCTGCTAAAAATAAAGTCTCCAGCAGCCATCAGAACAACGTTTATGAATTAACTCTTAACACCCGGCGGAAACTCAATCAGACAGATGCGCTAAATATTGAGGGGGAAGTCTATTTTAAGCACATAGGATCACTCTATTTGACTGTTTTACTGCTCTTGACTTTGTCTCAAACCACATGGATCTTTTTAGACCTCTGGTGGATGCTGCATCCTTTTAAACTCCACCAACAAATGACGGCAAAATGGCAAGAACAGTAAAAGTGTTTGTAGTAGAATAGATTGTGCTGATATTTGATCAGTTTCTTAACCCACTACCCAGTCCACCATGGAGTAAAATGCCTCATTCTTGTATTATGTACAATAAGTATATAATATTATATACTATACGTGACTCTTAAGACACCATATCTTATGAGAAAATCAAACGAGTGAGAGCAGTGTGGTTTGGTTTTATACAAATAAAGTTTTAAGAAAAAGTATGAAAGCTAACACTGTTTTAAAGTTTACCATTCATTTACAAGTGTGAGACCATAACTCTTCTTTAGACATCCCTCAGTAAGGCTTAGTGTATTCCCACTAGCCATAGCTGCTTCACCTATTGCTTGATCATGATGCTTCATAATTCCCTTATTGTAGTTTTGAAAAAAGAAGAATAAAAAAAGAAAATGAAAAAAGAGTGAACTTTTTGGTGCCTTCTTTCAGCTCGACTGAAGATAGTAGTGCAGCAGTAACTATTCCCATTTCAGTTTGTGTGACAGACTGCTCCATCCTCCAGAGTCATGATGAATAGCCAGAAGTGCTACTATTTCATTTTCTTCTCACTGCCTCGGTGCACTCCTCGGGTGCTATCCATTATGTTGGCTTTTTCACACGACTGCCTTGCTCCTGCTGGACATACGGAGGTTGATAGCCTGTCCCTCTAAATCCACAGTCTGTCTCTCATGCGGACAACTAGTGCCTCTTCAAGCCCGTCTGGCAGAGGGAGAAAGAGCCACAGGGCACAGGGCAGTTATGAACAGCCGGCTGAGTTTGATGGGTGACTCACTGAAACACTGTGTCTAGCTTAAATGTATAATATACAGCAAATATAAGTGTGCTGCACCAGTAAAAAAAAACAAAAAACAACAACTAAAAATTAATCCACAGACAAGAAGGACACATGATTATTATCAAGGATGCATTAGAGACGTGTTTTGGAGAGCATGTATACGGAAAGGGCAGATGGATTTAATCTGTTTGCCACTACTCCAGGAAGTGAGAGATTAGATCTATTTATGTGCAAAGCAGAACCAGGTGAGGACAGCACAGCGTTCCTCTATAGGGAGATGTATTACATGTGTTTTCACTCCTCAAGCTCAACCTCTGATACTTACCCAGTGCTGCCTATTCTCAGTCAGGTAATAGAGCTCTGCTATGCTATGTAATTAAATGTTAAAAATGGACTTATCTGGTTTCCCTATTAAACTGGCCAATGATTTATTGTCTGTCTTTACCATGCATTTTATATATATCATATTTAGAATGAGCCACAAACACTGAAACAATAGCTGAATGGGACATGCTTAGCCAGCATGGAAAAAAATTGTAGTGAAGCATGATGAGAGAAGAATTAACCAAAGAAAAAGGCTGATAATACCTACAAAATGGACAAAGACAGAAAATAATTGATGATGACACTGATGGCAGTTTCATAAGGAACCCTGGTAAGTAATTTAAAAAATAATAAGATTTTTTAAAAAGTGTATACAGTATATACTAAAACAACCCCATTATCACAAAACACTAGGCACTAGAAGACACTAGGAGACATAATACTGGAGAAAAAATATTGTAACAAATCTTAAATTTTATACTACATTCGTGGCTCCTGTAGACCACAAATGTATTGATTCATGTGTGCACAAGTCTTTTGAATTATCCTACAGAAGAAAATATAGTCATTTGTCGAGCATGATCACAGAAAGGTCCTAGGCTTCTGCTTTCAACCAGACAAGCTTGGCTCCACAATCTCTTACAACTGGACATTCCATCCGAAAGAACTCGACAGCATGTATGAAATTAACTATAACAGGATTAAAATATCAGAGCAACAAGACACTCTCTCCCCAGCATGAATTACAGATATAACAGCTTGTAGCAGATACTTTAAGTCAATGCAGGTCTAGTCTTGTAAGCCAGACTTCTACCTAGATAGTCAGATACCTTTCCACAATAAAAACCATCTATTTTCACAGGAAGAGGCCATTTTGGTAACAACCAACTACACTATGTGTAGTTTGTTCATCACACCAATATGTGCTTTTTAAACATCTCATTCCAGATTTAGTCCCCCTCTGCTGTTATAATAACCTCCACTCTTCTGGGAAGGCTTTCCACTAGATTTTTGAGCATGGCTGTGGGGATTTACTCATTCAGCCACAAGAGCATTAGTGAGGTCAGGCACTGATGCTGTGTGAGAAGGATTGGGGTGAAGTCGGCATTACAGTTCAACCCAAAGGTGTTCAGTGGGGTTCAGTGCAACTTGAGTTCTTCCACATCAACCTTGGCAAACCATGTCTGCATGGATCTCAGTTTGTGCACAGGGGTATTGTCATGTTGGAACAGGTTTGGACCTCATAATTCCAGTGAAGTGAAATAATAATTCTACAGCATACAGTGGCATACTATACAATTGTGTGCTTCCAACTTTGTGGTAACAGTTTGTGGAAGACTCACATATGGGTGTGATGGTCAGGTGTCCATATACTTTTAGCCATATACTTTAGTGTATGTATGGTTCTGCACAGGAGCGTTTCTAGAGTTTGATCACTACCCCCACCCCCCCACCCCCGCCCATCCTCTNNNNCATCCGACATCCCAATCCCCCCACCCGAGGAATATTACAAAAAAAAAAATTATTGTAATTATAGGGGAGTCAAGGGGTAAGAATATTTTTGCTGTTCAATTCTTGTGACTTGGGGAGTAGTATTTATTTATTTATTAGTTAGTTTGTTTTCTTTAATCATATTATGTAACAACCATTAATGTAAGAATGTGCTGCAGATCATTTCATTAGTTCACTTTTACATGTCAGTTTACTGTAAAGGGTTTTGTCTACGTAAACTTTTGTTTAGGCATCAAAACTGGTTATTGTTTGGTCGTGACAAACTCCATATTTTTATACCTTGGAACTCTGTTTTACCATGGTAATTTTTAAACAGTTACTAACAACATTAACTTAATCAATTCCTGAATTCTGTATTATTGTGATGTGATTTCAGGTGCCAGCTTTGTACTAAAAAAATATATATTTCTTCTCCTTTTTGAACAGAGTGTATACCTAAAGTATGTGTACACATACTGTAGGTATGCACTCTGTTCAAAAAGGAGAAGAAATATTTTTTTTAAAAAATACAAAGCTGGAACCTAAAATCCCATCGCAATAATACAGAAGTGACTTTTGAAATAACCTGTATATAAAACAACAGATATATAAACATTTTCATTGCATTTAAAATCCAACCCTACCCTCCAATCCTAGTCCATCAGAGCCCCAAAAACAAATTCATTATATTTTGTACACAAATACCTGACAATATACTGGAAGATGCCACTAAAACTGTGAAATTAGCTTCTAAACCAGGGAGGGCCAATTCTGGTCCTGAAGGTCCACTGTACTGTCCTGCAGAGTTTATCTCCATCCCTAATCAAGTACACCTGAAACATCTAACCAAAGTCTTGAAAATGACAGACAGGTGTGTTTGATTAGTATTTTTGTGAGTAAACTAACTAACTAGATCCCTAAATGAACAAATCACTTCAAAAAGCTTTCACTGATAATGACGAAATCACTTCGTTTGTGGCAGAATGCCAAATTAGAAGAGATAAGCAAGCATTCTTTTAGCAGCTAACAAGCTAATGTTATCGATCAAATCTGTGCCAAGTAAATTAGATCTGGAAAATGGGCTGTCCTCATTTAACTAAATTCAAATTCACATACTACTCATTAACACAGCGATAAGCATTAGCCTGTTAATTACCTCTCCTCAGCTACAATGTCGTATTATGAATTATCATCTGACTGCAAGTCGAGGTTTCCACTGGGAAAAGTAAAGGGAGGGGGCTCGTGCACCAGTAAAAAAAGGGTCTAGCGATGCCCCTGATTCTGTATTTATTAAACAAAATAATTTTATTTTAATTAAACTTAATACTGTAGATGTTGCCATGAACCTTTTTCAATCCAATGACTATAGTTTGCTCCTAAAACCTCAAAATCTGTGTCATAGCTTTCAAAAGTTTTCTGTAGCCTCAAACATTTTGAAGCTTATTACCAGCTATGTGTACAAAACAGCCATGGACAGAGTATCTGAGTCTTGGACTAGTGCCAAACAAAATGTTACAACAGAAGTGTACCACAAAGCCAGAGGTGAACAATTTGTTCAGATAAAAACAGCCTTTGGCTTATTGGACAATTGGCTTGTGTGTGTCTGTTGTCACATTCTGTTTACATACTACATCCTTTTTACTGCATTTACATGACTTCTGACACCATCAGTTAAGAGCATATGTGTATGAGAGTGAGCACTGGAGTGTGGATCCCCATGGGTGTGTAACCATAGCAGTTGGTGTGTGATATCAGAGCTATGATACCCAATGCTTTGAAGGACCTTCATTCACTAAAATGAGAACGCGAATGTGAAACAAAAGAAAGAGAATCAAAAGGTACATGCATACTACAGAAACAAATCTTTATGAACAGTGAACCAGATCTGTTTAAATATTTTAGACACTTTCTTTTGGGGCCTGGGTTGGGGTTGGATAAAGAATTAAGATGCAATTTATATTTGAAAATGTCTGCATGAGGCCTTTGAGAGCAAAGGTCTGTTCACATTAATGACAGATATAGGTCACTAACAAACACTGATGTAAACCAGAAATCATTTCTGATCTGAGCAAAACTAATAAGACTTGTAAATGGTCATAGAGAGTTTTTTATTTTCTTCATTACACACAAATCTATGCCAAGCCCAATAAGCTGTAGCCTGCCAAGCCATCCTCCACTTAGTCATAGTAGAACACAGGCATTATATTGTCAATAAGATTAGAATTAAGACAAAGCACTAACTTAGACACAGTACTGTTCGTACTGTCAGTCCTTCAGTGAACTATTTGGCATATGGAAATGAATGTAAAGAAACCACGGCTGTTGCTTGAGCTGCATATGAAATCAGCAGTGCCCCATTCTGAAGCGTTCTGCCTTTTGAAGCCTGAGAGTCCCAGTGCTGCTTATCACATGCCTACCAGTAGCACAGGGCCTTGGCAGAAACTGGTACCAATCTCTTGTCGACTTTCAGACCATGTTACCATGGCAGCCACTCTGAAAGGCGCTCAGTCAGGACCAAAAGGAATGATATTGTGAATTGGAATGGAATCAGAGTACCAGGTTTTACACATTTCAAGTTTTGTACCCGAAGCGCTTCATTAGCATCTGCTGGACAAGGTGGGTTATGCAGTGCATGTGGTCCAGCACATTGCTAGTTGCAAATGTTTTGGAAGTATGTAACTGTTTGATATGCAGCATAGTGTGGCTGTGATCGTAGTGCACATGGGAGGAAATGAAGAACAGCTTTGTTTGGTGCTGCCCCACAGAGGAAAAAGGAGTGGATAAAAACTTGCTCCCTTTGTCCCAGTGTTTCTTCTTGCTCACCCATCAACCCACAAAAGTTGCTCCATTTTGCAAACGATTACTGAGAAGAAAAGAGGCTGTACTCCATTTTTTTTTGGTTTAAATCAAACATGTACTTTGTCGTTATTCAGCTCTCTGATCTCGTCTGACACGTTCAGATGGCACACAGCTTTGGAAACTACACATGACCCAAATTAGTGCACTGCTTTAATGATGAGGTGAGAAATGGCCCAGTTCCAAGTGATCAGAGCGCAGGTTCAAAGCAGCGAGGCTGCCTGCTGTCGAAATGCTAATGAAGCTCAGCGAAAGAGAGAGAGGGAGAAAGCTGAACAGTTGCTCTGGATTGACAGGGGTGAATCAGTGGGTAGAGGTTACTGCAGGTTGGGTCCTCTAATTCACTGAGCTGCTCACACAAGTATATTAAGCAAGATTTCTCATGAATCAGCTCCAGGCAGTATGCCATTTTACAGAGGATTTGCTTTAAGGAGAGGTTTGGGAGAGGCTGAGTTTTGGATATCCCACTCAGCCATGGCAAGAAAAGTGCAGATTTGCATATCTTGCATGGAAAAAAGAAACTGCTTCCTGCTTCCATGGCACTGATAAATTGTGATGAATTCCATGCACCTCGGTTCACTGAATCACAATAATCATCAGTGCTGAATTTCTGTGTTGTGACTCTATAAGTGCTGGGGGGTCAGCTGCAGTGCCCCTGCTTTGGGCCTGTGCCACACTACAGGGTGACTTAGAGAAATGCCAACACTGTACACATTTTGTGCTGAGAGGACATATTCTGATCCCCATGTTCTCTGTTAAAAATCTCCTCAGTCAGTAGAGAATATTTGTAATGTGATGAATAAAGGATGAGAAACCCATAACTAGCTAAGCAACTGATTTAGCATAGAATTTCTGAGTCAGATAGAAATCTGGAAGAGCTCTGGAGTCTTTCTAGTTCCAAAATATTTGCTCTGGTTCTCATGGTGCATTTTCAGGTCATTGAGGTTGCAGCTGCAGTTCATTCTCAAGTTTTGTTTATCTGTGTTGTGTATTAACCATTGTGTGTATACATGTGGTTAAAATGAAATGCAGTGCTCTATGGTGCTTCCACTTTGGGCTTAAATATGTTTATAGACTTGATTTAAGTCTTCTTTGCCACTTTAAAGAGCAAACTATTCAGACTAAGGTAATGCTGTTTTTTATGAAAACCGTGGTTATAGCATTGGCTCTGATTTGCTGCAAGCATAACATCATCCCATATTTAAATCCTGCCAATAAAATGGAGTAATAAATAATAATAAAATAAATATACATATATCACCCAACCATACTGTATATTAACAACTACAAGCTTAGTATGGCAAAGACTCAAGGACTTTCACTGCATATTATTTTGATTAAATTATTTGAAAAGGCAGTGCATGTCTATTCTGTAGCATGGGCCTATAAATTGTGGGAATTCTCAGTGGACGTGTAAAGTGTTTCCCAACTCTCCACCACTTCTTTGTGATCCACTTTCAGCTGTTCTCATTAAAGCATCTTAGCCCAAACAGCATACGAATACAGGGAACCATGGCTAGGGAACTACAATAGAAGCTCATATAAGACCAATTGTTGTGCTTACCTTTTTTTCTGCCTTATGATATCAGAACTGAAATGAGAAATTTCTATCCAACTATGAGATAAAACCTAGTACAAAGTTTTGTTGTTTTTTTTTACTCTGAGTATATGGAGTGTAATATTGTGCTGACTTCATGTTGCAATATTTTCTCACCACATGTTTTAGATATTGAATGTGAAAGCAATTAAATTCTATTTAATCCTGAAGCGTCTTCACCGGCATGGCACGCTGTTCATAAAAATGTCTTCTCTGATCACATCTGATTGGCAAGGGCCATGAAACTAATGCTTTATATTCAAACAGGGATCCATAAATCAGTGTATAAACCACCAGGCAGGGTGGATGGTGTGAAGCGTTTAGAATGTCTGGCTTTAATTAACCGGTTAAGGCGAAAGAGAAAGAGGCAGGCTGAGGTTTCAGGTGATAGACTTTGTTTCATTAGCAACGTTCTGGCCAACAAAATCTGTGTAAAATCTGTAAGAAAATCTGTAAGGAACAAAAGTGATTCTGATGCCATAAACATTTTCCTGCTCAAAGTCTTACAGATTAGCAGCGGTGAGAGCGTGCCGATCTGGCTGAAGGAAGCAGGCTGGCTGGTTGCTTTAGCTCAGAAGCTGCCAGTATAGTACATGAGGCTCGCTACTGTTGCCAGACTCTGGAGTGGAAAGACTGAGCATCGAGCAGCAATTTTAAGAATGCTACTAAACCTTTTATGTTCCCCGGAGACATGCACCTGCGATTGTAGGAGAACAAGCAAGACCACCAGCTGTGAAAATTTTAAAGGCAGTTTAATATTTTAGTTCCTGTGTAAACCTCCACATCAGAAGGGTCTCATTTGCTGTTGTGCAGTCTGGCCTGCATGCATATTTTATTCTGTTTCACCCTTTGAGTGTGTGGGTCAAGGTGAGCAGATTTATACAAAGGGCACTGAATTACACAAGGTTGGTTGACATGCCAAATCATTTATTATTTTACCATGGCCAGTTGGTTGCATTTTTATGTCCAAAGTGAGTGACGACATAACAGTGCACTTACTTTAATAAAAGGTGTTTGTTTTTAATAACACCAGCACTATTATTAATTATCTCCATTAACAAACAGTACAATGAGACAAATATATTCTTTTAACTGCTTGGGAAAACCTTGTGAATGACAGTTAAATATACAGAATTTGCCTGATTTAAAATAATTCGTGTGAAACCATATATTTAATTTTAATGATCACACATGAATGTGCTTATCAAATTGGTGTGTTTTCTTAACAGATGATACTTGATACTGACACAGTTAGAAGTTCTTATATTATTCTTGCTCCTGTTTTCAATAAACAAACTAAAAACTTTTTGTGGCTAAACTGAATAAACAAATTCTGCAGTCTTGCCAAAGAGATATACTTTGGTAGACCTGTACCACGCTGTCTATATCTACTGATTTAAAATCCCTCAGTGAATTCAAACTTGGAACGTTCTGTATAAGTATATTGATTTTGTATATTGCTGTTCTTGTTGTAGCCTTATTGGATTTGTATGTTTTTATGGTTGTTTTATTAAATAAGACATGTCCACAATGCTATAAGAACTGGTGCTCAGAATACTGCTACATTGTACAGCCAAAGGTTTGTGGACACCTGACCATAACACCCTTATGTGCTTGCTGAACATCCTATTCCAGATTTACTCTCCCTTTGCTATTATAACCTCCACTCTTCTGGGAAGACTTTCCAATAGATTTTGGAGCATGGCTATGAGGATTTGCCTATTCAGCCAAAAGAGCAGGACTGGGGCGCAATCGGCATTCCAGTTCATCTCAAAGGTGTTCAGTGGGGTTGGGGTCAGGGCTCTGTGCAGGCCACTTGAGTTTCTCCACACCAACCTTGGCAAGCCACATCTTTATGGAGCTCACTTTGTGCACAGGTGTTTTGTCATGCTGGTACAGGTTTGGGCCTCTTAGTTCCAGTGAAAGGAAATTGTAACACTACAGCATACAATGAGATCCTCTACAATTACATGCTTTCCAACTTTGTCTGAGGAAGACACACATATGGGTGTGATAGGCAGGTGTCCACAAACATTCGGCCATATAGTGTATATAGGGAACTGATTTGAACCAATAATCCACAACGTATTTCAATGTTACTTGCTTCTTTATAGCTGAAATTTAAATACCACCTGCTAACACAGATTGCATGGTACAGATGCCGGTGCCATCAAGTGCTTCTTCAGACAATAGATGGGAGATATGCAGGTCACACAGGTCTTTAAGTAAATGTGAGTCACTGACCTTATATGTGTGTGTTCTTCTATGCTAAAACATCAAGTGCACATTAGAGGAAATTTAAAAAAGACTTGCTGAAGGGCATAATCCTTTAATAACGTTTCCGTAACTAGACTATACTTCCCATTGGTTACCCACCATTATCATGTTATTGCTGGACATCTGGAAAGGTTTACAGTTTGGATGTTTTGTATGCTTTTCGTGGCCCTTTTAATCATAATTGTTGACAGAAGCCCCCTCTTTACATTAGGTAAACAGCCTGAAATTATGACTGAATGTTTCACATCCTTCCTCCTGTTAAAGGTGCTCTGTACGTGTAGAGTTATTAATGAGGCCTGTGTTTGTTTTGCTGGTCTTTCTACAGTCCTGGTGGATTCTGAAGGGTGCTGGCGGGTGCATGATTCTGCATCAGCCATACATTCAGGCATACTTTAAATATTAATTGATGTCGTTGCAGTCATGAAGTTGGTTCTCTGCACACAGATGGTTTGTTTCAAATGACGTGGAGTGATCTCTGTGCCCTCACCTGCTTTCACTAAGGTGACAAACTAGGCAGCTAAAATTACATGTCTCTGGAGCTTTGTGTGTGCGTGTGTGTGTGTGTGTGCGTGTGTGTGTGCATTTCAACCTGTTGTTTTCCTCCCCTCTGTCTCCACTGAATGTGTTAAAGGGATATATCCTTTTCCTTCTGCAACTGAGGGATGAAACTCTGATATCAGAGGCAGTATAAGCTGACATCTTTACATACCAGGCTTAGGAATGGTGAGATTGGAAGGCAGATCGTTTTCAGAATGAATTATGAATGGCTCACTGCAGAGAGGGCTTGGCCGGTTGTGAGGAAAGCCCATTGCAAGGTCGAGCTGAGCTGATTCAGGTATGCATAGCTGAGATATGTGAGGTCGTACGTTGTTCTGCCGACTGACTCTAAAACAACGAAAGTGTAGTCGCCTGTTGCACTGTGACTTCTACTGCTCGTCCCCGCCCTCTTTCAGTCTCTGCCTACAGATAACCCCTTTCACAGACACACACAATCGCACTGCGAGTCTCTTTATCACTGGACTGAAATAGCTTGCATATTCCACCAAACTACCAGTGAACTGGAAAAAGTGTGCGTCTGGAGATGAAAGGCTTCACATGCGCTGCCTACACACTTAGACACTTGCAACACCTTCCCGCGACAGCACACATACCAGACTCACAGCAGGTCTCTTCCTTTTTTCTTCCTCTCTCTATATTTCTATCACTTTCTCTTTTCGCCTCTCTCTCCCATCACTGATGCCTGATTCCCTAATGCTGTCTGAGTGAAGCTAATGCTGCTAATGCTGCCTGGGAACAAGCGCTGGCCTGAGTCTGGGCATTACAGAGCCTCAGCCCAAGCGCCTCAGACACACACACACACACATGCACACACACATGCACACACACATGCACACACAAGAAAGAGGGGACTGAAAAATGATACTGACTGTAATTCAGGCTAATTGCTTCCCATTTACTCATGCGAAGATAAAAATAGTAAGATCTCCATAATGAAGGTGTGCAGATTGCCAGTTTGATGTGGCTAGTAGACTCTAGCCTGGGCACGCGCACACACTCCTCCTCCTAACACACGGCACATGCTTCCCAGCATTTGTTAATTGATTGGTGTGAGTATTTGAAGAAATGCAGGGATCTACAGAAGGGTCACTCTCGTTGTTTTTAACACCAAACTGCAACCTGCATCACATCTGCAAGCCGGTCACCGGTCAGCTGACACAAGCTCCCAGTCACAGCTAAGACTTGAATGACCTAGCACTGGGATAAAGCTCTACTGCCAAATATGTATGTAGTAATGCTGTTACTACACATTAATTATACATTATGAAACCAGGCATTCACACATTCTTTTGTGGGATTAAATTGAAGCCAAGACCAGGCTTTCATGTATACAATGATCATATATACATATATACACATGTACACACACACATACACGGAGCCAAAATTCACAATAAAAGGTATTTTGCTTTTGGAAATACAACCATTCACACTATACACCTGACTGTAGATTTCAATACTGACAGCACATTGGCTGCTTTCAAAGAAATCAGTCAGGCTAAATGAATTATACAAGCAGCTACACTATGTAACACATCAAGGAATGTGAGGAACATTCACAATGTGTAATAAGCATATGTGTTAGATTTGTGAGACCCAGCAACACACAGACCTCAAAGCTAGCTTAGCAATACATGTCACATACAGGAATAATCATGAATATATTACCCAATCATTTTATCCTTACAAATTCTGGCTCCCTTCTGTTAAAGAATTGACAGCATTCTCGTCAAGAAGAGAAAAAAAGAAGAAAAACCCCCCCAAGAATACACAACAACAACATGCAAACCTCTGCAGTGCAGTACAGTTTACAGCCCAGGTGCTGTTTCTCCTCCTCTCCCAAGCCACAGAAAGCTAACTACACTGGGTAACTGATCAACTACAGCTGCCTCTAGCAGAGCTGAACGCTAACAGCATATAGACAGAGCAAGAGAGCAAGAGAGTGAGAGAGAGAGAGAGAGAGAGAGAGAGAGAGAGAGAGAGAGAAAAAATAGACGAGCATAGGGAGGCTCCAGGCAACAGCCTGCATGCTCCTTGACTTACCAGCACGGGCTGAACACAGCAGAGAAAGCAGCAGCACAATCACCAGCGTCAGGATCTTCACATTCATTTCTGCTCTCCCCTCCGTCTCTCCTCTAGTCGTGAGCTGATATACTGTAGTGGTGTGTGTGTGTGTGTGTGTGTGTGTATGTGTGTAGAAGCGAGGTAGAGGAAGGGTGGGTGAGCTCGACAGAGAGAAAGGGAGAGATACTGTTTGCTCCTGCGCGTGTGGCTGTGTGTGTGTGTCTGTGTGTGCTGTTTGTGTGTGTGAATGGGCTGTGTGAATGTGTTTGTATATCAGCGCCACTCTAAGACTGAGGGCAGGTCTCGGTTGGAGCTCTCCCACAGAGATGTGCACGGTTCTTTCTTCCTCCTCCTCCTAGAATAGGAGAGCTGCAGTGTGCACCAAGTTCAGTAGAGCTGTGAAGGCAGTCAGTTTGTGGCAGGTTTGCGTATGGTGGATGTTTGCTTAGAGTGGCTTCACTCGATCATGTGTCTTATATAACTGACTCTGGGGGTCACACAAAAAAGAGGGCCTCCCCCACTTACACCCCTCCACCCCTCATGTCAGCCCTCCCACTGAAAAACAGAGGAAGAGGGGGGAGGAAGAGGAAGATGGGTCACGGAGGTTTATGGTAATAACCCAACAGATGCTCCTGTTTTAAACTCTTTGCATGCCAGACAATTGGTGCACATCGGTGCATAATGAACCTGTAGGTTAGTTGATGACAGAAGACCTTCTTTAGACAGCTACAGTTACGTGGGGGAATTTTTTTCTTGCCACTCCCTACATACTGATCACACATCTGGCATTTTATTTAGTGTACTGGGTTTTTTTGTTTGTTTGTTTGTTTTGCCACAGTACAACTGAATCAGATTCACCATTTAGAGTCTGAGAGGTTTATACCGTTTCTGATTCGTTTGGTTTTTTTTCTATGAATGTTCATTATTTTAGTTAACAGAGCAGAAAAATCTGACTGAGAAGACATAAATTCATACCAGAATTGGTAACACCTTTCTTTAAGGTCTATCCATAAGTAATACTTAACTGTTGAATACATGCACTAACACAGCCCTTGTGAACTTTTGTACACCTCCAATCCTAAACTAAAACCTAAGACAGGATACATTATAAATACAAATGAAATATACACATTATTACAAATTTCACCTATGGCATGAACATTTATATTATTGTCTTCTAAAATCACCTCTAAAGTAAAATCAACTCTAAGTTAGCCTTATTAATTACTTTTATTAGCGTATGTCACTATGTGCTTGAGTGCATTAGTTTTTATAACATCACCCCAATAAAGTGGGTTGATTTTGATTATGTTGTCTCAAAGCAACTTGTTAGTGTCACTGGCTTCAAATTCTGAATTTTGACATCAGAATATAGTAAGACTGTACCAAAATACCTGAACACACCTGAGCATCATCCTATTATCCTGAAAGTTGAGTTAGCCTACAATGTATACTAAAAACTGTCAAAATTCCACCATTAGTTTTCCCTTAGTCTCCCCATTATTGATATTTATTCATATATGACTCAGTTGGCTGTCAAAGAGCTTCATTTTTTCATGATGCACTAAGGATTAGTACATGCATAAATTCATCATAATGGAAGCAGAATTAATCTATGCATATTTGTGGACTTTATAGTAGTGTTACCTTTCTATTTGTAGTTACTAAATTTTGTTTTCTTAATCCTGTGAATTAGTATGCAACAATTATTTTATCTCTTATGTTGAATTGTGAAAGTAGTTTAAAGTGGTTCAAAAAGGACCAGTTTTCTAATGTAATGCAGTGGAGTAGCAGCCATATCCAATGACATTGGGCACGTTACAAATGAAAATTCCAAAATATTCCAGAAAAATGCTGTGCTGTTGTTTTCCCACAATTTACCAACATGCTCTCATAAGAAATTTGTAAGAATTCAGAAAAATTATTGCAATTACTTAGAAATGAATAAAAAAAAAAGAAAAAAGATAAGAAAGCAAACCCCAGAGAGTAAAGTTGGTGAAGCACTTAAAAAACAATTAAGCACTTGCTGAATTGACAGAAAGCAATGATGGATGGATTGTATTTGTCATGTAAAACACAAAGCATCCCCCTTGTAAGGATGTTCCTGAAAGTCATTTTACTCACTCAAGCCCTGAGTTCAGGGTCCATGCTCCTGCACCCTCTACACACTGTGCAGGCATTGTTTTATGAGTCACCTGCCCCAGGGCAAATATGTCCCCAACACCCTCTTCAGACTTACCAACACAGGCACCTTCCATTTTTAAATGGCCCACTTGAAATGATCACTTCTCATGAAGTAATCTTTTCACTCTGCAAGTGGTTAAGTCTCAGTTTAAAGGTGCTTATCCTCCCTAGGCCCTTTTTTTTTTAGCTTTCAGATAATTCGCTAATGTACACTGACCAGATACTGTCCATGACTGTCATCCATGCTGCTTTACATCATCACAAATATGCATGGCATGTAGCATGTGTAGATGGAAGTCAACAGACAGATTTGGTTATTTAAAGCTGCCTTAGTTCTTTGTTATGCATGACAGAATGTTGATTGACATCATGTTTTTTGCCTACTGTGTGGCAAGTGAAATTGGACAGGAACAAAGATTTTGCATCTGGATGAAGTTAAATAACAGAATGACATTAGCACATCTATATGATGTATGGAGTCAGAGTTCTTTTATACTGCACACAGTTCCTGCATTTCAGCTTTGTAAGCCACAACAGCTTAGAATTAGATATCGCATAACACTGCCAGTGCTGTAATGCAACCAGTTTCCTCTGGTTTCAGGGAATACCCTCAGTTCTCTACACTAAGTGAAATACATATTCAGCTGGATGAGTAACAGTCAATGTTCTTGCCATAAAACTTCATAACTTAATTTGGGTTATGTTTTAGGTCGCTGTGATGTTAAAGCAACATTCATTGAGTTTGATGGCATTTGGTTGGATCTGAGCAGTTAACATATTTCTCTAAAAT
>JANDJT010000217.1:7404104-7423540 GCA_024331685.1 Stegophilus panzeri
TCTGCCTCTTTAAGATACTCTTTTTATACCCAATCATGTTACTGACCTGTTGCCAATTAACCTAATTAGTTGCAAAACGTTCCTCCAGCTGTTTCTTTTTAGTAACACTTACCTTTCCAGCCTTTTGTTGACATGTTGTGGCCATCAAATTCAAAATTACTTTATTCTTTTCTTAAAATGGTACATTTCCTCAGTTATTTTTTAATTAAAATTTTACACAGCATTCCAACTTTTTTGGAATTGGGGTTGTATATTTATACATCATTGTGTGATAAATTAGAATACAAAGTGAATCAGTGGTTAGTTTGATTGTGCGTGCCTACACCTTAAAACTAACTCCCAGATGTAAATGTTGGATCAGTGTGCATCTTAAACTTTATTTTCTTGTTCTTCTCACTCATAATTTTACTGAGAGTATTAACAACACATAAAGATAATATTTTTGGCCACACTGCTTCTGTCCTGTGGCCCAAGTAGAGTAATAGAATGAGCATAAGGGAAGATGCAGGAGGTGTTATGAAAGAGCATCAACACTATTAGTCACAGGAAACATTGTATTACACGCTGCTGTATCTCTGTTGTATCTTATAAAAGCTACAGTTCTACATTTCTTCCTTGCTCAAAACTTGAACAACCAACAAATCGGGATAAAACTGACTGAATAAAAGATTTTGTGTGATGCATCATAATAAACAGTTTTTGTTCTCCTGTGTGTGTGTGTTTGTGTGTGTGTGCATGTACACACAGAGATTCAAAGTTTTAGTTGTAGTTAAGATTTAGGTGGGGATGTCTTTCAGAGTACCTTTTAACTCGAGTTTTATATTTGTAATTTCTAATACTGATTTCACGTAAGTGTGATTGAAACAAGTTTGAGTTATTTCTGTTTCTGTCCAAAGTAAAATAAACACTAGCATCATATTTGCACTGTTTTTAAAATGGTCATTTAACAGCTGTTTGTTATTTAGCTGGCTATCCATATCTAGAATGATTTTATGTTCATGTAATGTAGCAACAAACCATAATCCATCCATCCATTTTCCATACCACGTATCCTACATAGGCTCGTGGGGGAGCCTTGAGCCTATCCCAGGGAACTCAGGGCACAAGGTGGGGGACACCCTGGATAGGGGGGCAACCCATTGCAGTGCACAATCACACACACACTTACACTCAAACACAACGGACAATTCTGGAAATGCCAATCAGTCTACAATGAATGTCTTTGGACTTGGAGAGGAAACCAGAGTACCCAGAGGAAAACCCGAAGCAAGCAAACTCACACACACAACTAACTATTTGACAGAATGCTTTGGAATTATGCTGGATAAAATAAAAACAGGAGAAAACACTACAGCAAACATCTATACTTTCGAATGGTTGAGGCACCATCATGCAGAAAAGATTGTCAGGATGTGAAAATTTTCAGGATGAAAGGAATGAGTATTATTCAAAAAATCAATCAAACTCATGCAATATACAGTAAAACTTTAGAAACTCAGTAACTATGCAAGTGTAAATGAAGTAACTATCTGCAATAAATAATGTATTTTGCTTCAATATTAATGAAAAATAATATGAATGAATAATAAGGACAGTTTGCCACTTTAGGCAAACAGTCAACTATTAGTGAAGGGTCAATACTAACATTATTTGTGATGATTGATGATTCGTACACATGCCAAGGTTTTAGAAGTGAATGGTTTTAGATGTGAATGAGTAATAGCATAAAAAAATTAGACACAAATTAGACATTGTACAATTTGCAAGCCCCATGCCTCTTGAGACTAAAACCAGAGCATACACAAGTCATCAGGAAACAATAATTTCCACATCTAGTAAAGTCATCAATGAGTAAGGTAACCCTTTAATGGGAAGTCCGAAATAAACAGTGAATGATAAACAGAGCGACATGCTCCTAATTTTCATCTCTGTAATGATATAGTTGCAAGCCTAGCCTCCTCTGAAATCTTTAGATTAGACTTTCTAAACAAATAAATTAATCAATAATATAATGGTTGTGTCACATGCTCTTCGGATTTTGACAGCTGTGACGTTGTTTACTGTGGACACGTGCATTTGTTATGTTTCTGTTCTGTCTCCTCTCTATTCTGTTATTGGTTGTTGTTCGGAGTGTGACTTTACTGTTTTCAGCCGCCAGCGCTTATTTTTTGTATTATGTTTGTTATATATACCGCGCGCCTCCCAGTACACGGCACGAAGTATTACGTTAGATATGATAGAGATAATTAGATGTTGTTAGATGTTATTGTCCATGTTATGTTACTTGTTAGATTATAGTTAGTTTTACGTTAGAATAGTGCATTTAGTCCACGCTGGTTTTCCGCTCCCAGTCCATAGTCATAGTTCATGTTTCTTGTTTTGTGTCTTGACCCTGTTTTCCGTGACCGTGACTTTGATTCCTGCTTTGCCCCGTTTATGCCTGTTTGCCGATCGCCTGACTCTTTGCCTGTCTTGACTATGTTTTGGATAACGATTTGGATTTATCTGCTTTTGTCTCTTTTAATAAATACGTCTTTTCCTGCACCTGCTTCCGTACTCAACTTCCTTACGTCTCGGGACGTGACAGGTTGTCATTCATATGCTGTCCATTTCTAAATGAAAGAAGTTTAAGACAGCCTACTGGTTTTGAATTTGTGGCCTAACTCTGTTCCCTTATGTGAGCTAATACACATAATAAATGTGGGGTAAATTAACCCCATCTAGTGTAGCCCCACTGAAGGAAGCTTAATGTATCTTAAATAGGATCCATTTGTTTATGCTAATCATCCTACCTTGTTTTTAACTGTTTGTAACTTTACACTTATTTTAATTCACTGTGTGTCCCTGGAGCTGAAGCACACTTCTTTAAAACAAACACAAATTGGCTGTACTCCAAAACAAATTCCTGATTTTGGCTGCTTGCTGGAAATGGATAATTTAATCCTGATGTTTTTCCTATTTCATGTCTCAGGTATCTTTTTCAAAATCTCCAACAATTTGTGTGTAAGAACATTCACATCAACGATGTTATTGGTGCAGACAGAGGGAAAATTGCTTCTCTACAAATGGAAGGTTTTTTTTGTTGCCATGGTTTCTTACAAAGTTAAGCTCCATCATCAGTGGCTTTATGTGAATTTTCCTCTTTTGACTGTTTCCATTTTCTTCTTTTGCCTTTTAGCATTTTATTATAATGTGGTATAGTTAACAGAAGGACCGAACATTTTGCCAGAACTTAATCAGTCACTACTGTTACACAGAAGTATTATTGTTGAAAACTGTTTAGCTTAAATGGCATCTAATCAAAGATGAACCAAAATAAGTTAGAAACAAATATGATGTAACAGTGAATATGTTAGGAAGAAAACTGGTTTAGAGGCATTAAAAAGCTTAATCCCTGTTTTACTTATGCCATATTCATTTTGTACTGCATGTGTACTTTCATGTATTTGCATTTGACATTAATTTGAAATTCACTTTGTGGATTGAGACCATGTCCTGGTGAAAGGGCTTGTGTAATTTGTTGAACCTCAGGGCTATGTCACAAGGAGCTTAAAGCTCCTGGTGAGGCCACCTTTGATTAACAGATACGAGGGAATAGGGCCCCTTGATAGGTACAAAAAACACCCTGCTTGGATTTGGGTTACTGGGACCAAGTACCCCTGGAGAAAGTCCTGGAGGTGGTGTCCACAAGTGAATGCCTGGTGACTGGGCCACCCACATAACCTGGTCGGGCTCAACCCAAAATAGAAATGTGGGGGTCAAGTCTTGCAAGGGATAGGTCTGACTTTTGGAACATTGCATATTATTTCACTGTTGGGGGGATAGCCTGAGTTATGTGAGATTGAAAGGTAAGGACTAGATATAGTCTACATTACAGCCACACACAGTAGAGGCTCAGAAACAAACTTCTTCAGTGGGGTGGTCTCTCTTCTGCTCTACAATTCCCACAGGACACAGACCTCAGGCAGGTGTGGGGATACTCACCTGTCCCAGTCTGAAGCCCTTGCACTTTTTACCAGTGGACAAGACTGTTGTCCTCAATAAGATTTTGAAGCTCAGAAAGGAAAACTCTAACTTTTGTTTATGCATATGCACCAAATAACAGTTTGCAGTATTCAGCCTTCTTGGAGATGTTGGAGCAGGTGCTCAAGAGGGTACCTCCTACTGACTCCATTGTATAAATGATGAATGTACTTGGAGGGCATGATTGGTAGGAATGGTTTCCCATATCTGAACTTGTGCAGTGAAATGACTTCTGTGCAAGCCATGGATTGTCAATAACAAAGAATTTGTCAGATACAAGGTTGCTCATAAATGTACTTGGTACCAGAGCACGAAAAATTTATTTTGTGATTGTATCATCAGAGATTGTAGCATATGTTTGAAAGAGAGGGGCATATCTGTTAAAGAATCACCAACTGGGTGCTGGCCAGTTTTACCTGGTAAAACCGGCAGAGCCTTTGGGGTTTCTTGGGAGAATCTGGTAGACTTTGATTAAAGACAAATGAGGTAATTGTGGGGACCATTTCAGGAGGGAGGACCAGAAATCTCTGGTGCTTTTGAGTCCATTTCTGGGGCTAAAATTACTATGACAGCTAGAAATTTTCATAGCTACAGAAGTGAATGATGTTGGGGTTGTGTCGTTAACGCACCTCTTCAGTGATGCATGAAGATCTGACACAGTGCTTTTGGGCTGGCAAACTGGGATAGTGGTCCACTATATTTCAATTAGGGGAATCACATTCTTCAGCTTCCAAGAAAAGGGAGGTCTATGCCAGGGTTCTGTAAAGATCCCATTCAATAGTTTTGAAGGAACAATGCCCAGGGTATGGAACAGTGGATCTTTTTACTAATGCACAGCTTTGTGAGGGGGCCATGGGTGTAGGCTAATACTGTCTATGTTTTTTTTAGAAAGCCTATGATTATGTACCTGGATGTTTTGCAGGGGTATGGTGTATTGGGGTCACTACTTGTGATCCAGTCCCTGTATCAATTCAGGGAGAGATGTGTTGCATTCTTGGTGTTAAGTTGAAATAGTTTAAGGTGTTGGTCAGACTCCACCAAGGGTGTGTCTTGTCTTCATTCCTGTTTCTGGGTTATCAAGACACAGCCAAGGTTGGAGAGATGTTAAGTATGGGGGTCTAAAATAATATCCTTGTCATTTGCAGAAGATATTGTTCTCTTGGCACTATCCAGTGCACCTTTGACATTCACATGAATATTTTCTTGCTGAGTGTGAAGCTGGGATGAAAACCAGCACCTACAATGGTTCTCTCCACCTGAGTGGAGACACCTTGCCCCTGGAGGAGGAGTTTAAATACCTTGGAATTTTATTCAAGTGTAATAGAAAAGAGATCATGAGATTGACAAACGGATCAGGTCAGCTGCAGCAGTGTTATAGTTGTTGTATTGGTCTTTAGGTGAAACTCAGTTTTTGGGCAAAGCTCTCTGTTTGGTCAATCAACATCACCTATGGTTGAGAGTGACTGAAAGAATAAGGCTGTGTGTATATACAGCAAAAATTAAGTTCCTCTGCAGGGTTGCTGGGCTTAGGCCTTGTTTACACTAGTGCGTTTTCGTTTTAAAACACATAACTTTTGCTACGGTTACACCTGTCATCTACACTACTCCAGCATTTTTGACCCTCAAAAATGGAGACTTTTGGAAACGCCAAAGACCCTGTTTTAGTTTGAAAACTCCGGGCTCGCGTTTCAGTGTAAACAGACCAAAACAAAGACTTTTGAAAATGAAGGCTTGGCTGCACACATTCGCCCCCTGATTGGTTCTTCTGGATCATTCCAGAAGTTTCCTTCCCTGATTCATCAAGCCCCTACCATATGACCATTATGCTACCTTGACTGTATACACAACAACATGGAGACTGAACCGCATGTTTTGCTGGTTTTGTTGTCATTGTGCCACTGTGCAGTTAAATTCTGTATTTTATAATACTGCAGCTGCCTACATGTGCAAAAGGCGAGCTATGATTAGAGAAATTGACAACAAATCTCATTTCAAGTGGAGTAAACCCTACATGGAACGCTAGTTTTGAGTTATACCAAAAGAGAGCGGACAGCAGACAGTCAGTACGTTTACATGGACAACAACAATCCAATATTAACCCGATTAAGACAATACTCTGATTAAGAAACTACCATGTAAACAGTGATTTTTTATTACCTTAATCTGACTAAAGTCATACTCGAAGTAAACACAAATCGAAGTAAGACGTGGAGTATTCCTCTTTTAGTTGCATTATGGAAGTGCATTACAGACATGTACACACCTTAATCACACTATTAACGTCGTGTGGGAGTTTTCACCGCATTTTGTGACAGGACACGATCACACACGGCAGTGCTCAACTATTTGACGGCAAACAAGCGAGCACAGCTGCGTCTGAAATCGCGTACTTTCCTGCTATATAGTAGGTGAAATACATGTATATCAGCATAGTAGGTAAGTACGTGGTTTCAGACGCAGCCCACGGCTTCAAGCAGTCGTCTATTTGCACGTACAGCATGATAAATACTGCACTTGAAGCTTTCGTAAAATTAAAAATAAAAACACCCAAAACTGTATACGGTACCATAACAAAGACGAACTGTATGTCGATAGGTGAAAGTCTGGAGGGACGTCGGACGGCATGGCGTGGTGATGTAATGACGTGTGCTGTTAATCGAACTATGTTCTATAACATGTAAAACAGGAACATGAAAGGAGTATTCTAAAAGCGACTCATATAAACACCTTAATCATAATATTGTCTTATTCAGAATAAGCTCGATAATTAGATTACTGCTGTCCATGTAAACATAGTCAGTGAAACCAAGGGGAAACAAGTAAGACGCATGGTGACAAGGTTTCTTGACCCATAAGCCATTTGAGCAGTCCACATTAAGAGCAGCAAAAAACAGCCTACATTAAAAAGAAACAACATCCCTTATATTACAAATAAAGTGAATTATTTGAATTTGTATTGAGTTTGATTAAGTACACACCAGCGTACATGCTAGCCTCGATTATACATATTTATAAAGAAAAAACATGACAAGGAATATAGAATGACTAGAAAGTAATAAATCCAATGTTTAAAAAAGACGTCCTTGCTTTTCCTTGCCATCATGCTCATTGTTGTGCCTGCCAATAACTAGCAACCAACTTCCTGTTTACACTTGTATGTGCATGCCAAGTGTGCATGAATGGTCGCATGACATGCGTTTTCGGTCGTGTAGTGTAGATGGAGATCGTTTCTGAAACACAGCAGAAACGCCAGTGTGGACGAGGATCGTTTTCAGTTTAAAACGTGTTTTAAAACGTAAACGCACTAGTGTAAACAGGGCCTTAATCTCTGTGATAGGTTAAGGAGCCTGGAAATCTGGGAGTGTCTCAGAGTAGAGGTGCTGTTCTTCCAAATTCAAGAACAGCAAATTGAAGTGGATCAGGCAGCTTACAAGAATGCACTCTGGTCAACTCCTGCTAGAGCTGTATCAGGTATGTCCCCCTGGACAGAGACCATTACACAGACCTAGGACCTGCTATATCTCACAGTTGGCTTGGGAATGTCTGGGGATCCCCCAGGACGAGCTGGACTCTGTGGCTGGGAATAGAGAAGTCTAAGTTGACCACCTCAGCCTGGTGCTACTGAGACCCCCACCAGGAAACCTGGAAGAAAAGACATTAGGACCTTTGACATTCTTCCTTATTTAATTATTTGTTTGTTTATTTATTTATTTATCTATTTGTTCATTCATTCATTCATTCATTCATTTGTTTGATTCTTTGGTTGCTTGCTTGTTTAGTATTTTTTTCTATTTTGCTAAATGTGATTAAAGGATACTTAGGAACTTATACATATATTTATTGTATATACAGTACTGTGCAAAAGTTTTAGGTACATGCAAACAAAATATGCTGTAGAGCAAAGATGCTGTCAAAATAATGAAATTATATCTTTCTACATTTTAAAAATATATCTTAAAGAGCAGTAAACAGTAGTAAATGAAACAAAATCAACATTTGGTGTGACAAAAAAATAAAGATAAAAATAAAAAAAGTAGTCTCAGGTAGAATTAGTGCAGTTTTATAAGGAAATGAGCTGTAAGTTTTACTGAGCATCTTGCAGAACCAGTCACTGTTCTCTGGAGACTTATTTTTGCAGCAAAATCTAGCAGCCTTCATTGTGTTTTTAATCTGAAAAGTGTCTCTTACATAATATGCTGCTTTCTTTAATGACATACAAACATTTTTCTGTAACATTTACTTCTCTGCTAGAAAACTAATGTTTGGGAATCTAAAATGTTTTTGTACTGACTCGATAATGTAGAAATCATCAAATAAAGAAATCTATAACAAAGTTTGTACTAAAAAAAAAGGTGCCTAGTACTTTTTCACAGTACTGTAGGACCAAATAATATGTACAATTTTAATGTAATGTTTATGTTTGCTAGATTTTAAGTTTGGAAACCATGCACTTCTTACTCATAGGTAGTTTGCCAGAAATCTGAGTGGACACTAATTATTTGGCCACCTGTGTTGTCCTCTGTGCTTTTTGATTATTATTTCTGTGTATAATTAGCTCAAACCTTCATTGTTTCTCTTATAAGAGAAGCCAAAATAGATGCAACTGCTTAAGGCTACTAGGACATAAAGAGAAATTGTGCTTGCCATCTGTGTGCTATTTAGATTGATCCCACAGAAATGGCTACTTAAGTCAAGGACTGTCTGGAGATGTGTCATTAGATGCATCATTTTTTAAGCTTCATATTTCATTATCCACAAGGAGGCTTGAATTACCCTCAGAAGTCAGGTGCCCTGAAATATTTCTGTAGCAGTGGAACATTGCTGACCCTCTTGTTTAACCATACCCCACCTCATTAAAGATTATGTAGGCCAAGGGGAACCCTTAAATAGTTGAAGAATTATGACCCATTTTGCCGCTAAAGAGGCATTAACAATGCATCACTGTACCCCAAGCACTAACATGACAAAATATATATTTCATAATCACCTGGGAAAACACCGCAATATACTTGTATAAATGCCAGTTGTTTTGTATAGTTGTTTTGTGTAGCATAATTCATCAGATTGCAATCTGGCTGTAAGCAGCAACAGATGATGCTGGGGGGTGGTGTAAACAAAACTTAGTAAATGACGCCATGCTGCCCTGAACTGTATCCCTTTCTCTCTCATTTTTCTCCTTAAGCCCTGGTGGGTTATCAGGAGGAACAAGTGGAGAGCTGAGTCACAGCCACAGCAGAGCCCTGAGCCTGATAATACTGCAAGACTGTGAGGAGTTATCCTGCTTCCTGTTTTAATTAGGAAGCGTGCACCATCAACAGGCAATCATGTAATCAGCTTCCTTCCCTAGGTTGATTATAGAGAGTGAGAACTGCGTCATTGTGCATGTACAGCTCTGAAGATATGACACAGGAGTTTGTTCTGTGGTTATTTCTGTTTTGGCTTAAAGGGCACATAATAGCATAAGTTAATAAATGTGAAACACAGACCTGTCCTAGACTAGCCATAATCAGCCTCTCACTATTCAGTACAGCTTCAACTTGGCTTCAACACTGGCTTTTCTTGAGGCCTGCATCACTTCATAGCAGTCAATTTTTTTTTCCCACTTTCAGGAGGCTCTTAAAAAAAAACATCACTAGCCATCCATCAAATAGGCTACTCTCTGGCCTGTCAGAATTTCAGCATGTATGTCCAGGTGCACCAGTGATCTGCATTTCTAGCCTCCAAATCAGGAAGTTCTGATTTATAGTTCAGCTTGCATGTCATAAGATATGTGCTTCATACCTCAGTGGTTAGGTTAAGTGTACTTTTGATCTGCACTGGTGCCTTTTATGCTCTGCTTTCCCTTCTTCTGTATTGTAGATGTCAATATGTACTTTCTTCAACTTTCTAGGACTTTTTCAAGAGGCCCCAGAATATATGTTTTGGCATGCTTTTAGACAGAGTGCCTTTTTGAACTTTCTATCTTTAACACTTTCATCTTTATTTCATCTTTATTATATAATGTCAACCACTTGCCAAGTTTTTTTTTTTTTTTTTTTTTTTTTACAGTGAGTGAAAGTAAACTGTAAAAATAAACAAAAGAATTCAAGCATGGGGATAATAATGCATGGCTGAGCTGACAGAAAGTCTATGTTTGCAATTAACACTATTTAATGCCCCACAGAGGTTGCATGGTAGGCTCCAAAGGAAGCAAATAATTCCTCATAGTTTAATGCCTTTTAAAGAATTAAGTAAAGATACTTAATAAGTAAAGATTGCCTGACGATCTTCTATGTAGGGAAAGACTATTCGACTGATGAATACTGCTGGATATTGTCATCTACCTACATGATGTAACATTTTCTTCTTG
The DNA here is from genome assembly GCA_024331685.1 of Stegophilus panzeri. Classification (NCBI taxonomy): domain Eukaryota; kingdom Metazoa; phylum Chordata; class Actinopteri; order Siluriformes; family Trichomycteridae; genus Stegophilus; species Stegophilus panzeri. Next base: position 7,414,477 of record JANDJT010000217.1, read on the forward strand.
ACATTAGTTAGTTTATATTGCATTACTTATGATAATCTGGAACACTTTAATACTTCTGTAAGCCTTAGGGTAAGGCATGTTTTCCATGTATTTTAAGATACAATGACAAGTGCTTTTCTGCATCTTATGTTGAACACGGCCTGATGATGACTACACTTAACTGTGAACAGCTTATTGAATTTCCTCCAGTAAACCTCCCCTGTGCATCACTGAATGCTGTGCTGTAGGCAGTCACTGTGGAGACTTCAATTACTGGCAAGTCCCAGCCGGCTGATTTCTAACTGTGGCCAGCAAATTAGAAGAGAGAGTGAGAAAGAGAGAGAGAGAGAGAGAGAGAGAGAGAGAGAGAGAGAGAGAGAGAGAATGTGTGTCTATGGAAGATCATTTAGAGAAGTCTAATCTAAAGTATAGTTACAGTGCTAAAATCAGGAAACTGGAGAAGACATACCTTAAGCAGAGTTCAGTAAGTGTAGTGGTGAGAAGAGGAAACTGTTTGTTCATATGCTGGAAACAAGCCAAATGCCTGTGCCATAATCCACTGTTTTAAATTGTTCACTAAACCTAAACTTCCTGAACTTTAATTCTGTCTACAGGTAACAAAGAAAATGCCCTAAACACAGAACAAGTATAGTGCTTGTGTACCACTAACTGTATGTAATTGTGTGATTTTGGAAGCTACAGTGCCCTACAGAATTATTGGCATTCAACAAATGAGTAAAAGTTAATATATAAACAGAACAACACATGCAGTATGTACTGTATGTGTGTGTGTATATATATATGTGTGTGTGTGTGTGTGTGTGTGTGTGTGTGTGTGTGTGTGTGTGTGTATATATATAAGCTAAAACATACAGGAGCTTTGTATAGAAGTAGTGCCATTTTTTCTACTGAAAAGTGGTTACAGAAAATTTTGTACCCTTACAATTAATATTTTATGATGCCCTGGAGAGAATACCATCACTGAGTCTCTTCCTGTAATGTCTACCTTGGCATCCTCCATACAGAACATTTTATGCTCCTTCATATTCTTAGATTTGCACATCACTCTTCAATTCAGACCACAAGTTGCCAGTACTGTTCAAATCCAAAGAATAAAATGGTCTTCGCAAAACACTATTTTTTTGTTTTTCTTTTAACCACTTCTGTGTTGTCTCCAAACATGATGTGCATGACCACAAATTTTGGGTTTGGTCTGATCTCACCACAATGCAATACCATTTGTAGTTCAGGTGTTGCATTGTGTGAGATGCTTTTAAAAAAAAGGCTTCTTTCTTGTAATGCTTCCAAAGCTTGTTGTTATGAAAGGGACATTTAACAGTTGATTTAGAATCTTGACAACCACAAGAATTTACTAAACTGTTCAACTCTAAAACAGAGATCCTTGTTTGCCTTTTCCGTCCTTTACCATTCTCCTCACTGTGTAGATGGACAGTGTTCCCATGGTCCAATTCCTTGAAAACAGTTCTAATTATTAAATTATTAATTCCATAATTGTGCTTAATGGTATTTTAACTCTTTATGTATTTTATGGTCACAAACCATCTCTCTTCATTTTGTTAAAAGTTCCATGCCATTCAAAGATATCAGGGATTTTTTGATAACAGGGATTTTACATTTGTGCAGACTCATGTACAGTCCCCTCAGAATGTACTGGAACAGCAAGGCCAATGTTTATTTGATATACTCTAAAGACATTAGGATTTGAGATCAAATGATGAATATGAGACTATAGATCAGTCAGCCAAATTCAAAACATGTCGCCCAAAGAAAATAGCAGCATTTAATGACAGAATCATTGTGAGAGCTCTGAGGAAAACCCAAAAACAGCAGTCAGTGACATGACTAACAACCTCCACAGGACAGGCGTGAAGGTATCACAATCCACCATTTGAAGAAGACTTTGAGAGCAATAATATAGACACCATACCAAGATCACTCATCAGCATTAACAATCGGAAAGCCAAATTTAAATTTGAGAAGAAATACAGAGATGAGCCATACAAAATCTGGAACCAAGATTAACCTCTACCAAAGTGATGGAAAGGGTGAAGTTTGGAGAAAGAAAGGATCTGCTCATGATCCAAAACATAAAAGCTCATCGGTCAAGCATGGTGGAGGTGTCATGGTTTGGGCTTGCAAGGCTGCTTCTGGAACAGGTTCACTGATCTTTATTGATTATGTAACTCATGATGGTAGCAGCAGAATAAATTCAGAAGTTTACAGGAACATTCTCTCTGCCAATTTACAGCGAAATGCATCCAATCTAATTGGGAGGAACTTCATCATGCAGCAAGACAATGACCCAAAATACACTGCCAACTCAACAATGGACTTCATCAGGGGGAAAAAGTGGAAGGTTTTAAACTGGCCAAGTCAATTGCCAGACCTTAACCCAATTGAGCATACATTTCACCTCCTGGAGAGGAGACTAAATAGAGAAAAGCCTGGTAGAAGCCTGGAAAAGCATCACAAAAGAAGAATGCAACAGTTTGGTGATGTCAGTGGGTCACCAGCTTGATGTAGGATTCAACAATATGGCTTCCTTAGTGGTGCAACATAAAAGCGTACCTATCATCGGGAGATTGCAAGTTCAAATCCCAAGGATACTATCCATGGCCAGTAGTCAAAAAGAGTGTAATTGCCAGTGTGCACTCGAGCTGGCTTGAACTCCACAAGTTTGTTTAAAACCTTATGATCTGTGTTAGATCAAATCCATCGAAGTGTCATCTGAACACATGCTTCAATAGAAAAGATTAAGCATGAGGAAAATCTGACCTTTTGCACAAAGCTGTTAACATGAACAATATCACATATTTGCTTACCTTTAAATAGACACCTAGACGTAGTGCAGAATTAGTCAAGATGTTGCACAATTCTAAAACTTTCTTTTTATTTTCAATTTTAAATGTTGAAAAAAATCCCAGATTTTCAATTTGGTCTCAGACTTTTGGATCTTTTGGCTCAAAAATGTCTGAGAGACCTTTTTGTTATAACAAAGAAAAAAATATTTACTCCTCTCCTTTAAAAGGAGAATTTTAATTATTGTTTATAATTATTGATTATAGATTAATGTACTTTTTTGCCTTCATTGTAGGCACAGAATAACTCAGGGGATCATGATCTTCAGTACTAATAATGATTAATATATTACACTTCCTAGAAAGAAAATCATATCGTCTTGGCGTGATGTGAAGAGGAAGCACAATATTCTGAGAATTAGGGAAGATTAAATTTCACCCTGCTCCTTGAAGTAGTGGCCTTAATTTGACATTCTGGAAGTGTAGATGAGAGTTAATCATGCATGCATGCTTGAAGATAAGAACTTTGGAGACTATCTGAGTCATTGTTGACTTCTGATGAGAAGGAACAACTTAAAGAGCAGGATTTCTTTTTCTACTGGTCACAGTAGATGGTACTGTATTCTGGTTTGTGTCTAGTTTGGGTTCTTTACTATGCCTTCTTTCTTTTTCTCCTTCATATTCAGGCCATATTTTACTTGCTAAAGATATTTTCCACACATATAGAAAAAAGTTAATGTAGATACAAGAATACCACCATCATATAAAAATTATTCAGAATGCTTATCTCTTATTGGGAAAAAAATTATTAATATTAATATATTAATATTAATTAATATTTCCTTCATAAAATATAAATTTACATAAATAGATGAATCAGATTGTTGGCTTAGTTCTTAAGACATTTGACAGATGAGCAAACAATCTTTTAATTTTTTAATTTCAATCCAAGAAATTGAGAAGAAGAATAAAAGGAACTATTAAACTCCTATCAAATTCCTGTGCCTCTTAATGATAGTTACATGCCACATTCTTTGTGGTATATACAGTGGTGCTTAAAAGTTTGTGACAGAAATTTCTATATTTCTGCATAAATATGACCTAAAACATATTAAAATTTTCACACAGGTCCTAAAAGTAGATAAAGAGAACCCAGTTAAACAAATGAGACAAAAAGTATTATACATGGTCATTCAGTTATTGAGGAAAATGATACAATATTACACATCTGTGAGTGGCAAAAGTATGTGAACCTTTGCTTTCAGTATGGTGTGACCGCCTTGTGCAGCAATAACTGCAAGTAAATGTTTCTGGTAACTGTGGATCAGTCCTGCACATCGGCTTGGAGGAATTTTAGCCCATTCCTCATTACAGAACAGCTTTAGCTCTAGGATGTTGGTGGGTTTCCTCACATGAACTGCTTGCTTCGGGTCTTTCTACAACATTTCTATTGGATTAAGGTCAGGACTTTGACTTGGCCATTCCAAAACATTAACTTTATTCTTCTTTAACCATCCTTTGTTAGAGCGACTTGTGTGCTTAGGATCATTGTCTTGCTGCATTACCCACTTTCTTTTAAGATTCAGTTCATGGACAGATATCCTGACATTTTCCTTTAGAATTTGCTGGTATAATTCAGAATTAATTGTTCCTTCAATAATTGCAAGTTGTCCAGGCCCAGATACAGCAAAACAGGCCCAAACCATGATACTACCATAAACATATGTCACAGATGGTTCTTAAGCTGGAATGCAGTTATTTCCTTTCTCCAAACATAACACTTCTTATTTAAAACAAAAATTCTATTTTGGTCTCATCTGTTCAGAAAATATTGTTCCAATAGCTATTTGGCTTGTCCACGTGATCTTTAGCAAACTGCAGACGTCTAGCAATGTTCTCTTTGGAGAGCAGTGGCTTTCTCGTTGCAACCCTGCCATGCACACCATTGTTGTTCAATGTTCTCCTGATGGTGGACTCATGAATATTAACATTAGCCAATGTGAGAGAGGCCTTTAGTTGCTCAGAAGTAACCCTGGCTCCTGTGACCTCGCGGACCATTACACGTCTTGCTCTTGGAGTGAGCTTTGTTGGTCAGCCACTCCTGGGGAGGGTAACAATGGTCTTAAATTTCCTGATATCTGTCTGATTGTGGATTGGTGGAGTCTAAACTCTTTAGAGATAGTTTTGTAGCCTTTTCTAGACTCATGAGCTTCAACAAATCTTTTTCTGAGGTCCTCAAAAATCTCCTTTTTTCATGCCAAGATACACTTCCACAAACATGTGTTGTGAAGATCAGACTTTGATAGATCCCTGTTCTTTATATAAAACAGGGCGCTCACTAACACCAGATTGGCATCCCATTGATTGAAAACTTGTGACTCAAAGTTCACCTTCAAATTAAACTGCTAATCCTAGAGGTTCACATACTTTTACCACTCACAAAAATAAATAAATGGCCTAGTATAATATTTTTGTCTCATTTGTTTAATTGGTTTCTCTTTGTCTACTTTTAGGACTTGTGTGAAAATCTGATGATGTTTTAGGTCATATTTATGCAGATATAGAGAGAATTCTAAAGGGTTCACAAACTTTCAAGCACCATTGTAGTGCTAGATAGATCTTATAGCATACCTTTTAAATAGAACAGAAGAATGTAATATATTTATTGTCATTGCACAAGTACAACAGAACTGGGTTTTCAACCTCCTTATTAGATGCTGTATAAGATTAAAAAAGAAAACACACAATAAAAATCAAATATATATCCTATGTGTGTAACTGTAGCATTGAAGTAATATTATAGGCAGTATAAACAGTATAAACAGTATTTGGCAGTAATAGTGCAACAGTTCAAGTAACATTGCAATTATTTTAGAGTAAAACTACATTTGAGTAATAGTAATTAGTAATAACATCAACAACAAATACAACAACTTTCAGTAACACTTTATTTGAAGTGTACCTATAGTGCATTTATAACATATTCATAAGCAGTGCATACAGTACTGTGTAAATGTCTTAGGCACCCTATTGTATTAGTGCACATTTTGTTATAGATGTTTATTTTATGGCGTCTGCATTATTGAGTCAGTACAAAAAAAAAATTTTATATTTCCAAACATATTACAAACAAAAAATTAAAATGTTACAGAAAATGTTTGTATTTTAGTAAATAAAGCCGCATATTATGTTACAGACCACTTTTCAGACAAAAACTTAATGAAGGCTGCTTGTCATATCACAGCAAACCAGTGACTACATTTCCCATCCTGCACTGCGGCCTACAAACATGACCGCCATGGACTGCAGTTCCCAGAACACTCACATTCATTCTAATCATGCACACCTGCATCAAATTCACAGCACTCACAACCACAATATAAACAGACTGTTTGAACACAATGACTTTGTAAAATATTGAGTGTTATCACCATACCAAGAATTTGTACCCTGTTCCTCGTTTTGTTTCATATTCATTGATCTTGTTTCTTGTTTCTCGTTCTCGTTTCTTGCCTTGCCTAGTTTATGCCTGTTTGCAGAGCGCCTGACCCATTGCCTGTTTTTGTCTCATGATTTGGATTTGAATGCCTGCCTCTCTTTATTAATTGCTCTTATCTGCACTTGCATCCGTCCTAACCTTCATTACATGGATAACGTGACAGAATACTTCACCTCACCATTGCTGCAGCAGGAAGATGGAGAAGACGCCACACTAGAAAAACCAAGCAAACCATCCCAGCTTTGGATTCAATCCAGTTACCCCAATGGACTGTCATAGATCTCCCAGATCCATATGATGGGTTTTTTGTCTACCCTGAATATTTTCTTATTGACTGCCAGTTCTATATTATCACCACCTATTATGATCAGGCAAACAGGGTGACCTCCTCCCCGAGGCTCCAGCCTGAGACCGAGAAGTGGTCTCACCTGCCGAGCTCCAGCCGGAGGTCAACGTGGTGACCTTCTCCCCAGAACTCCAGCCTGAGACCGAGAAGTGGTCTCACCTGCTGAGCTCCAGCCGGAGGGCAACGTGGCGACCTCATCTCCAGAGCTCCAACCTGAGAGCCACACTGTGGTCTCACCTGCAAAGCTCCAGCATGAGACCCACGAAGTAGTCTCAGCTCCAGAGCCCCAGTTGGAGGTCAACATGGCGACCTCATCTCCAGACCTCCATCCTGAGAACCACACGGTGGTCTCACCTGCAGAGCTCCACCACGACACTCATGACATAGTATCAGCTCCAGAGTCCCAGTTGGAGGTCGACGTGGTGACCTCATCTCAGGGCTCCAACCTGAGAGCCACACGGTGGTCTCACCTGCAAAGCTCCAGCATGAGACCCACGAAGCAGTCTCAGCTCCAGAGCCTCAGTTGGAGGTCAATGTGGCGACCTCCTCCCCAGAGCTCCACAGACCCACAAAGTGCTCTCACCTGCAGAGCTCCAGCCGGAGGTCAATGTGGTGACTTCATCTCCAGAACTCTAACCTGAGACCCATGAGGTAGTCTCATCTCCAGAGCTCCAGCATAAAGCCAAGTTCCTGTCTGAGGTCAAAGAGACGGCCTCCAGAGCCAAGTTCCTGTCTGAGGTCGAAGAGACGGCCTCTTGAGCCAAGTTCCTGTCTGAGATCGAAGAGACGGCCTCTTGAGCCAAGTTCCTGTCTGAGATCGAAGAGACAACCTCTCGAGCCAAGTTCCTGTCCGAGGTCGAAAAGGCGGCCTTTCGAGCCAAGTTCCTGTCCGAGGTTGAAGAGACGGCCTTTCGAGCCAAGTTCCTGTCCGAGGTCGAAGAGACGGCCTCCCAAGCCAAGTTTCTGTCTGAGCTTGAAGAGACGGCCTCTCAAGCCAAGTTTCTGTCCGAGGGCAAAGAGACGACCTCTCAAGCAATGTTCATGTCTGAGGTCGAAGCGGCGACCTCTCAAGCCAAGTTCCTGTCCGAGGGCGAAGAGACAACCTCTCAAGCTAAGTTCCTGTCCGAGGTCGAAGAGATGGCCTCCCAAGCCAAGTTCATGTCTGAGGTCAACGAGGTAACCTTCCATGATAAGTTCCAGTCTGAGATCGACGAGGTGACCTCCCACGCCAAGTTCCAGTCCAAGGTCACTGACACGACCAACCAAGTTCTCCTCATGCCTGAAACTGACTTCACAACCAACCAGGTTCTACTCACGCCTGAAACCGACGTCACGACCAACCAGGTTCTGCTCATGCCTGAAGCCGACGTCACAACCAACCAGGTTCTGCTCACTCCTGAAGCCAACATCACGACCAACCAGGTTCTGCGCATGCCTGAAGCCAATGTCCCGACCAACCAGGTTCTGCTCATGCCTGAAACCAACGTTATGACCAACCAGGTTCTGCTCATGTCTGAACCTGACGTCACGACCAACCAGGTTCTGGTCATGCCTGAAACCAACATCACGACCAACCAGGTTCTACTCATGCCTGAAACTGACATCACGACCAACCAGGTTCTGCTCACGCCTGAAGCCGCCATCATGACCCACCAGGTTCTGCGTATGCCTGAAGCCAACATCACAACCAACCAGGTCCTGCTAACGCCTGAAGCCGACGTCACGACCAACCAGGTCCTGCTCATGCCTGAGTCTGTTGATACGACCAACCAAGTTCTCCTCATGCCTGAAACTGACGTCATGACCAAACAGGTTCTGCTTATGCCTGAAGCCAATGTCACGAACAACCAGGTTCTGCTCATGCCTGAAACCGACGTCACGATCAACCAGGTTCTGCTCATGCCTGAAGCCGATGTCACGACCAACCATGTTCTGCTCACGCCTGAAACCGACGTCACGACCAACCAGGTTGTGCTTATGCCTGAAGCCGATGTCACGACCAACCAGGTTCTGCTCATGCCTGAAACCGACGTCATGACCAACCAGGTTCTGCTTATGCCTGAAGCCTACATCACGACCAATCAGGTTCTGCTCACGCCTGAAGCCGACGTCACAATTAACCAGGTTTTGCTCATGCCTGAAGCCGATGTCACGACCAACCATGTTCTGCTTATGCCTGAAACTGACATCATGACCAACCAGGTTCTGCTCATGCCTGAAGCCGATGTCACGACCAACCATGTTCTGCTTATGCCTGAAACCGACATCACGACCAACCAGGTTCTGCTTATGCCTGAAGCCGATGTCACGACCAACCATGTTCTGCTCATGCCTGAAACCGATGTCACGACCAACCAGGTTCTGCTTATGCCCGAAGCCCACGTCATGACCAATCAGGTTCTGCTCATGCCTGAAGCCGAC
>JANDJT010000217.1:7423640-7452107 GCA_024331685.1 Stegophilus panzeri
TCACGACCAACCAGGTTCTGCTTATGCCCGAAGCCCACGTCATGACCAATCAGGTTCTGCTCATGCCTGAAGCCGACGTCACGATCAACCAGGTTCTGCTCACGCCTGAAGCTGACATCACGACCAACCAGGTTCTGCTCATGCCTGAAGCCAACGTCACAAGCAACCAGGTTCTGCTAATGCCTGAAGCCGACGTCATGACCAACCAAGATCTGCTCACGACCAAGTCTGCTGATACAGACAACCAAGCTCTGATCACGCCTGAGTCTGCTGACATGGACAACCAGGTTCTGCTCACGCCTGAGTCTGCTAGCACGGACAACCAGGTTCTGCTCATGCCCGAGTCTGCTGACACAGACAAACAGGTTCTGCTCACGCCTGAGTCTTCTGACATGGACAACCAAGTTCTGTGCATGCTTGAGTCTACTGACACAGATAACCAAGTTCTGCTCACGCCTAAGTCTATTGACAAAGCCAACCAAGTTCAGCCTGCAGAGTCGGTGAAGAATGACACTCAGCCTCTCTGCATGACTGAGGACGACGCTCCACCTCCCTGCTCCGCTGAGGATGTCGGTCCACCTCTTTGCTCCGCTGAGGACATCGCTCCACACCAAGTCAAGCCCCCTAAAGCTGACGACACAACTTCCCAAGCCTGGGTCTTGTCTAATGACCCCGGCAAACCAGCCCCAGCCCCATGTCTGCTTCTCAGCTCCTTGAGGAACCTGCTACATGTTGGACAATGCCTGCATTGGAACCTGAGGGGCTGTGTGAACATTTTGCCCAGAGGGCCAGGACTGCCGGTTAAGGGCGTGTATTTTGGTGCTTCGGGAGAAGCGCCCTTAGGTGGGGGTTGGATTCTGTCATATCAGAGCAAACCAGTGACTACATTTCCCATCCTGCACTGCGGCCTACAAACATGGCCACCATGGACTGCAGTTACCAGAACACTCACATTCATTCTAACCACGCACACCTGCATCAAATTCACAGCACTCACAACCACAGTATAAAGACACTGTTTGAACCCAATGACTTTGTGAAGTATTGAGTGTTATCACCATACCAAGCATTTGTACCCTGTTCCTCATTTTGTTTCATATTCATTGATCTTGTTTCTTGTTTCTCGTTCTCGTTTCTTGCCTTGCCTAGTTTATGCCTGTTTGCAGATCTCCTGACCCATTGCCTGTTTTTGACTATGTTATTGTCTCATGACTTGGATTTGTCTGCCTGTCTCTCTTTATTAAAAGCTCTTATCTGCACTTGCATCCATCCTAACCTTCATTACGTGGATAACCTGACACTGCTGGGTTTTGCAGGCACAAAAACTGTAGCAAGTGCAACAGACAAAGTCCAGAACAACTGGAGACTTTGCTGAGTAAAATTTACCAGCTAAGTTCCTTATAAAAACTGCACAAATTGTACCTGAGATGATGATTTTTTTTTTAAACCAAATATTGACTTTGCTAATTTTGTTACTGTTTACTCTTTATAGAATTTTTTTTATATAGAATTTAAAATAGAATTTATATAGAAGTTTAATTTCATTTTTAAGGCATCTTTGCTTTACAGCATTGCTTTGCATGTGCCTTAACCTATTAAGCAGTAGAGTACTGTATTTTATAAAGCAATGCTGGAGAATTTATAAACATCTCATGTCAAAACATACAAAATGACATTGGAGGTTTTATGCAACTTTGTCTTTACATAGATACTGTGTTACTGTTACTTTGTAGTCACATGTTGTTAGAAGTTATTAGCTTGTTTATATCACTTTGAGAAAGTTATACATAGTGCTACATAAAAGTGTTATAAATGTACATTTAAGTAACATTTTAGTTTGAGGGCATCAAAACCAATCATTTGCCTGGCATATGGGCTTCATAAAAAAAGAAGAAGCTGCATTGGAATGGGGCTAATAAGCAAATAGTGTAAGTACACCTTACAAAAGCTAAGATGGCAGGTGGACAGGTTTTTGCCAATACTTTATTACGCTATCTACTTCTGAGTAGTCAGTCAATTTGTATTAAAATGATCATAGAGCCAAATTCCAGTACAGCTTCTTAATTATGAAGCACATATGCCAGACAAATGAATGATACTGATGCCCTCAAACTAAATTGTTAATCAAATTTACATTCATAACAATCTTATGAAGCGTTATGTGTACCTTCTACAACTTTCTCAAAGTGCTGTTTGATAAAACAAGCTAATAACTTGTAAGATATGGATAAAAAGATACAGTAACACAGTATCTCAGTCAACTTGTAATGATAACTGATGCCTGTTGTTTTCTCTTCCATGTGAAAACAAGGTTGCATTAAAAACTCTAAGACCACTGTACATGTTTGGACATAATAAATTATCCAGCTTTGGTTTATAATATATTTATGAAATGCTTATGAATGCATTATAAAGGCACTATGTAGGTACCCATCAAATAAAGTGTTACTCATCTCTCTTACCTCAGTCATCCATGTGGCATTTTCTCTGATGAGGTAAAAAAAAAATAGGAATATCATCCCAATTAACAAGAAGAATGAGAGAATCAGTTAAGTTATTTTGTCACCTTTACAATAGTGTTCAGAAATAAAATTTCTGGTTGAACAGACAAGAAATTTATTTTTTAAATTAGCATGGCTGGCATGAAAATTGTAATAAAGTCACAAAGGTGTCATTAGCTTTTAAAAACATACTGAATAAGACAATACATAAAATTGTAGTGAAGTAAGACAAAAATGTAAAAACAGAACACCAGTAAGTAATTACCTGAGTGAATAATACTAGATGGCTAGCCAATGTTTTACCTTGCCACTGTGTTCATTAACTACTTTTTGTTTGTTTGTTTGTTTGTTTACAGAATCAGTTCATCTCCACTGTCCAAATGTTTGAAAATATAGTTTATAATTTGTATGCTTTAGGGCCAACTGGCAAAGTGCATATGAACCTGACATACTTGTTCTTATATATTATTGTAGCTAACTATGTGCAGACACACACAACTGGCTAATGTCACTTTTGACAGGTGGGAATGTAATGCCATCATTTTTCCTCTCTTGGACTCCTGGCCCCAGATGACTGTGGCATCATCAGGATTCAAACTCTCAGCCTCACCACACCAGGGCAAATGCTTTTCTGTTGTGTCACTCAGTCGCTCTTTTTTTAGCAAAACCTTAAGATATGTGTCCAGCAGTCATTTTGCTCTTTTGCCCTGTCACACATCAGACATTAGATGTCATGGTGATCACCACAGATCAATAGCGCCAAGTCTCTTTTGCTCAACCTGTTCAAAGTTCACTTCTAAAATGGTGAGAGCTGGCCTCAGATTAAATCTGTAGGATGTTGAGAAGAGCCATACAACAGTCAAATCATATCTTCCCAACTACATTCTCACATATTAACATATTATATTATATTGCCTTCTTGACACGCCTCTGTAATGAGTAAAAAACAGAGTAGGTACATAAAGGACATAAAAATTCTTTGACAGTGTGGTTGGTTAGTAGTATTAGTAGTAGCAGTAGTACTAGTAGTAATTTTCTGCCTTTTTTGTGCATCTGTGTTGAAATAAGCTTTTAAAATAGCAATCATCAGATCATTTTACTCAGTGCTCATTTATCTAATTGTGTTAATCCATATGGGAATGTGCTATCCTTAATCTAATAATCTAAGTCAAGCATGCAGGGGCTATCCAAATCCTTTTTGGCCACTGAGGACTTTTAGATGGTTAATTGTGTAAATTCTGATTCAGAGAACATGGTGCATGCTATCCATTTTAATCCCCCTTAAGTCATCTTGAGAGCATCATGTCCGCAATTGCTCAGCCACTGATATTCCATACATCACTGGCTAGAAGGAAATGCCAAACTCTTTGTAAAAATCCAAGCATATGTTTGTTATTCAATCTCTTCTGTACTTTCTATTTTGTTCACTCAACGCTCTTAATCTTGTTATGGTTGCAGCAACTCATGGGACTTCGCCAGAGGTACAGACATAGTGCAGGCTCTGTTGCATGTTAAAGCTAGCCAGCAAAGTTAGCACTCAGGGCATCTTCCTCTGCCATCTGCCTCATAGGCACAAGTCCAGAAATGTGGCAATGCACCCATCAACACAGGAGGGAATATAGTTACTTATTCTCTTGTCTTCATCTTCATTATCAGACACTGTAAGGGCTAAATGCAGTCTTTCCAAATCTGTATCCTTGCCAAAAAACTGATTTACTCTCACCCCTGATATTGGCTGTCTCTCTCTCTGGTGAAGAGGTGAAGAGAGTCTGCCAATGACCTTAGCAGACCAGAGGATGTTTTCAGTCAGCTATAAGGTTATTTTTTGGGGTTTTTTTTCACTGTTAAAAGTCAAAAGAAACTGGAGTATGGAGACATGGCACAGGTCACAGCACATAGATGTCTTCTTAGGGATTTAATTCAAAATATTAACAGGATGTTATGAGAGCAGCGGGTCCTTTCGCTTTTAATATCAGAAAAGTGAAGCTCAGTGGTCTTCTCTGTCAGCCTCAGGAACAGCAACAGTGTCATAAATCACTTTGTCAGGCCCTGTGTTTTTGAACCTGCAGACTGCCCACAGCTTGTGTCATTTTTGATGTTCTTACTTCCCTCCACGAGGCTGTCAGTGACTTCCTGGATACACAGTGTGTTCGCTGCAGATGAGCCGACATAGTAAAACACTCATTTAATGTAATATTGACAGATTGTTGCATGACTACATGAATGTGTTTTGTTATTCTGAAAAAAAAATCAGCACTGACTCTCCTCTAAGTAAGCAACTATCATTCCACCGCAGAAAGTGTTCAACATGGTACTGACTCTACCATATTACAAATATTTATCTGGTCTTATGGATTTAGGAAATCAAGCTCTATTTTTTGTTATAACACTTTTTCCTGTGGCTACACAAATGACCGTATGTCAGTAGGTATGAATGTGATCTGCCGCAGTGGTTTTGTTAACCCTGCACTGTTTTATTCTGTGTAAACAAGGTAATGGAATTATCATGCACCTATAGGCATAAGCTGCATCCCTTTGGCTTTCATATTTTCAGTCAACAGATTTGAGACCATGACTTCCATGACTTTCCAGAAATTTCTTTTGTCATAGTCCATGTTTGCAGCAGGCATTTATGTTAGTGGGGAAAAACTTGGCTGGTTGTAGCTCAGGGGCTTCTGGATTATTTCTCTTGATACCTTTTTTCAGGTGGTTTGTGATGACTGACAGGGCAGCTCCCTCCCCTTACATGGGTTCAGTGCGGATGTCTGGTTAATGAGGGTGACTTCGAGGTTTATAATTAGGGGGTACGGTGGAGGGGTGGTGCATTATAGCCCATATGTGTCAGTCCAGACAAGTGAACCTCCCAGGCTGACTGTGTCCATGGGCTCTTTTCAGCTCTCTTATGTCTCTTATTTACCATAGAACAACATGGATCAATATTACTACCTCCCTGAGGTGACGTAAACCAGTCCAGTACCCATGACAGATAAGCTATGCAAAACAGATTATTTATTTTTGCAAGGCCCTTGAGGCATAGTCTGATATTACCATTTCATGTTTATCCAGAATCGTGTTAACCAAGTGATAATTTATCCTAACAAGGTCATAAAATCATTATAATATATCTGAACAATCATTCTGAAAGGATGAAATAAGGCAGGCAAAGTGCAATTTGCTACACATTCTCTGTATTACAGCAGAGATTTATCACTGTCCTGCTTTGTATCTGGGTGCAGTAGCTTGATGTAAAGATGAGAATTGGATAGAAAACCAAAAAACAGAGGAGTAATGCAACATATGGAACCTATCACAGGGCCAAGCTCCCATCTGTGTGCACAGCCGCAGTGCATTGGCATCCACCAGCCACTGTGCAGGATGGGAATAATCCACGGAAGAGGACCCATGGAATTGCTGTAGGACTCTGAATTCCCTGGAGAAACAAAGTCGTCCAAGATGGGGGTGGGGAGAAGAGATAGGGATGGTGTAAGAGGAAAGCACAGATGTTTGCTGGTGTGTACCAAAAACAGGTGCTCAATTGCTGTGGAGGGCTCACAGAGATTCTCACGTTTCCGTCCATGTTGAACACACCAGTGTACAACTTGAATGCTGTTTTCTTCTGGTTCCTGAAGAAAAATTGCAGTAAAAAATCTGTTTCCTCTTATTTAAATGATGAATCTATTTAAATGAATCTATCTAGAGCATTTTGGGGACTGGTATCACCTTGAATTTATGTGCCAGAAAAGTTGATTTAGTCTTTGAGTTGTAAATTGTCAGTTCTGAGTCAAACAACTAAAAATGATTAGACATAAAACAGAATGTCACTTGTCATCAAATAAATTGGTCTCCAGTTGTAGTTCAGATTTTATTTATATATCTATCCAAAGGGACAAGTTAGAGAGTCTGAATGTAACAAGAATAAATAAACAGAAAATAATTTCTCATGATTTTATGCTTGGTTTAAACTTGGGCTATAATCATATTTCACCATCAGTTGTTTTATTACAAATGAAATTACTGCCTCCGCTGTTCTCTCATGTTATGTTTATTAAAGCTGACACTAGTTTTTTGTTTTTTTTCCAAAAAAAATGACAGTTTTCAAATGTACTGTATTTGTTTCTACATTAATATTTTGTAGTTGTTCACATTAGTAAGGTGCTATAAGTTATTTGAAGTTAATTAAACCTCAAATACCTCCCCAAGACCTCAGTAAAAACACTACCATTTTTTATCTCCCTGTTTCAGTGTACTCTGGATGGCGTGGTGTGTGTTGGACCAATCTTGACTAGCTCTTTACATCTTCTCAACAGTCCTTGAAGGCCCTGACACACTAGTACCTCCTAAAAAGATACACAAAGTGAACCATGTCCTTTATGCTAAGCCTCCTCTCTGATTTACTGCATTTGCAGAGAAAGTGTTTTTTTCTGAAACCAATGACCTTAGCAGACCAGAGGAAGTTTTCAGTCAGTTATAAGTTTTTTGTTGTTGTTGTTGTTTTGTTTTTTGTTGTTTTTTTTTACAATGCAGTGGCATTTATTGTCTGATACTGCCCTGTGTTCAATCCATCTAAGGGAATGCATGCTTGGACTTAATTTAAATAGTATTCTTTTATTTCTTTTTTAGCAAATCAAAGTGCTGATAGCTTGTGAGTGGAATATTAAATAGTGGTACCCCTAGATTGAACGTCTTTACATGGGTTACTGATTTTGAGTGTGTGTGTGTGTGTGTGTGTGTGTGTGTGTGTGTGTGTGTGTGTGTGTGTGTGTGAGCTACTAGACCTCCCCAAAGGCTGTAGCTCCTGGGCCCCCCAAGTTAACACCTCTCTGACTTACGCACACCTGCTACTGATTAGAACATGACTGTGTAACCAATGAAGCATGTTTTCTTTTATAAAGTAATTCATCCAATTTCAGGTTTGATGGGCCCTGACCCGTTTTACCAGACAGGGCTATTCTCATCCTACACTGATCTTGCAGATGTAGGCTTCTGTTATGTGGTTTGCTACATTCATCAGTGTTGATTGTGTGTCTGTATATGTGTATATGTGGGTGTGTGGTTAAGGGAGAACTGAGGCTTGTCTCATCAAACTAAAATGATTCCGATTGTGTGCAGGGTGATGATAGGGGAGCACCCTGATCTGCTGAGAACATTATTTTGTTGTAGAAGCTGTGTATCTGAGCCTGACCCTTTTTTACTACACTGCTCTGCTTCAGTCATCCATGTTAAAAAAAAAAAAAAAAGAGTAGTTGTCTGAGAGTTTCCCTTATTTTCACCCCACTTTAAAAGTAAACTCCTGCACTGTGGCTCAAGTCTGTATGACCACTGTGAGCCTTCAGGCAGTAATGGCCAATCCCACAGGAACTGAGCTACAAGAGCTGTCAGTGCTTGATGAGCTCACCAGCCACAAGGCACTTTTTTATCATCAGGAAGTTGTTGGGAAGAAGAGATATTTTGGTTTGTTTTCATTGCTGCAAACAAATACATTTAAAAAACAAACAATCAGGAGACATCCTTGTCAGGTGACATCCTTAAAAGGGGGTGGGAAACTTGGCCAGCTGTATACAGGACCACAGTAATAGAGTAATTATTCAACACAGGCCACTAAAAAGCTATAGCAGTGCAGCCAAGGCTTTACCAGTGGTCATGTTCAAGGTTGTCATATTGTTCATAAACAGGAAACAGGAAAAAATGGATTCCTGAAGAAGCCCCTGTTCAATGTAGTATATAACTGCTCAGTACGCCTGACAGCACATACAGTATATTGCTAATAATGGCAGCTTATATATTAGTACACCATATCTACATGACACAATTGATTAAGAGTTTTTCAATGAAAGCCCAATAATTAATAAAATAGTATTTTTATAGAAAGGTTTTGGTTTGGTTACAAACATTTATTGTGCACATTTTAGTTAGGTATCAAAGCAGAATAATGATTTCTTTCCTTGACTGGGTTTTGATACAGGCTTTCACAGTGATTTTTATTTGTTTGGTGCATGGTCAAGTTCAGAATTGAGAAAACAGACAGTCTCTTTGATAATGAAGTTTCTCAAAATCTCCCATTAAAAAGAACTTCCCAGTTGCTCTGAGTGAATTAAAATTCAAGAATACACTTTGGCTTTATTACAGTGCATTAAAAAAAGTGAAACATTTAATGTGAAAAAAACATTTAATGTGATCTTTAAGGAAAACAAAGGACAGACAGACTGACAGAGACAGACAAACAGACAGAGATAGATAGATAGATAGATAGATAGATAGATAGATAGTATGTTTATAACACTGTCTTGTGTTGTGCTAAGTGCTGCAATGGCCGTTCAATTAGTTCTTCCAATACAATTACACACCGAAAAACTTTCTTTTTCTTCTAAATTATGTAAAATGACAATAAGATCAGGAACTCAAAGACGGGAAATTATTAATTATTAAAAAAAGATTAATTGGAGCTGAGAAATTGAATGAAATTTGCCCTGTATTATCAATTACATTCTACAAAAGCCCTGAACCACAATTTGTGGGGAAGGTCTATTTATTTATGTTGACATATACTGATGCCATTTTAATTTAATAACTTAAATAACCCATTTTGAGTTATTACCTCATACATCAAATTCAAGTGGTCAATTTGAGGAGTTAAAACCTTGACCACATCTGAACACATTTAAATGAATTACCAAACATTAGATGTATGTGTGTCAACTGAATTCCTTTAAAGCAATGTCTGGTTTACTTACTATTTAGGAAATATCATACAGAATAAGAATTACTATTACTGTAAGCTAATATTCAATTAATGGGTCTTATTAATACACTGTGGGCTGCTATATATTATATCAAAATCACAAGAAAATATGTTGAAATGAGATATTACCTTTAAATGAGATATTACCTTTAAATTACAAGTTTAAATAAATAGATAAATAAAAATAACAACATAGCACTTCAAAGTTTTTCCCTCACAACTTAGAGCTTACATCAGGGTTTCCCAAACTAGGGATTGTGGTCCCATATGGGGTCCCTTGATTTCCCTTTTTTGTTTTATTTATTTATTTTATAAATTACCATTAGAAATATCAGATTTTGTGTGCTAATATTTTTAACTGTTTCTAGGAGTCACATTCAGACAAGCCACATTTAAATTAATATGGTACATGTTATTTTAGTCTTTTTCACTATCCTGACATTCTACACTAACATAGTTCAGCAATAAAAAGGAAACATTCCCTCGTCCATCTCCCTCCACTAAACAAATTAGCATCGTGTCTCAACTTGCATACTTATGTACTATTCCAGACTGTGATTGAGCACCGACACTAATCGGTAGGTACTAACACTACTTAAAGGTCTGTTTTGCATGACATGCCCATGATAACAATCACAACAGTGGCGGAAAGTTTTACGAGAGATACTGTACTGTAGATCTCATCAGTATGTTTTACATTGCTGTGCATAAAATCGGTAAACATTTTACACAGTTCCACCTGGAAACTTGACATACAGGGATGTTTTGTCTCTGACATGCCATCTAGTGAATGTTGCTTTTAAATCTTTCAGATTTACATAAATTATGCTCGAGTGTGTGAACAATGCTACTTGCATTACCGCTGCTTCTGCACCTGCACACAAATTCATGCATCAAACCTTACGTTGGGCCGTATATCACACCACCCCGACATGGATTATTTTCCTATAACAGCACAACACTTCCCACTAGACTGTCAGTGCAAGAAAATTTCCTTTGGTTTTTAGTCACTTATGTTAGACATAATATGTTCCTAATGTAATAAAAAAAAAGTTAAAATTATCAATTTGGAATTTTAGAAAATGTAAGGTGTAAAGTGTTGGGGTTGTCCATTTGGGGTTGTTTGCTCAAAAAGTTTGTGAACCCCTGGCTTACATAATATGCTTAGAGGCAGTGGTGTAAATTATGTGTAGATTTTCAAAGACTGATACTGTGGCACTACCCTTAGATAGTGACTAGGGTGCATTGATAAACATTAAGGAAACAGTCATTTGTGGAAAAGAAAAAATGTATTGTTAAAGTGTATCAATAAGCCTGATAATACAAAACCTAAACCTAAACAATACGCCTGATAATACAAAACCTAAACTGCCTCATGTTGTACCTTAAGTCTCAGGACATTTAGCTCTGAACTGCTCTTTTTCTCAGCCACTTTGGAATTTATGTCCTTATATGGCAAGAATGCAACTTTATTTCTGAAATGAGGTTTACCAGGCATCTTGCATTTTGGATAGCAGTAATTACAAACCTTGTGTTCTTTACTACAGAAAATAGTTGGAGATCAGTAATCATATTAACTCTGAATGCATTTGGGATTGGGTTTGCATGAGCAGAACTGGCTGGTAGTTTTTGGATAAAATGGAGCAGCTATATAAAGGTTTTCTTTGGTTGAGGTTTTTGCGGTGCCTGTGTATATGTGCTAAAACATGTGTTGCCAATTGTATATAGGACAGATGGCACACTTTTCTCTGAATTGACACTAATCTTATGAAAACCATAAGACACCGGAAAAACAAATACTGGAGACTCTAAAGTAACCAAGGACTTTCTTGTGGGCTTGCCTTTGGCAGCGATTATAGAGCTGAAGTGAGAGACCGATTTTGACCTTCTTTTACATGAACGATGGCATGGAACTGATGCAGAATTTTTAAACATTGTTTTAAGTGTCTATTTCTTCTGGAGTTTGATACTGTATTAAAAGGTTTCAATCAGCAGGAAAATTATCAAATTATGGCATGATTTTAGTTTGCATTTTAGAATAATTTTTGTTAACTTTAACTTTGACAAACATTGTCATAAATGTTTGCAGTACAATGTCATGACCATTTTTATTACGTCCCCCATGAAATTACTTCCACTTGTGTGCCTGTTCTGTTTGGCATGCTGTTTGAAGAATTTTAAATGAATGAGCCTCAAAAGAATAAACTGTTTTTCTCCCAGCATAAAGCAAGTCAATACATTTATAAAACAGCACTTCTTCAAGCATTTTAAAGAAATTGCTGTTCGGCTTTTGGGTACAGTCATTTATGCAAGTCATCATAGTTTTTCGAAGACTTCTTAAATTTTTCTAAGAATGCCTAAGTAAGTTTTTGCATTTAAGACCAATGCTCATTGATGTATTAAATTATGTATTAAAATGGGTCCAAGCCTTGGAGCTCCCTGCTAAAGGTCTGGTGTATAGATTAGAATGGATAAAAGAAGATAAGAATGGATAAAAGAAGCAAAGTACTTACTTCATCATCGATCACTGCTTACTTTCATGTGATAATATGATACTGTGCCATTGTATATTACAGCAAACATTAATAAATGACAAGAACACTGTAGTGTTGGGAGGGGATTTGTCATCTTTGTATTTTTCCCACATATTAAATGAGAAGATAACTTGTATCAGATCCTACCTTGCCAGAAATTATATGATTATATGATGATAATGATGATGATGATGATGATGATTATTATTATTATTATTATTATTATTATTATTATTATTATTATATGAAGTAATATCCAGCTGTAACCTTGCAAACCAAAACTTCAGTCAAAAGCCTCTACACCATGCTGCCTAGATACTGTAACTCACATTAACTGAAACACTGTTGAACAGTTATATAACACACAAAATTAAATATAGCTCTATTTCACCAGGGCAGTGAGAATCACCTGAATATCTTCTTGTGCATGGGCATCCTTACATAGTGAAGTACAATGCAGTATTTATAATAAATGCTGCTGTCATTCACTCATTTTTCCCTTTCTCCTTCTTACTTCACATGAGGGTGCAGGATGCTTAACAGCTTGTGACCACAGTCGGAGCTTCAGGTTCTTGTCTTCTAAAGTTGAACTTAGCCTCCTCTCATCCTCTTATGCCTCTGTGAATGTAATTCTTGTGTACTACAAGCTTTTATTTTCATAGTATGTTACTGAGCTATCACACAGCACATTGTTTGTTACATTATCTCTGTGAGCTTGTATATTGTTTTCTCTGTGTGTTTTCTCCTTTAAATAGTTTGTATTCACTCGTAACTATTAGCTGACTAGTAGCAATCTGCTCATCTAGATGTGTGTAAATTAACCCTGAGGAATCTGCCTTGCCACCAAAGAGTCAACGCATCGGAGGGTATAGGTTTCCGAATTATCCAAAGTGCAACAGATTTCGGTAGCTGACAAAAGTATTCGAATATGAATTTAAAATACACTTTGTTTTGTTATTTAATATACTTCCAGTGCATATATCCACTTCAAATTTACACACATTCTTTTGACTTTGTACTGAAATATGAAAAAAAAAAAAAAAAATGAACAAAGAGTTTGCATTCATGAGCTTAAAAAAAGTTTAAAAAAAAAAAAAAACACACAACTGATAGGGAAATAAGTATTTGGACACCACACACTAACAACATTAGTACTTTGTTGCAAAGCCACTGTTGGCAATTACAGTTGAGGCCAATGGTTTACATACACCTAGGCTAAAGACATTCAAACAAAATTTTTCACAACTGCACACTCTTCATGTTGCAATACATTTCCTGTATTAAGTCAATTAGGTTATCTACATTATTTTCATGAGGTCATTTAAAAATAATACTGTAGCTAAATGACAGGTTAATTTCAGCTTTCATTTACTATATCAGCTTTTCAGTGGATCAAAAGTTTACATACACTTTGTTAGTATTTTGTGTCATTGGCTTTTAATTGCTTGAATTTGAATGAAAAGTTTGGGGTAGAGTATGCCTGAATTTTTTTTACTTTACCAGAATTTTTGCTCATTCCTAGGGACAGAATTGGTAGAGCTCACTCTGGTTTATAACCCTCCTTGCTCAGACACACTTTTTCAGTTTGATCCACAAATTTTCTATGGGATTCAGCTGAGGGATTTGTGATTGCCCTCTAATACTTTCACTTTGTTTTCTATAACTTATTTTGTTATAACTTTGGAGGTATACTTAGATGCTTGGAGGAGCTGTCCTGCTGAAAGTCCCCGTATGGAACAAGTTTTAACTTTCTGGCTGATGCCTTGAGGTTTTGCTTCAGTATTTCTAGATAATCCTCCTTCCTCATGATGTCATCTATTTTCTAAAGTGTACCAGTCAAGCAAAACATCCCCACAACATAATGCTGCAACCCCCATGCTTCACAGTTGAGATAGTTTTCTTTTAATTAAAAGTCTCAACCTTTTTCCCTCCATACATTGGTGTGATTATTATAGCCAAACAGTTCAGGGTTTTTTTTTCATCTGACCAGAGAAAACTTCAAAATGCTGGTGATCACTTGCAAATTTCAGTCTGGGATTTTTATACCAGTCTTGGTGTAGGGGCTTCTTCCTTGCACAACAGCCTTTCAGGCCAGACTCTCTTAATGGTGGATGTACATACTTTGGTACCTGATGCCTCTGACTTCTTTACCAGTCCCATTATTGTTACCTTGTGCCTCTTCCCGGAATGATGCTGTGTCTGTGGGGTCCAAATATATTACATTTGCATACAACTGTTTGTACAGATGCTTGTGGTACATTCAGTTATTTGGAAATTGCTCCTAAGGAGGAACTGGACTTGTGGAGGTCCACAATTTTTTGTTGGATTTTTGGTATCAAAAGAAAACAGGTTCAAAAGGTAGCCACTTAAATCCAGCCACAGATTAATTCCCATTTAACTCCTAATTAAGGCCCTGGCCAGTCAGAAGCTTCTAAAAGTCATACATTTCTGGAATCCTCCAGACTGTTTAAACAGACAGTCAACATGTTGTATGTAAACTTTGGACCCACTGGAATTCTGATATACATTCATGTGAAAAAAATAAGTATACCGCATGAAAAATGGTTAGCGTTTTTGACATATTTGGACAATCAAACATTTGATCATCTTTGAATCAGTGCCTATTAATAAAGTTGATATACTTGAATAAAACCACAAGTAAAATTAGACTTTTCAATCATTTATTCAAAAGAAATATCAATAGATGTGATTCTTCTATGGAAGAAGTAAGTACACCCTTAGCCTCAGAAGCTAGTATAGTAAAGGGGGCAAATTCCACCAGGCTTGCTGGATTTTTTGACCACTCTTCCATGCAATATTCTTTCAGTTGCAAGAAGGTTGAGGGTTTTCTCGCATGTACTGCCATTTCAAATCCCCCCACAACATTTCAATGGGATTCAAATACAAGCTTTGTCTAGGCCATTCCATAACCTTCCATTTCTTCTTTTTGAGCCATTCCTTGGTGGATTTGCTAGTGTGCTTATTAGCATTATCCTGCTGAAAGGTTCAATTTTGGTTTGCTTCAACTTTCATGGCCTTACATTATGTTCAAGCACTCTTTAATATGATGCAGAATCCATAGTTGAATAAATGAATACAATCTGCCCAGTTCCTGAGACAGTGAAGCAACACCAAACCTTAACATTTCCACCACTGTGCTTCACAGCAGGAATGAGGTGCTTCTCCTGAAAAGCTGTCTTTGGTCTGTGCCAAATATGTCTGCTGTTACTGTGGAAAACAACACTATCTGTGATTTATCTGTTTGGATTATTCCAAAAGGCCTGGTTTTTGACTATATACTCATTGGCAAACTGTGGTTTTGCAAAGACTTTTCCTGACATGCCTCACATGCAGGTTAAATTTGTGCAATCTCTTTCTGATTGTAGATGCATATACTTTGACACCAATAGTTGCAAGACTTACTAGCAGATACTGTGATGAAATTGTGGGGTTCTTGGAGACTTCTTTTTGCATCAGATGGTATGCTATTGGGCTGAATTTGCTGGGACGACCAGTCTTGGATAAATTGACAGTCGTTTGAAATCTGCACCATTTGTAGATGATTTTCCTTACAGTGGAATGATGTATTTCAAATAATTTGGATATCTTTTTAAATCCCTTGCCAGACTCATAGGCATCCACAAACTTTTTTTTTTCTTAAGGCCTTACAGACATCTTTATATCTTTGCATAATGACACCACACACCTCAATAACAAAGGATACACCAGACGCTAGATATGAGAGGAGTATAAATAAGACAGATTCCACCTGCACTGCCTAAGCAGGTTCTAATCACTGGCATCCAATCTTGAACACCTGATTCTAATTTTATGGATTTGAAGGTGTGATACCTGTAGGGGTGTACTTACTTTTTCCATTTGACTGATCTGTTTTTTGTTTATTTAAATTGTGAAAATTACTACAAAATGCCAATTTTATGTGTCATTTGATTGAATATATCAACTTTAATAGGCACAATTTCCATGGGATGTACTTCTTTTTTCACACAACTTTAGTAAATTACCATAGACACCCTAATAGATACAATGGTAGATACCCTAATTGCCCTCCCAAAAGAAATGTATGGTAATATTAACCACAGTTGTGTGGAGGATAACAATTTACAAAATCACTGTTTTAGCCCAGGGGCAGGGGCGGACTTACCATTAGGCAAACGTCGGCAATTGCCTTGGGCCCCGAGCTACCAATGGCCCCCAAAATGCTGTATAAACTTAAGAAAGTTTTATTTTTACTTTTCACAAATTTTAAAATTTAAAAAAAAAAAATCCATATGCTAAAATGCCATCAAAATGCTTAATTTATGAGGGTATCAGTGCCCCCCATAATTAATATTCATAATATTAATATTAGAAAATAAAAAATATATAATTATTATTATTATTATTATTATTATTATTATTATTATTATTATTATTATTATAGTAGTAGTAGTAGTAGTAGTAGTCATAGTAGTGGTGGTCTATTTTTGGGTAATAAAATGATTAAATGTGGATTCATTTTAGTGTTAAAAGATAAAACACTGAAATGAGGGCCCCATTCCTACATTTTGCATAGGGCCCCCAAATCACTAACTCCGCTCCTGCCCAGGGGTGTCAAATCTCTGGGGTGGCCCAGAGATTTACATTTACTTTCTTCTAACACAGCAAATTCAACCCATGAAGGTCATAGGAATTAGCTGATGGACGAAATCAGGAATGAGGTAGAAATCTGAACTATGCAGAACCTAAATAGTTATACTGGGCATATACTAGGCATCAAGCGCTTCACTGTCACTGTCACTGTAGAAAACTATCTATTTGAGAACATAAAAGCTTTTGTTGTACTTACCTCACTTACCCGGTTCATCTTCTATTTTCTTTTCTCCACTCCATAGCTCTTTTCTTCTTTTCACTGTCATGGCTCTAGTATGGAAGATGACTGTGAAAGTAACTAATTCTCAGAAAGCATCTACCAGGATAATTTACCTTTGACCGAATTTACATAAAATCTGTATTTTTGAGACTTGAATTTTTGGGTATTGTAATTATGGTTCTGAATTCTTTACATCTGAAATCTTACAACTAGCAAGTTCAAAACACAGGTAAAACATAGCTAAATTTGAAATTTATCCAATACAACCTAGAAAAAAATATTTTAATTTAATATGATGTGTTTAATTTAAAAAAATTAATTTATATTAAAGTACTTTTGTCAGCTTCCAAGCTCCATATACCAACTGTTTGTGTGGCACCTTCCATCCAGTTCTGTGTTCTCCCACAGAACCCTGATAGTCTTATACATCCCTGAAAGTCATTGCCATCTGATGCCTGGAAAACCACCCTTATCCACCCCATTGGTCAGGCCCTAGACAGTTCTCCACCGCCGGCACAATGTTGCAGGATACAAACTGCAGGTCTGGGGTTTTTTATATCAGACACCAACAAAGTTACTCTGTCCCAAAAACTTCATTTGTTATTGGACAGCAGCCTAATATAAACGCGCACTATACATTTTAAAAGAAGGGGCTCTAACGTTCTTGTTCAGAAGAAGAATGGCAGTTTTGCCCCGTTCTAGATTTAAGAGGGTCAATCAGGTTTCTAAAGACTTCCTTTTTGTTCCTGTGTGCCATGGGTGTGAGATGTACTCAAAACTGTTCAACCACAGGACTGGTTCAACTTGGTGGCACTACACGATACTTATTCCCATGTCTCTGCATTGCAGTGCAGATATGAGTCTATACAGAAGTATAAACCAGCTTTTGCTAGAGACATAGGGTAATGATATTAATACTACTGTGTCACTATCTTTTCATCCTTGATAGGCTAACTCAAGAACAAACCACTTTTGTGCCTAGTGGGCTCAGATTACATTAATCATTTGATATATACAATATATTGGCATGCAGCTCAGAATCTTATTCAGAGGCACCTATCTTCACAATCTGAGGCATGTAAGTCTGCATCCTCTTAAATTCCAATGCCTTTGTTTTCAGAGGTAAGGGAAGAAAATTAACGAGTCTTTTGTTGACTGGACATCCTTGGAAAGTCCACCCGGGGCTTCACACCTGCTGACAATCCTATGCGCGTGGCTCCGGAGGATGCATCGTTTGGAAAGTATGCATGCTGCTAAAGACTTAAGATACAGAATTCTTTGGGGAATTGCCAAGAATGTCAAGATGATCATTACTTCCATGTCCATCTACCCAGCCAAGAATGTGACTATTGTTTGTGCAGTTGAAGGCTTCAATATTGGTATGAACATCTGTGGAGTTCAAATGATTCCACAGGTCTATTGTATCTAGTTTTCCTTTTATTATGACTTGGAGGTCACAAAGTACCTGCAGTAATAATTGGACTGTGACACTCAAGTAGCTGCAGTTTATATAATATTCTGTTTATATTGCAGCTATTAAGAATGATGACAGGGACAGTGTAAGGGTCAGTGAGTAGAACAGAAGTGTGACGGCTACCTCTGTTTGACAGGTAGAGGACTGGAAATGTCCTTGACAGTTAGAGATCACTGCCCATGATACTGCATAGCACATTTAATTGGTAAGAATACAAAGAAAAGAAGAAGTCAAAAGTCTCTTGGCCCAAAAAATGCAGTAATACTTCCAGGACTCTTGTCAGACACTGTGAATGATGTTCAGCAAAGTGATTTTTACTGTGAATTTTAAACAATGAAGCTGTGCATGAGCTGGCATTTTTTGTTGTTGTTGTTGTTGTTGTTGTTGTTGTTGTTGTTGTTGTTTTTGTTTCTTTTACCAGAGTGAATTGGTTTAGAAATGTAAATGAAAACATGCTGCCTGTGCACATTCTGAAGGATTATAGATGGAGTATGTTAATTAATGTCTTTACTAATCAGACTATGATCACTCTCTGCCAAGCCTTCATCTTTCCAGGTTTTGGCCAGTTCTAGAGGTACTGTAAGCAGGTTGCAAGCTGGATCTGGCAAATTGTTCATAAATACAGTTCATAAAATGGAAGCAAGACCTAGTGCCAGAACAAAACAAAAAACAAAGTATGAAAGAGTTGGAAACACGTTTTTTGTCTTTTTTTGTTGTAAAATTATTGTATTGTTTATTAACTCAGTTCAGACATTTTGCATAGCTGCCCTTAAACTGTAAATGAATAAATAAATAAATAAATAAATAAAAATCTTAGCACAATCTTAGCAACAACATAATGGCAACCTTGGACATTTTTAAATTTTGTTGTATTTGCTTTTAAGAGCTTAACATCAATCTGTTATCAAATAGTCTGAAGAGGGTCACAAGGCTGAATCTAATATAGCTATACAAACTTTGCAGTACAACTAATCGTATTTAACATAGCAGCCAGTTAGGGAGACCTGCCAGATAACTGGATCTTAGTCAAAGAAAACAGTTGTATCAACTGTTAAATTGTGCTTCCAGCATGGAAAAGTCTTGTCTGTATTTACCTTTCATATGCAGGTTTATAAAGTGCACACATCCTTCAGGCCTGACAGCTAGCATTGGTCAGTGTGCAGTGTGGCACGTCTTTATCCCCTGCAGGCAGCTCAGAGGCACACAGGAGGAGGTGCTGAAAGGTTAGCTGTATAATCAGGAAATTCTCAGAGCTGACCTGAGCTCTCTTCAGCAGGCATTTGATTCCTATGAGAGAGGTCGTTAAACCTTTTCTTTCCTACCACATCCCAGGGTCAGTGTTGCACCCTATGGGGCAACTCACTGCATCCCATTATCTGATTTATGGGTGTACTGCTTTGTTTGGCTTTGGGCTTACTCTTGTTTTGCTTTGTTTTTTAGAGAGTGTGGGTTGAGATAATGAATCAACAAGTGGAGGTGAAGGTTCACATATCTTAGGGTCCTTCTCTTCTCCATCTGGTCTGACCGTTTGCCTGATGCCAGGAGACCTTTGAATGCTAATCCCTGCTGAGTCACCACGGAGTCTTCTGTTTGATGAACTCGGCAAAACACATTTGAAGCAGGCATGCACTCAAACTTTTTCTCACACACAAATTGTTATTTTGGGAGTTCTGCCAGTTTATTCTGAAGGGCTTTAATCATCTTTAATCAACATTTAGCACTTATAACTCCCCAAGAATCACAGAAAGAGCAGAGCAGCAATTTCTCCATGCCCCATTTGTAGCACAGTTTTCTTTAGCCCAGCAAGTTCTGAGGAGGCCTTAAACCTATAAAAATAATGTATCATTGTGAAGCAAACACAACACACACACACACACACACACACACACACACACACACACATATTATTCTAAAATGTAGAAATAGAAAATAAAAATAAGGAATGAATGTGTCTAAATTTTTGCTTTTGACTGATAGTGTATATATGAGTGTGTGCTGATTAAATGCATCTTCAAATGTTAGATGTTGGGGGATAGTGAAAGGTGATCAGGAATAAGTACTGCCAGGCACATAATTACCTAAAAATAGAAGGTGTCATTAGAGCAGTGAAAGGAACGTGTTTGCAGAGGTCAAAGCTAACAGCCTGTCTGTATGTTTGAGATGCAAGATCGGTAGGAAGGTACATGCCAACTACAGTAGGTCCTTTTTTCCCCTGGGAGTTTCTGAAACACTCAGCATATGACAGGACTGTATTGAACTTAGCTACATGTTAAAATCAATAAAGTCAAAGTCCCATTTTCCTCACAGGCCTCAGCTTTACAAGAAACTGAGTTGAGAACGTGTACACCTGCTGTATGGTATAAATGCACAGCACAAGGAGTTTAATATTATTTATGCCATGGCCACAAAAATACTCATATTTGATTGGTTGGCATGTATGCATTAATTACTTATATTGGGGCATCTCTTAAGTAGATTTGGTCAGGGATTAATCAGAGTTCTAAATCAGTGCCCTTCATTCAGTAGGCATATTGGAATGTTGCATTGACCATGACCATAAACTGGTTATGCTATGTCTGTTCATTACACTATTGCTGTAGGCGGCAGTAGCACTAGAGAATCCTGACAGATGGTCTATCCACATCACATGAAGCATGAACGTTCCCTGTTTCTATCCTGATGCAGACAGAGATGAACCCCAGGTAGAAAAAAATAATTTGCTATAGAATTTTAATGTCTATGTAAATCCTGAAATTGATTTTCCTTAAATAGATACTTTAATGAAAAGTGCAAGCAACATTTAAAAAAAATGTATGTGACACTGAACTTAATGATGATTGGAGTCAGGCTTATTGTTTGTTTGGGGGTTTTTTTGTTTGTTTGTTTGTTTTTTCAATTATTTTCTTCCATCGTTTATGTTATAGACCAACATTAATGTTACAATTAAACAATTAACTTGCATCCATTGAAGTACAGTCCCATCCATCCTGCTGCATATTTGTAAAGCCCCAAGCATAAACTCTACAGAGATTATATAAAAATGTTGTGATTTTGCAACCAGTAGCTGCAAAACAAAGTGTTTTTAGACAACAATAATCATAACACCAGCACAGGGAACAGAAATATGTGGTGTATTACCTGTCTCACTGTTTCATCTCCATTGGACTTTAATTTCTCATTTAAAGAAAGGTCAGAGAGCAATTTCCCCTTGCAAACACTGTACAATTTCTCTCTGCATCAGTGGGTAGCACTGAACAGGAGAAAGGTTCTGTGGTTCATTGAATGTTTTGGGTTTTGATTATTTCTGCATCATTAACTTTTGCTTCATAATATTCCAGGTGGACATTTTTGCATGTGTGGTGATGATAGTGTCTGAATTAACGGCCATTTCACTGGGAGTCAAATAACTGCTTTCACGGCTTTGTGATTGCTCTCCAACATACTTGACCTTAAGGAAATGCAGGCACTTATTCAGGATTAGGACTTTGGGGGAAAAGATGAATTTAGAAATATCCAGTCTTAATCAAGGTCCAATTGCCATTCTGAGCAGCACGACTCTCCATACAGTTCAACTTATGTACGTGTATAAGTGTGTGTGTGCGTGCATTTAAACACTTGGCCTGATCGGATTAACTCTGTGGAATTCCTCTGCACTCAGTACAGTAACATCCTCCATGATTAAAGTGGAAAACTTCCAGTGGCAAATTAAGTCTCAATAATAGGCATCATTGAGCAAAACAAAGGCACAGACATACACGACCACTTAAACACATACACACATTCAAGCCAACAGACAGGATGCCAGAGAGAGAGAGGAAGCAGGCCAGTAGACACAAAGACAGCAGGGACCGGAGTGAGGCCCTGTCCCTGAAACCAGTGTGCACTTCATTCTCTTTCTTCCTTTCTGTATGTTCCTGTTTACCACCACACTCCACTAGTTCTGATGTGTTTTTCTTCACTTCCTAAAGTCAGTATCCTCCTGTGGCATGTGGGGTATTTCATTGAAAGGCAACAACTCCATCTATTATGTTATTGCCTCACTTCCACTTTCCACTGCCTGCAATTGCATGTCTGATTGAAGGTATAAAACATTGCTATTTCCAAGGATATCCAGAGGAACTGGATAATTCCTCTTGCAACTGACTTTGACAGAAATGTTTTCACACTGTTTTTGTTTTTATTAGATTCATGGAGAGTTCCAGTGTCAGAAATAAATACAACATAACAAATTGGTATGTAGGTTGCAGAATTTCCAACAAAGTGTAGGCAGTATTTTCCTTCTTTTGGGAACATCTATCTGTTATGTGTGATCTTCATTCACAACATTCAGCCTGGTTACCCTTCAGACTGTTCACACCCATCCTCATGAATCGTTCTCCCCCCCAGGATCAACTCCTGACCCCTGTGTCTGGGAGACAGCTAAGATATGCAGTGGTTTAACCCTATACAGGGTTAAGCATCACTGGCCTCCCTGCCTGAGTGTTTGATCTGAGCTTTTACACATGCCATGGTCCTCAAAACTGTGACATATAACGGGAAATAGAGCTCACAGTAAAAAACAAAAACAAAAAGTGTGCCTCTACTGCATGAGCGCCCTCTCCAGCTCTGACTCTCTGTTTGTTGAAGGACCCCAGTACTGTGCTTTTCATACTGGCCAAAGATCAACCAACACATGTAGCATGTGCAAGCAAGGTTCATCCAAGGCAACAACCCGAATCCACTAAACAATCCTCTACATTTTAATCCACTGCAGTTGAAAAATTACTGTGACCAGTATAACAGCAAATACACCTCATGCTTTATACAAGGTGGCTCTCAATATGGATAACATTTTTTCGAAACCTAGGGAATGCAAATCCAAGTCAGTATATCTAACATAGCTGTTTTTGCTAGCTGTGTTTTTCGCACAGATCACACAGCATTTTAATATCCTGCTCTTCCTACTCTGGTCCTTTCTGTATTTTAAATAACAGGCTGGGTCCAGCCTGCAGTGAATTTGCAGTGGGTCCATTTAAAAGTCCTATCCAAAAGCATAAATTGCACTATTAGTGCATGTGTATATGGTTAGTGACACACTCAAAAAAGGCTTGTCTCCCTCTCAGTGTGTTGGAATGTTTCACTCTAAGTGTGACACACAGAGACACTCACTCACTTTGAGTCGTCAATGTACTGCAGTGAAACAGACATGAATAGACAGGAAGCAAGAGTCCACTATATTAACATCTTAAAATACATAGACATTTAACATTGCTGTCTGCCATCCAAACTGTGTGAATGTAAATAGTTTACCACAGAGATTGCACAGATTTCCATCTGCTTGAACACTTATATATACACACAACACTGAGGATGGCCACACATGGACTGCATAAAGATACATTAGATTACTGAGGATGGTATCACTTAAAAACCATGAAGATGGCTTTATACTGCAATCGATATGAACAGTTTTGCTTCAGTGGCTTAGGACTACAATTGCTATGATAGCTTTAGGACTGCAGTTGCCACCAACAATTTTGCAAGTCTCCATCAGTGAACAGTTGATAACTTCAACAAAGTAGACTTCATGTGAAATCTATAATGAATTTTCCTGGTTACACAACTGCACTTTTTGACCATGTAGTACACAGTTATAGAAGGGATTTATTTATAACTGCTCTATCAAGTGTCACCTGGACCTAGTCTTACTCGTATCATCTCAGGGAGTTTTTCCTTGCCACTGTCGCATCTAGCTTGCTCATCGGGGATACATTTATCAATTGAAACATTTTTGTTTCTAAATCTGCTTTGTGACAATGTCCATTATTAAAGCGCTGTACAAATAAAATGGAATTGAATTGAATTGAATTATATTTTCAAAGAAAAACTGTTCTCAGCTGTTTACCTTCACATTGTAAGGATAAATAAATAACTGTAAAAGAGAAAACACATTTAAGGAAAATCAGCTTAATTAGATTCTCAGAGAGCTTCCCTCTCATAGCAGCATCCTATCACCCGAAGCTAATATCCGGACTCTCCATCTGCCCCTGTTTCTGTGCTCACAGATCTAAGTTGTGGATTTAATTTGCTGGCTGATATTAGTGTCTGGCAATCATAGTTTGGTCTTGGCTTATGCTGGCGAATTGGGAGGCTTTTAGAAATCACTGACATTCATTCCGAATCTGGAAGCTTGAAGTGCTGAGTCTGCTGTCAAGCTCTCTGGTGTCAACAAGTGACTTGAGTCAAATATATTTAATAAAATATTCAGTTCCACCTATCCTACTGCTCCTCTGATTTTCATTCCTAATGTATCCCTCCCTTTCTGTTACATGAATGTTTAAAGCTATAAGAAACACTTCCACATTAATTAAAGCAGATTAGAGACATCAGTGAATGACACTGAACCCAGAGCTCTTTATTATTCTGCAGTTTTATTCAGACTTTATAACTTCACACATCTTGATTAAATGGGTTGAAAGATGTGATCTCTTCTTTGATTAATTTGGTTGAATGGTGCATGCCCATTGTGATCTGTTCTTTGGGTTCAGGCAACATGGCGTTTATGAGAACTAGACTGTGAAAAACTACATGAAAGAGGGAATGCTTTGTGTATCTGTTTGTGTGTGAGTGCGCAAATGTGTGTGTGCTTTGTGACCACACACTGATTATGTAAAATTCCACCACCTCTGAGCATCTAAGCACTGCCGAGAGGGTTTAACATCGATCTAACCTGACCCTGTCTGACCCACTTAATCGCACCATTTCTCAGGTTCTGATTATGCACCACCTCTCATTGTCTGGCTGGGCAACACCAGCATCCACATCAAATACTGTGACTCACACAGAGACTAGAAGTTGATGGAACCCAGGTTCTGCTGAATACCCCTCCTTATCCATGCTCCCTGTACTCCTTGTGTGGGAGAAACACTTGAAAGTCTCGCATACAAGCTGTTACACTCTCATCTCACTCCCGTAGAACTGGCTTATCTGCTATTGTGTCAGGATGCATTGGATTAATCAAGGTATTTGACCTGAGATAAACTGTGATCAGATAATAGAGATCATATATGTTGTAGGATTTGTGCTATTGAGACACTTAGTGTAGGGAGGCATGAAACTCTGTCTTACATCAATCAGGGAAGATCTGAAATGAGTAAATTAGTGTAAAGTGTAATGATTGATTCCATTCTCAGATTTCAAACCTTCAGGGAAGTCTGGTTTGAATTACAAAAGGAAAATGATAATAACTTTTGGCTACGCAGTTAGATTGTCCTGTCTAAAACTAACTGTCACGTTAGGAGGTTGAGGATGGATGCAAGTGCAGAAAAGAGTTTTATTAAAGAGAGGCAGGTAGACAAATACAAATCATGAAACACTAACATGGTCAAAACAGGCAAAGGGTCAGGCGATCGGCAAACGGGCATAAAACAGGCAAGGCAAAGCACAAAACGAGAAACAAGAAACTAGATCAAAAACCATGAACCAAAATAAGAGGAACAAAATACAAAGGCTTAGTACGGTGGTAACACTCATGCAATACTTCACCCCGAACAATGAGACACGAGGGGTGTAAATAGTAAACCTAATCAGGGGTGAAACACAAAACAGCTGAGAACAATGATACATAAGGGAAACAACCAATGACAATACAGGGGCGGAGACAGGACATAAACCATAACAAAATACACGTGGCAAAAGTAAACCAAGTCAATGTCACTGAAAAACCTGGAAGCGTGCTCACACTTTGAGCTCGCGCTTCACGCTTGAAACTAACCGTCAAAAGCTCTGTATTATTTTGGCAAAAGATTAATTGAGATTAAACTTATCACTTGATTTCCATTTCAGTGTTATCATAAATTTAATCAACTGGAAATGGTTGAACAGTACAGAGCTATGGCCCAAGCCGTTGAGGCCTGTACTTCAAACATGGAAATGACCACAACTTTTATCTCAAACACTCAGCGATTAGATTGTAGAAAGGGAGGAAAACCAGCCCATGCCTTTAAACATACTAATCACTCTAATCTGAAGGTAAATTGTTTCATTCATACAGCTGAGAGACCCAATAATGGAAGGGAAAACATTCAGTATGTGAAAGCATTCACATATTGGGTGCTACATGAAACTATATGTGACCCAACCCACAAGACTTTCAGGCAAGTTTCAAACAGCACAAAGAGCAGCACAGTCCTGCAAGCCTAAATGATTTAAGCAGAGGTCATATTCAAACCAGAC
Source organism: Stegophilus panzeri (assembly GCA_024331685.1). Classification (NCBI taxonomy): domain Eukaryota; kingdom Metazoa; phylum Chordata; class Actinopteri; order Siluriformes; family Trichomycteridae; genus Stegophilus; species Stegophilus panzeri. Next base: position 7,449,976 of record JANDJT010000217.1, read on the forward strand.
ATGACATTGTGGAATGTAAATTCTGTAACCATGTGTTCTGTGTTCATTATTGATTTCATTAAACTTATCTACCAGCAATCAACCTGATGTCATTCCATCTTAAAATTCCTGAATTTATTGCGTTTGTGTAGGGCAAGAGCTACACATTCATAGTCTTAAATTGATAGTGTTTCTCACATGGTGGCTTAGTGGTTAGCATGTTTGCCTCACACCTCCTGGGCTGGGGGTTCAAATCCTGCCTCTGCCCTGTTTGCATGTTCTCCTCGTGCTTTGGGGGTTTCTTCTTGGTACTGCGGTTTCCTCCCCCAGTCCAAAGACATGCGTTGTAGGCTGACTGGCATTTCCAAATTGTCCATAGTGTGTGAATGTGTGTTTCCCCCATCCAGTGTGTCCTCTGCCTTGTGCCCTGAGTTCCTGGGATAGGCTCTACGCTTCCCCATGACCCTGTGTAGGACAAGCGGTACAGAAAATGAATGGAATTAATTAATCGAATGAATCGCACATCAATTTTGGAGCAGACATTACCCCCAAAAGATCATTTAAAGTCATTATTGTGTTAGATGAGAAAGGCATTGAATAGACATTACAAAAGTAGCTTTAGAAAGAAATATATTATTTTATTTGATTCAACATAGAATTTATCACATATAAACCTTTGGGTAGTATTGGAGGATGACATTCCAAATCCTTCCATCTACCCCTTGTCTTTCAGCATATTAACATGCCTACAGTCCATATCACATTTGTTTTTCCGATGCAGATTTACTCATTTTTTACTCACTTCGTTTTGTTCAATACTTCCTAAAACTATGCATAAATGGGAAGAATGCCTACCTTGATATTGGGTTCTGAGCTCTTATTGGAGGTCTGATTCATGAAAAAAGGGTGATCGTATCACCCTTGTTCCAGTAAATGTGGCAATTAGAGTTGGAGCAAATGGAGGCTGAATTTAGAAAAGGACATGACCAGTAGTGAGATCTGGTCCAAATTCAATGTGCTCTCTGCAATGGGATTTCTGAAGTGAGGTGAGTTATAGCTCCTTCTCCAACTTCGAGAACTGAAGACCTAATATACAGTATCCCACCGCATGACAGGTGCCATCATAATAAGTGTTATTCACTTCACCTGTCAGTGGTTTTAATATAATGGCTGATTTGTGTGTGTGTGTGTGTGTGTGTGTGTGTGTGTGTGTGTGTGTGTGTGTATATATGGTGGGGGAAATAAGTATTGAACTATTGAAATGCATTAACATTTGTTTCAGTAAATATATTTCCAATGCGGCTATTCACGTGAAATTTTCACCAGACATTGGTATTAACTCAAGAAATCTGGAAATATAAAGAATTCACAACATTAAAGTCCATAAATAAAGTTATGTGTAATAAAGTGGAATGACACAGGAAAAAAGTATTGAACATGCTAAGAAAAAGCAGTTCCCCAAGGAAAAGTAAGGCAAGGAACCAGCTGAAATCAGTAAGTAATTACAGCCCCTATCTGTGCAAATTAATATCAGCTGGGTTAGTAAATTGATGGTCTTTAAAAAGGCTTTTCATTACCAAGATATCACACAAGAAACATCTCATGATGGGTAAAAGCAAAGAGCTCTCTCAAGACCTTCGCAACCTTATTGTTGCAAAAGATATTGATGGAATCAAATACAGACGTATTTTAAAACTTCTGAATCCTCCAGTAAGCACCATTGGGGCCATTATCTGCAAGTGGAAGCAACATCACTCCATCATCAACCGGCCACGCACAGGATCTCCTCGCAAGATTTCTGACCAGGGAGTCAGAAAAATAGTCAGAAGAGTAGCCCAGGAAGAAGAGCCAAGGACCACTCGGAAAGAGCTCCAGAAACACTTGGAGGAAGAAGATACCATCGTCACAGAGAAAACAATAGGCAATGCTCCACTGCTCACGTTCACCCCAAGACTCCATTACTAAAGAAAAGGCCTGTTGAAGCTCGTTTAAAGTTTGCTACAATTCATTTGGACAAGCCTATGAAATACTGGGAGAGTGTAGTCTGGTCAGATGAGAGAAAAATGTAACTTTTTAGCTGTCATACTACACACCATGTTTGGAGAAGAAATGGCACTGCACATCACCCTAAAAACACTATACCAACAGTGAAG
>JANDJT010000217.1:7453172-7468531 GCA_024331685.1 Stegophilus panzeri
GAGGCAGTGTGATGCTCTGGGCAATGTTCTGCTGGGAAACCTTGGGTCTTGGCATTCATGTGGATGTTACTTTGACACATACCACCTACCTAAACATTGTTGCAGACCAAATATACCCCATCATGACACCCCTTCATGACACCCCTTCATGGCAGTGGTATTCCGTAATGGCAGTGGCCTACTTCAGCAGGATCATGCACCCTGTTACACTGCAAAAAATGTTCAGGAATGGTTTGAGGAACATGACAAAGAGTTCAAGATGTTGACTTGGCCTCCAGATTCCCCAGACTTCAATCTGATTGAGCATTTGTGGGATGTGCTGGACAAACAAGTCCGATCCATGGAGGCCCCACCTTGCAACATACAGGACTTAAAGGATCTGCTGCTAACGTCTTGGTGCTAGATACCACAGCACACCTTCAGAGGTCTTGTGGAGTCTGTGGCTCGACAGGTCAGAGTTATTTTGGTGGCATAAAGGAGACTTACACAATACACAAATTCTCTCCCCTTGCAACTCCATGTTTGCCTGTGTCTCTGTTGTCTGTGTATGTCATATTTTCAAGTGGCTGTGTTGAATAGTCCAAGATGTCCTTGGTGTCTTCTGTGGGATCTCAGTTTAAGTTTATGATTTATACAGTACTTTTGTGTCGGACCTAAGCAGGCAGAGTCATAAATATGCAGTCATAAACATGTAATTTCCTGAAATAAAGAAATAATTTCAGTAAAAATAATTTGGGGGTGACCAGAATTTGTCCTTTGACATATCTAAGGGAGGTTGCAGAGAGTGGGATCTGTGTAAGACAATCCTGTCTAGATTTAGTCTGAAGTATTTATATCAAACTATGTAAAAGCCTCAGCAAAGTCAAGCTTGTGTCTGTATCAGAGAGACTGCATTTCCACAGTTTGTGTGAGTGTGTGAGTTCACCATGATTAAGTCCACTCAGCTCATTGCACTGTGGTCAGTGAACCTTATAAGTGATTAAGTGTACACATTGGGCTTGGCTCTCTGGTGTCAGCCCCGGTGAAGCTAGTGGTTTTACAGGCTTCTCCACATTACCAGGAAACGGTTGCCAGGGCTACCACTTATTAATATCTATCATTAACTTTGAGCACTGGGCTCATTTGAGCAAATAATGAAGGCATACACTGGCTCCTGGGAAGAATATGCCAACATTTGAGCAGTATTTGTATGTGTAGCCTGTGTGTGCATGTGTACTCTGTTTTGCTTCCTGGGACTGAAGGTCATCAGTGTCATATCTAGGCATTATGTAAACATTTAACTGGTCTCCCTAAAAAGGAAATATGCAAATTCTTTATTTATAGATAAACTAGTTTACATTTAGGTGTATGGTAGCTACATACTATAAAATTACATTCTAAAGATTCTACTTGGATCCATCTCTGACAGTGAAACATGGTCAGTCCCTTGTAGAGTTCTACATAGATCCCTTAATGGTGTCCCCAAAAACGCAATCTTTATAGGTGCTAGATTTAACAATTTTTCTTCTTTGTATAACCGTAATCTTATCCTCAGTTATGAAAGAATGCTACTGCCACTTTTAATTTTGCTTGAAAGCTGCAGGGTGACACAGTGGGTAGTGTAAGGTCCCCAGTTTGATCCTGACCTCAGTTTACTGTCTGTGTCAAGTTCTCCCCATGTCTGTGTTTCCTCTGCCCAAAAAACAAGCCAGGAGTTGGACTGGCAACTCTTGGTGTGAATGAATGTGTGCATGGTTCCCTGTGATGTGTTCTAGGGTGTGTCCTGACCTCATACCTAGTGTTCCCAGGATAGGCTTTGAATCCACCTGGACCCTGACTAGGATAAAGTGGTTACAGAAGATGAATGAATGAATGAATGAATGAGTGAATGCTGCATTCTCCTCATAGAAACACACAAAACATCCCAATGGCAGAATTTAACTGGAGACAATACGTCTCCCAAAATTAACAAAACACTGGGCACATACAAACACAGGTGTACAGAATCTTCTAAATTACAACCCTTTATTAGGCAAAGGACCCTTGACCAACCCTTTTTCTAAACATGTATGAGTAGGTGTAGCCTTGGCAGCTACATTAAGACACAGGACAGTAGACTGTACTATATATCAGTGTAGAATGGCTTTAATGCCTCAGTGAAAACATTGTCAATGTCTCTCCCTGTTGTTTAACTGTGTGTACTGCACGTTTGCAATAACAGGATGTGTTGTATTTGCCCTACTCTCATCTTCCTAAATTGATGAAATTCAGACCACTGTCCATGTGTATGTCCTTATAAACAACATTTTCTCCACCTTTTCATGCCATCTTGCAAAGTATTTTTTTATTTATATTCTCTGATCTTATCCTAATGTTCTTGGTCATGATTATGTACATAGCTATAACAACATATTATAATCAGATGACAGACCAACACAGTGAAATATTTATGGAACAAGTCTGTCCCCTGCTGGTGGATCCATGAAATATTTGTGATGAGAGTTTAAATCAGTTGTGTAATGTGGTCTTTAATGGTTTGTACATTAACTAAAGGAAAAATTAATAGAGAGTGGTTTGTGATTTTAAGTCAACTGACAAATTAGTCAAATCATTCCAAGCTCCATCCCAACCTCCCACAGGAAAACATTAACAGCAGACCTAGTCCTGTCAGAGGTCACATGCTGAGTCATACAGAGAAATCTCCCCAAAGGCTAAAATACAATCAATGAGGCAGTTGTCTCTCAGCAAAAATATAGAGTCTAGATGTGTAGATGAAAAAATTTTAGCACTGCCTTTCTTTTGACAGTGATCTCAGATTTCTGTATCCTTAGAATACATTTTAGGTTCAATTAATCTGTTAACAATAGATTAGTAAGTGTTTCCTTTAGACTATTACTGAGTGTGTTAAATAAGATAAGCACTGTGTCTTATTTATCTAAGGCCAAATCATGACACTTACATCATGATCATCAAGATATAGCAGTTGTAGGTTCTGCAGTGCACACAGTAACACTGGTTTATTGCCTCCTAGACCAAAGCCCAATGAAATATATGAGGCTATAGAGCAAAAGTCCAGCATAATTTGATGATTTACTGGTTCAACACTTCAACACATAGAGCAAAGATGAGATTAAGAACATTAGCAAACTACAGTGGACTGCAGACACACAATGCCACAGTTGGGCATGAAACCATGATACAAGAGTCTGAGCAAAATTCACTGTGTTACATGCAGATATTTTGCTACACCCTCAGGCACTGTTATGCCTGGCAGCAGAGAGACAGAGACAGACAGACAGAGACAGACAGAGAGAGAGAGAGAGAGAGAGAGAGAGAGAGAGAGATTTTATTGTAGAAGAGACAAAGTTCCACCCCCTCATTTATTACACATTATTCCTATCAAAAGACTCCTCCGAGTACAGATAATGTGTGGTGTCAATAGTATATAAATATACACACACACACACACACTCCCTCACACACAGAGACACTCCTGCCCCGCTGTCACTCTGTGTGTGGATTTGCTTGGAGCAGATGGTCAAAAATGACATTCTCTGGGTGGATTCTGGCTTTATGTCTGGTGGCTTTAAAAGGTAAAAAAAAAAAAAAAAAAAAAAAAAAAAGTTTGGATAATTATAGTTTTTCAATATTTTAGAAATGACCATTGGGATTAATATTACCACTAACAAAAGTGATTTTGCATAGTATTAGTTAATGCTTTCATTGAGGCATCATTTAAATTTGCCATCTGTTGTTTGCGTTATATTTGGTGAATTATTCAAGGAAATATATTTGCATGCCATTAGCTAGAGGATTAGTTTGTCACCGCTTGAAGCTAAATGCTCTGAACTCTGATCGATGTTTATTAACAAATTCCACACATTTTCTTGGAAGACAGCAGATTTTAATACTTCATTTGAAAATTGCAACTATGTGATATGTAGGGTGTTGAGATTTTCTGTTCTGCCATCACATGGTTAGTTCATTGAAAAGTGTCCTGGCTTTGTCTAATGAATAACTGTAACATTGCAGCTGTCTGTATATGTCACTGTTCTTCACAACACTGCAGGCCACTGGAGGTCCCTACTGGACCAAATTGCAGGTCTAGTTGCACACAATCCTGGGAAGAGAAAGGAAGAAGAAAAAAATAATCGAAAGGATATAGCTAATCACATTAGATGTCCGGATTATTTACATAATGTTTTGACTTAAGAGAGCAGCTGCTCAGAGGTGGACAGTGGTATTGACAACCTGGTGGGTGGAACCCTCAAATAGCCTGGACAAAAAAGTTTGCATTTTCAAGAGCCAGGAAGGGACTGTATTTGCACATACCAGATGTCTGTGGAACCCCCTTATGATGGCAGGAAAAGTATGAAGTTTCAGTGTGCCACAGGCTACAATTATCATTATACAGTACAAACCCTTTCTAAATACAGAGCTGTTCTGACCCCACATTTCATTCTTGGTCAGCATTCTTGATTCTTCCCAATCACTGTTTTTGCTACATCAATAAAGACACATTGCCCACATCTATTCAACCATAACTTGATCAATCAGTAGGCTTTCAGTCTGAAAACCTATTGATGGATGAAGTAATGATTGAATAGATGAGTTACAGGCAATAAATGCAATGCATTTAATTGGCATATTTTCATGAAAATTAGAAAAATATAAAAACTTAGTCCTGTATTGCATTTTTTATGTGCTACTAAAAAATATCTGTAGACCGATACAGAGTTACTGAAATGTTCTATGACCAGTTCTATTTTCTTTGTTATCCTGTTGTATCTCTCACCTAAAAACATGGGAGTGAAAATATATACTGGACCAGCTGTGCAGACTAGAAAATCATTGCAGTCTCTATTGTCAAATGTTGCATCAACTACAGGAAGTTATTCTTGAATTCCAGCTGTAGAACACTTGCATTTCTGTGGCTAAATATAATATATCAAGGATCAGTTTAAAAAAATAATAATAATAAGGGCACAGTAGCTGATTATGTGTTGAGTGTTGATGTGTGTAAGTTTTTTGAAAAAACTCAGACCTAATTTGTCATCACTTACTAAAGTACTAAATAAAATCCTCTAACATTATCCTAAACAAATAAAAACAATATAAAAAGGTTGAAACAGTCAACTGGACTGAGGTGGGTGTAATAGTGCAGGTTTTCAGATGTGGATGCCGCTCATGATATTGAAGTTATCTACTTTGTTATTCTGAACTGGCTCAGTATTCCGCACTGTAAAAGTTTACTTTTCCACATAGTGCACTGTTTACTGGACTGTATAATATAGTCGGTAATGTTGATACTGTAGTTAATTGCAGTTTCTCTGACAATATTATATTTGAACATTATATATTTAGTATATAATGTTCAGCAAATAACAGTTCCCTCTGAAACTATTGGAACAGCAAGGCCAATTCATTTGTTTGTGCTATACACCAAAGACATTTTGGTTTGAGATCAAAAGACTGATATGAGATGAGAGTCTAGGAGTTCAGCTTTTATTTCCTGGTATATACATCTAGATGTGTTAAACAACATAAAACATATAACCTTTTGTATCATACCACCCAATTTTTAGGTGAGCAAAAGTATAGGAACAGACAAGACTTGAAGTAAATTAAAGTACATAACACTTAATGTTTGGTTGCATATCCCTTGCTTGCAATAACTGCATCAAGCCTGCAACTCCAGTGAAATCACCAAATTGTTGGTTTCTTCGTTTGTGTTGCTTTTACTGCAGCCTATTTCAGTTATTGTTTGTTCTGGGGATTCCTCCCTTCAGTCTCTTCTTCAGGAGGTGAAATGCATGCTCAATTGGGTTAAGGTCTGGTGATTGACTTGGCCAGTCCAAAACCTTCCACTTTTCCCCTGATAAAGTCCTTTGTTGAGATAGCAGTTTGTTTTTGGATCATTGTCTTGCTGCATAATAAAGTTTCACCCAATTAATTTGGATGCATTTCTCTGTAAATTTGCAGACATAATGTTCCTGTAAACTTCTGAATTCATACTGGTGCTACCACCATGAGTTACATCATCAATAAAGATTAACGAGCGTGTTTCAGAAGCAGCCATGCAAGCCCAAGCCATGACACTACCTCCACCATGTTTCACAGATGAGCTTGTATATTTTGGATCATGAGCAGATCCTTTCTTTCTCCACACTTTTGCCTTTCCATAACTTTGGTATAGGTTAATCTTGGTTCCAAAACTTTTGTGGCTCATCTCTGTATTTCTTTCTGCATTCCAATCTGGCTTTACCAATTCTTACTGTTGATGAGTGGTTTGCATCTGTGGTATGGCCTCTATATTTCTGTCTCTATAAGTCTTCTTCGAACACTTGATTAAGATAGCTTCACCCCTGCCCTGTGGAGGTTGTTGGTGATGTCCGTTATTCTTGTTTTGGGGTTTTTCTTCTCAGCTCTCACAATGTTTCTGTCATCAGCTGTTGTTGTTTTTCTTGGCCAACTGCTCAGTACAGCAGTGGTTTCTTTCTTTTTCAGCACATTCCAAATTGTTGTACTGGCTATGCCCAGTATTGTGCCTCTGATTGATTTTCCCTTTTCTCTCAGCTTCAGAATGGCTTGTTTTTGTCCTATAAACAGCTCACTGATCTTCATGTTGGCTTATCCTTTTAAACAACAAATGCAGCCTTTACAGTTGAAACTGAAGGCTAAAACCAAGAGTAGATGTTCAGAGCTATTTATTGTTTAAACAATCAATCTAACAGGAAACACCTGGGTAACAAGAAATGCCTGTCAGTCATGTTTCAATATTTTTGCTTACCTACAAATTGGTTGGTCTGATTCAAAATGTGTTAAATTCTCTGTCATGTAACACATCTACATATAAATACCAGGAAATAAAATGTTCATCTTTTGATCTCAAACCCAAATGTCTTCAGTTTACAGCAAAAAAAAAAATTGGCCTTGCCACTCCAATAGATTCACAGGAGACTGTATTTAATCCCTCTCAGTCCCATTTTCACCTCTCCAGACCACCTATACAGACTCTTACACCAACCATTACAAGTCACCAGCACTTTTATGCAGACCAGCAAGCCTTTCAACACTTTCCCTAATGGTCATCCCAGAATTACACGTTTGTTAGGTTCCAAACATTTTATTTATGGAGGGAGTCATGCACAAAAGTATGAAGTGTTGTTGTTTAATAAATTCAGAATTGCAATCGTCAATAAATTGCTGTGGTATAAGAGGGATAAAACATGATTGGGCAAGCTGTTATTAGAAAATATTCAATTTTGGGGTGGTAACACTTCATAACCACCCAAGTGTTGATTATTTTTCTGTAACAGCATGCCTTGTCATGTTTTATTCCTTATTTGCAAAGTAAAAAAATCCTGAAGTCAGAAATACGGCTGCAATTTTAAAATAGAGATTGAGTAAAGGATACAGAAATTTAGTTCTCAAACATTTGATGTCAAACATTGACATCCTGTATGAAGTTACTATTTCAAGTTTATCTGTGAAGGTTTACTGGGACATTTATTTAGTTTATTGAAAGGAACTAAAAATATCTGTTGTTGGTGTGTCCCCCTTTTCATCTCATCACAGGACAAAGCCATGCAACACGGGCAGAGGGAGGAGCAGGCAGCGAAAGAAACTGCTCCATAGTGCCTCCGGTATGCTTTCTCTCTCTTTCTTCACTAACCATCTATCATCACACCCTGTCTTTACCAGTGAAGCTGAATCTGATGCAGTAAAGATCAGATCAATGCACAATTTAAGCATCCAGCTGTAAGGTTCTCACTGATGATTAGAGTGAATGTTTCTCAGCTGTCACTATAGTGTCATCCTAGGGGTCATCCTAGTCTGAAGCTCTGCATCCTACTGGATGTTATCAGGCAATTCCTGACAACAGGTGGAAAACACATTTACATAAAACTTATAATAAAATTTTAAGGTAAGTTTTAAAATCCATACATTGTTGTTCAAAATTATGTTATAATTCAAAATGCCAAAGCCATAGTTGGGCACTCCTTGTACAGCTGAATGTCAAAAGGTCTCTCTATGTCTGTGCATGCACACAAGAAGGTATTCTTGTGTGCATGCACACACATGCAGAGACCTTTTGACAAGTAGTAACCATATTATAAAAAGCCGTAATGCCAGCCATTCTCTCTGCTTCTACTCACGTCATACACATTATGCATTTCAGGCTATCTGCATAACAGCTTCTGACTAAGGTCAAAGCTCCAAGCAAACCTGTCCTCTAAAGCTGGCTATAGTCTCACTAATTTCAGATTGTCTTCATACAGTAATTTAATGTCTGGGTTTTTTTTGTTTTTTGTTTTTTTTTGGGGGGGGGCTATCTCATTTTGGATGCATGGAGGAGGCTTCCTCTGTACATGATCACTTTATATCATGTTCACTATGTGACTTAGTATCAAAATGTCATGGTGTGTGTGCATGTGCACAAAGGTGTACATAGAACAGAGTTCCATCTATAACCTTATGTTTTGCATGAAAGTTTATTAGTGACCCCCAAAACTGGCCTTATATTTACATTATAAGTGCATTTTTATTATTTTCTCTGTTAGTTTATATGGAAAAATGTCAAATTAGGTGGATACTGTGTTTTAAAAAAGGTTGGAGTACTCTTTAATCTACCTAAATACAACTTTACCATCTCTTTGGTGGCTCTCTATATTGCTTACAAAACATGTGCTTAAAAATGAATCTTTGTAGCATGTTTTTTTAATCCCATATGTGAATCCATTTTAATTTTTTTGCAGTACTTGCCTCCAACAGCCATTAACACAACTAGGAGGCTAAATGAACTGAGAGCAGTCATGAAAACACACAACATCTCTGCCTACATTATACCTGGAACAGATGCCCACCTGGTAGCCAAATTTCTCTTCTGTACTTTCCTCTCATCTCTTCTCCCCCTCTTTCCTTCTTATCCAATCTCTCATCCCTGCTCTTTAAAACTCCCATAATAATCTGTTCCTGTAATATGCTATCAATCATCAATAACCTGTTCATTTTGTTTTTTGTTTTGCTTTGATTTGTCAGAGTGAGTACATTGCCCCTCGAGATGCCAGGTTGGCCTGGATGTCTGGTTTCACTGGTTCTTCAGGTGTGTTCCTGTACAAATTATTAGGTTCTACTCTTGTACATTATGCTCTACTCTTATATAATTCCCCCTCCTTTGATCTTAGAGGGATATTAGATGGAAGCATTTGTTCACGGACTGAATGGAGTGTCAATGCTGCAAGCAGTGGATGTATTCAGAGCTTTAAGTGAACTTTATGACTGATAAACAGTGTTCTCCTTCACTCTCAAGGAACGGCAGTTGTGACCCAAGACAAAGCTGTGTTATGGACTGACAGTCGCTATTGGGTTCAGGCTGAACGCCAAATGGACTGCAACTGGGAACTGGAACAAGACAGTAAGTTAAAACAGTCACAAAACACTAATACAAGGTATTACAAGTGTCTTTGTGTCACCAAAATGTGCTGTTCTATGGTGATAATAATTAGAGCTTCAGTTCAGTCTAACTGTACTGGAATACAGTTTCTATCTCCAGCATCACCAAGTGGCTCATCAAAGAGCTCAATGAGGAAGATAAGGTGGGCTTTGATCCATTCCTGTTCTCTGTAGGTGAGTAACAGCAAACATACTTCTTCTTTCTTATACAATTTATAATCTTCCAAAGTGCATTAGATCCTTACATAACTATAATAAAAATAGCTTATACTCAAGCTTAAGTGATCCAGTAACCAAGCACAATGTACCACTTAATTCAGTATTGCATCATTGCTCTTTGTCAACACAGACACATTTGATGCCTACAACAACAACCTGGCTCCAGCTAAACGGATCCTCACATCTATTCCTGATAACCTGGTGGACAAAATATGGGCTACACGGCCGCCTCTTCCTCCTGATAACCTTGCACGCTTGCCTGATGACTTCATTGGTGTGTGCGTGTGCGTGCGTGTGCGTGTGCGTGCGTGTGCGTGCGTGCGTGCGTGCGTGCGTGCGTGTGTGCGTGTGTGCGTGTGTGTGTGTGTGTGTGTGTGTGTGCGCTTACTATTATTGGACCCTTATCAGGCCACTGATAAATACCTACAAACATAAAAGCATATGCTCATTCCAAACACAGCCATAAACCTTGAACACTATCATTTAAAGTAACAACATGAAATGGCTTTGACGATAAGGGCTATTGTACATGTATATTGGCTCTGTCTGGACCTTTAATTCTGAATAGACAGAAAGGTAATAGAGTGGTTGTAAAGCAGTGTGCATGTTAATTGTGTGTGGACAGAGAGAAGCTGGCAGATGAAGGTGGAACAGATACGGGCTCAAATGATGAACAGTCCCTACAAGCCTACAGCTGTCTTGCTCTCAGCTCTAGATGAAACAGCGTGTAAGATATATGTATTAATAGTTTACCTATTGAACTCCCATAGCTGCATGTTTGAACACTTATTAGATGATTTGGTCTGAGTGTATGTTACTTTTTGTCTTTTCAGGGCTCTTAAACATGCGTGGTAATGATATCCCCTTCAACCCATTCTTCTACTCCTACACACTGCTGACTCTCGATAAGATATGGCAAGTTGATTTCTTTCCCAGTGATATTCCTACTCAGACACTCATATTCCCTCAGTAAAATATTGTAACCATTGGCACTGCTGCTGCTCTTCTTTTCAAAGGCTCTTTGTGCACATTGAAAGGCTGACAGAAGAAATTAAGGTCTACCTGAACTCATCTTGCACCTTGTCTCACTGCGTACAACTGTTTGAATATGAAACTGTCCGAGTGCACCTCGAGAAGTACCTCACAGAGCTCAATGCGAGAGTGTGGGTGGGCACCAAGTACACTAACCAGGCCCTGTATGAGCTCATCATTCCAGAGGTGAGACCTGGCTCATCACATAATTTAGGGAGAAGTTTATTGAAATCAGAATTAGAATCAGAAAGAACTTTATTGGCCAAGTAGAATTTCACTTACAAGTATTTCACTTACAGCACCTTCAACTGCTGAAATTGCAAACACCACAGCATATGACACATATCCCTAGACCTTTGACTTGACACACCTGCTCATAAAAACACATGTTCGTAAGGGCTGTTTGTTAATTGACTTGCTTTTCCAGTTTTGACTTAGCCCATTCCAGTTTGTTTACTGATCTGTTTGCTGCGTTGTCTACCTTTAATTTACACAATAAATCTGTACTTGCATCCAACCTTCCTGAGTCTCACAGAAGATTTCACCAATAACAACAGCTCATCTCCATTTACATCAAGCTGGACAAGCGCTCCAACCATTTTCTGCAACCAATCAGACACACTGAACAGTCAAGGTTTCCAATAGCAATGTTTTCTATATTTCTTGTCTCAAGATCACTCCAGTATTTTCTCTGACCAACAGAAAAGCATTAACATTGGCTACAGTGGTGAGGTCCATTGAAGGGTAGATCTTATGATCATTTTGTCACACTCTTCCAAAATGTTTTTGGTCATCATCTTGAGGGTAAAGAAAGAGGTAAGTGACTCCTGACCCTATTACAAGACTCCAGATCTGCAAATGAGTATGTTCTCAATTTTTTTGACACCCACAGTGGGTGAAACCAGCACTCATAGCTTTTTGTTCTGGCTGAACTAGCATGTCGAGACAGCCACTCATTGCTATGCACTCTCAATGACCCAACAATCCACTTGAACAAGTTGCTGAATTAAATAATGAACATTTCACAATCCTCAAGTTTACCTCTTCTAGAAAAGGATCAGTACTCTAAGCCCTTGCACACTGGTCATCAATTCTCAGTGACCAAGCATCTACTGTGCCTACTGCAGAGATCCTACACATCTCATCACACACTGTCCAGCACAACACAAGCTTCAAGTGAGAGCAAAAGGGGGAAAGCAACAGCTGGATTCGCCTCATACGATTGCAGAGTCAAACTCATCCCTCATACATCTCCTCACTTCCCTGTGTACCAATTATTACTGCTTGGAACACAGCTGTGGAGGAATACATAGAGGAATCTCTCAAATATTTACATTTAACCCTCCACGAGCAGCAATAGACTTCTTCTTCATACAAAAGAAAGTATGAAAGTATGTATTGACTATCAAGGACTAACTCAAATCACTGAGCGCTTCAACTGAAACTTGTCCTTAGAATTCCATATAATCTGACACATTAGCACTGCCTCAGGGCACAACGAATGCTTGATTATGCCTTATGGAGGACTAGCACAGCAATAATATGGTAGTATTGTTATTTTTAACAACAGGATAAATTTCTAAGTCGCTTTGGATACGAGCATCTGCTAAATGAATAAATGGAAGAAGAAGAAGAAGTGATGATGATGATGGTGATGATGATGATGGTGATGACTCTGTCAGGCTTAATTATGCTGTACCTTATGTACTTAAAAAGTTATAATGATTGGAACTGGAAAGCTGTGCATAATTGGAAAGGTCTAGAAGCTCTGAATCTTATGTTTTCAAATACCTCACAATGATTAGCACATTTAGGTTTTTCACATGGTTTTGTCCTTAATGTAATTAAAAAAAAAAAAAAAAAAATTAATATATTAATTCATTCATCTTCAGAAATCCCTTTATCCTGATCAGGCTCACAGTGAATCTAGAGCCTGTCCTAAGAACAATGAATACGAGGTGGGAATACACCTCATACAGAGAATGGGGTTGCCAGCCCACCAAACCTCACTCATTCAAACCTAGAGGCAATTTAGTTTCAGCCAATCCACCTATCAGTATATTTTTGAACCTGGAGGAAATCCACATGGGCAGCTTCAGACTAGCAGTAGTTCTGGTCCACTAGCATTGGTTTATAATGAGGATGAGGCAAGAGGGTAAGCTCAGGAAAGTGCACAGAGGTTGGCCATGGCAGCTGAGCTCTTGGTCCCGTGAACTGGGGACCTTAAAAGCGATCATTTGAAACATACTGAGCTCTGTGGCAGCATCTGAGCTGTAATTTTTAGCCAAAAATATTACTCTAAAGTTGGCTAAAATACCCAAATTCTTCAGCCTCTTTCTTGGGCACTGTAGATCAGCGAGGCACAGGGCTGGTGATGTTCGAAAGCTACTGAAGTGCTCTTTTCAAGGGTTCTAACATATTGTTGCAATCTGGACAACTCCTATTTTGGTAATGGCAGCAGGATCTCCATGATAGAGCATGATAATGTGACTAGTGTGCTGTCTCTATCTTTTTAATTCTATGGTGCATGTTTATTTAATTTAGTTAAGGTTAATTCATTAATTTAGGTCAGTGTACATAGGGATACATGACATGATGCCTACATAAGCCCTTTATGAAATATATAAACATGTAAAGGATTATTTCAATAGGCATTAACTGTTATAAGCAATGTTCCCTCTATTTTTTTTTTCTTGCTTTTTTCTTTCTATTGGGCAGACCATTCTGTCATTAGAGCACACATACCTCATGAGTCAAACAAATTGTGACTGTTCTGTCTCTGCCTGGTTAGTATTAGCTGGCTAGTCTGTGAAGACCACTTTTGGCAGCACCGATATACTAACATGCTAACATTGATTGTCAGAGGTGTTGAACAATTAACATGGCATGCTAAACTCACAACTAATGTAGCTAGCTAGTGGAATTCACGATTGGGTCTGAATTTGGGTGACAGCTGGACCATCTCTCTGTTTTGACATACATCCTCTTTGGACTATCAAAAGATGAGAAAAACACAATGCCGTTAAGAGAGTCAGGTATACCAGTGGCTGGTCCAAATTGAACTGAAATCATCAGTCAGTTGCTCCAACTGACTAACTTCTTTATATACATTTTTGTATCTGAGATCTCTGCTGAGTTGGGGTTTTTTTTTTTGACATCATAGGTGTGTGACCATGCACATATGCAGTTTAGAATGACTGTTTTTGTTTATTTTAATGTCAGGTTGACTTATAGGGTTCATATTAACAGATATCCTTTAAATAAGGATCTTATGCCACTTTCTGAAGTGCAGACTTTACTGCCTGGAGAGTAGCATTACCAGTGTGTCAGCAAATATTTATGCTTCTTGACTTCTTGTTGGAATAGGCCCTAAATGAATAAAATTATTAATGGTGAATGTCACAAGCATTAGAGTAGCAGAAGCTGTCAAATTGTCTTAAATCTTTTGGAAGCCTATGTGGACTTTTTTTGGAGTCATTTTGCACCATTAATTTCCATCAAGGGCTTCCAGTTAAAGTGTGTAACATGCATGTGTTTCATGATTAGGTATACAATACAATCTGACCCAACAATGTATATCCACTTTTTCTTCCAGGAAAAGCTCCTGCAAAGTGAATACTCTCCAGTGCTGACCACCAAGGCAATGAAAGACGAGACTGAGCAGAGAATCCTTAGAGCAGCTCATGTAAGAGCATACATATGCTGTCCTTACATTTTTGTATAGTTTACTCCTACATTGTACACACACTCCATCTGAAAGGGTCCAGAGCCATCACTGCCTTTACATCACAGAGTAGTGTTTTATTGTGCTATAAACCACAGCCGAATAGTGCTTTCAGATTGAAGGCAGCAGAGCACAACCTGACTGAATGTGCTTCTTATCAAACAACTTCCATCTTTTGTCTTTTATAGCGATGTGCCGTGTTTTATATTCCATGTCTTTTATGAGTGTAAAAAAAATTCCATTTGGCATTTTGAGATGACTGGCCATCTGTACACTATTACATTATAACTTGAAATCACTGACTGCGTTCAAATGAATCTCCTCAATCTAACTGTTGTGTGATCTCATGCTAGTATATTTCCTGGTGTATTTAGTAGAAACTGGTATCTTTTGAGAGCAGTAGGCTGTTGGGTGCACATTTTGTGTTTTGTGCTCTAAGTGTCCTCACTGGCCTGCTATAGATAAGAGATGCTGTAGCAGTCATGCAGCTCCTATATCAACTTGAGAAAACTGTCCCTGAGGGCAAGGAGACAGAGCTTACTGCAGCACAACTCGTCAATAAGTACCGCAGGTAGGGAACAGCTGCCATCAGCAGTATAAAAACACCATTACTCTGCTTTCAGTTTCACACATATTTTTCACTTACCAAAAAAGTATATATTGGCAACAAATGTAATTTTTATTATATTATAATTTCTATCTAGTACCATTTTATTCCAAATTAAATTTTTAAATAATGAAATCAGCAAATTAATTAATGCTATTTAGACATTCCAGTGTTATTATAGTAATGACGGTGACATTTAAATTGTTACAAAAATACATTTTAAAAAAGTATCAATATAATCCTTTTCTATTGAGTTTTTTTTATATACTGTACCCATATTTTTATTATAATTATAATTCAAAACATCCTTGTACACTATATGGCCAAAGGTTTGTGCACACC
>JANDJT010000217.1:7473872-7492317 GCA_024331685.1 Stegophilus panzeri
TCTGCATATTTAAAGTAATGAGTGGTGGTGACTGGACTCTGACAGTCATTTGTATAGAGAATATAAAGAAGTGGACTTAGTACACTGAGTAATATAACTCATATCTGGATATCTACTGGCCTACATTGTTTAGTAAAATGCACTTGTGTTACTGAAGGCTGTGATTAACTCCATGGGATGTGTTAGAATTAGAGTAGGACTGCAGGGCTATGCATCTGCAGGAGAAACATCTAATCATGGGTTAGATATTCATGGGTAATGTGTAGGATCTTACTTTCAACTGATCTAGTCAGCTTATCAACTCATTATTTGTTGAATCAGGGAACTTTTTTAATTATGCATGACTGAGTTGAGAGTCCCAGCTGTAATGTACAGTATGTGTATCACACAGTGAGACCCAACTGTGATATTAAAATGTTTGTTAGGGCTTTAATTAATGGGATCAAGTGGGTTAAAGTAGTACTGAAACTGAACTGCAGGGCAGTAGATCTCCAGGAGCAGGATTAAGCAACAATATTATATGGTGTTGAAATATAATCATGACTGTGATTATATTCATGACACTTAAAATGTGCCTCTTTGGTTAAAGATTATTAAAACATTCTTAATAATAATAAGGACATTGGAGATTTATATGATCTTAGATTTTCATTTAAGAGTGCCAGGCCTTCTCCAAGGCTCACATTGTAGTTCTTGAGAATTTTTTTTTTTTTTTTACTTTGCCACAAGTGAAGCACAAACACCACTGGAGGGCTTGTTGCTTGGCAACGTTTTTACCAGAGTTGCAGGAAGGTGTGAATGTGGTTTTGAGAACGTCCGCTCTACTTGCTTTTCTCTCTTGCTCTCTTTCTTTATCTCACTCCTTTGTGTATGAGTTGCTTGGCTTTGAACAACAGGATGAGATTGAAAGTGTCTTACATAAAGAGCATTAAGGTCAACAGATGTAACTGTTGTCACTATTCTGTTGTTGCCATTTTCTGTTAGCTGTACAAAAAAAGAGGAAGTTTTGTTAACCAAAAGGAGATGTTGAGATCAATGAGATCATCCTATTTAGCTGGTAGTTTGAAGCAAATTATCTATTAATTCATATTACTTTTTTTTCTGTTATTGTTGTTCATGGTGATAATATGTGCTATTCTTGCCTATGTGGATGACAATGAACAACGACTCATCCTGACATCATGTGGCCAACCAACACAAAAATAACTGTACCAACTCAGAGACACATGTACTTCCTCTGCAGTTCACTTACATGGTTCTGTTTACTATCTATCAAAAGACAAGGACCACATGGAAAGGAGAGCATTCACAGTAATTCTTTTGAATTAGTCCGTTCTATACTGAATTTTAGAAGCAGTTTTGGACTCACAATGGCCTTAGGTTCTCTCTTTCCTTATATATTTGTCTAAATAGGGTGGTTTGTGATTGTAATGGGTCATACATTGTTCAGGTTACACACCTGTTCAGTGGCAAAGCTTTTTTTTCTCTTTGTGGACGTGAGGACACCAAGTTTGCAGAGTTTTGTAGGGTAGTTTTCTACACACAGAATGACTCATCTCCAAACCTTTAGATTTCCCAGAGTGTCCTTTTGCAATATAAATGCAATAGCTCACTTGTTCTGCTTTTTTTCTGTCACGCTATAAGATCCAGTATTTGTAAAGGGACTGAAAATGTTCATTTTACTGGGGTAATTACCAGAAATGCAAATTATTTCAGATATTATTTCTCATATATAAACAAACATAGATAATAACTACCAAATTTCACTGTATCAACAATCAAATTCCTACTTTAAAGACAGTGTGCCCAAGCCCTTCCACATGCTGCTAAATAGATTTCTTTTCAAACAGATATAAACAACTGATTTAACCAACCCAAACCTGTAGAAAAAAAAAGTAGTTCCTGTCTGGTCATGTGACTTCCTCTCATTCAGAGTCCTTCACTCAGTAGAGCAGAGAGAAAGACGAGCTTTCTGACTTTCTTCCTCCTCTTGGTTTTGTTAGTGTGTAGGGTACAGTGACAGTAGAACTGGCAGGCGTTGGTGTATCTGAGCAAAGTTTCTTACCTCTACAGCTAGAATTGTGTTTCTCGAGTAAAATCACCCCCTCTGAGCACAATGTTACGGCGGAGACCCTCAAATGCCTCAGAGAAGGAGCAGGGCCAGGTGCAGAAGAAGAAGGTGAGAATGTGTCTTTAAGTCATTTTGTTTGAGTAGTGTATCTCTGCTGGAGAGGAGAACAATAGTAAAATGAAGATACAATAAATCTTGGATCATGGAGTTTTAAATTACTTGGATTGAATGAGTATATGATAACAGTACATGTTGCCTTATGGTGAAAAACAAAATCTCTTGAAAATAAAGTGATCTATACATGCAACATCACATTAAGAGCCATTACGGTTTTGTATAATCTGAATATGCTTGAAGTGGCCTTTAAAATATTGACACAATAGTTGACCATCTTGCATTGGTGGTGAAATGGGTCAAAGGACTAGAGAGACTAGAGAGTTTTTCTCATCACTGTATTATTGTTCAGGTTGAGTTGCATGGTTGTGCAGCACTTCCTGTAGAGACACAGACCGGTATCATACATCCTGAATTTATTCTTGTCTCCTAAGCGTCAGAGTCAGTCTCTTGTGAGCTTCATGAAAAGGCTTCAAAGTGACATTTGCATTTCTGCTTAGAGGTTGCTTATTCTGATCCTTTTCATTTACAGGGAATCTTCACCTCCTACACTTAGCTCCACTAACCCTGTTTCTTAATTCATTTGTGTCTTTTGTTCATCAACCACAAGTTTCAGTGAAAAAAAAGACCAACTTACAAAGCCCTGAAGATATTTCCTTTATCTTGAAAAACAGCACTAAGTGAATTTAATGTATATACAGAAAAAAGCACATACAGAAAAATATCAAATCACAGTATTTCAGCATTGAATATACATTACGTGGTTAGAAGCATTTTATGCTGATTATAAAACGTCAAAACAAAAGACTATCAAAGTTATATTTATACGCAGATTTTTTTTTTTAATTGGGTCATCAGTTTGATTAGTCATAATAAAAAAGTTTTTAAATATCACACTATATTTTAATTTACATAGTGTGCACTAATATACATTGATTTTAGGAAGTAGATTGACAGATAATTTTTATAGACATACATGCTAACACATGGCCTCCTCTAAAATTTACATAAAATATGCAAATACTAAAAAATAATCTTTAGCATAGACAAAAAGACAGAAAGGCTTTCTGATCAAGGGATTGGCAGTTGTTCTTGTTCAGCATTGTGTGGTTTGGTTGAGATGTGATAGAGTTCATTTTCTCAGTACAATGTGACTTTGTTTCATATCTCCACCCATCATTTGTACCACTTTTTCTTAGTACAGGAAGTGAGTGTATGTCATTGCTTTTGCAAAACGCTTGCAGACCAATCCTGGAAACACATTGCTCTGTCTTGAGAGATACTGCTGCTTGCTTGTTACATCCTTACTTACTTACTTACTTACTTACATACATACACACTGTACAGTAGTAGTAGTAGTAGTAGTAATAATAATAATAATATGTTTAATTTGTATAGGGCCTTTCCAGAGCTCAAGGACGCTTTACAGTATCAGTAAAATAAAACATAAACAAAAATGTGAAAAACAATGAACAATCAGACACAGAAAATGAAAAACACAGTACAGATAGTACAGTCACTGAGAGAAAATGCACAGCAACACATTAGAAGAAATAACAAGTGATGCTGCGAAGAGTTAGAGGGAGTGAATTCCAGATTTTGGGTGCTACAACACTGAAAGACCTGCCACCGATAGTGGAGAGACGAGCTCTAGGGACAGAAAGGAGCCCAGAGGACCTGAGAGAGCAGGTCAGGTTGTAGGGAAGAAACAGTTCACTAAGACAGCAAGGTGCCAAACAAACCGTGAAGTGATTTGAATGTAAGCAGGATCGTTTTATATTTTATATATATATATATATATATATATATATATATATATAATATTGTATTACAGTACTGTGAGTGACTCCAAATTATGTTGTGTACAGAATATGGCCATAGCTATGTATTTGCTCAGAGGTTATTTAAGCTTATTTATCATCATTCTTAACAATACACCTCACCAACCTCACACTGCTATGCTCAGTGGTATGAAAAAGGAAAAAGGAGTGAGCCAGAGACTGAACGTTGCCATCATTAAAGTTATAGTTGTTGTGAGGGGAAAAGACCCTTTGTCTCACATGGCATGAAGGTATGAATTCTTGAGTATCTTATTACTGTCACTCCTGTCTGAGTAGATTTTGTGTGTGTCAACAGTTGACACTGCAGAGGTCCAGCAGCTTTAAAGACTTCATGAAGCACAAGCCATCATCACCTGTGGTGAATCCTGAGCTCACGCTGGAAGAGTCGGTAAGATTTACATCATCAGTGTTTCTGCACACAGATTAACATTATAGAAAAATCACATACATTTCCCATGTGATCATAAGTTTTTCACATATAATTATGTGAATTATACACTCTAAAAAACATTGGGTTAAAAACAAACCAAATTGGATTATTTTTAGCCCAATGGCTGGGTAAATATAGGACAGAACATATTTTTGGCTAAACTAACCCATCAAGTCGGGTTATTAATTTTAACCCAGCAAACAGGTTGTATTTCAACCCAAAGGATGGTTTAATTTTTACAAACATGCTGGGTTAATTTTATTTCATAAATGGGTTAATATTTTCAGGGTTATTTTTACCCTTTGAAAATGTCAAATGTACTACATTATAAACAAATATGCCAACATGGCATCTCCTTTATTTATACACAAGAAGGTGTTCAGAAGTGTATTGCTAGAGCTGCTAAAGTGGTGTTTATATATAGACTTTGAAGTAAATGACTCAAATAAGTATAAGTATAAGTAACTATATTTAAGACGAAAACATCAGATTTTGATGAAAGGAGATGTTTAAAACATCCAAAGAAAAATGAGTAATCAAATTATGATCCAGTGGGCATTACAAACAAGTAAGCCAAAGCTAATGAAGATAGTGGTGCATTCGATGTCATGTAAACTGGACTGTTGTTGCACATTTTTGCTTTTTCTAGTGTACAGTAATGATTTTAGGGATAAATATATTGATATGAATCTTGTTTCTCCAAATAAATCTAACAGTCTGTCCATGTGAAAACCATTACCTCCACTTGAGGCGAATTCAAATAGCCCGTGCTGAGTTGATTTGACCCAAGGGGCTGGGCTGAGGCATCGGGTGGAGGAAGGTGCATTGATTCAACTGTCTATGAAAATGACCCAGCCACTAACCCAGCAGTTAGGTTACACAAAACTACTCAAAAACTACCAAAGACTGAGAAAAAAAAAAAACAATTAAATGACCCAAAAGGCTCAACCCAGCGTTTAGGTAGAAAAAAGTAACCCAGCATTTTTTTTTAGAGTGTATGTAATCGTATGTGAAAAACATGTGACGGTGACATCATGTGAACAATATGTGTTCACAGATTAAAAAGTTATTGTTGCAAGAAAATGTAAAAACAAAAACACATCCACTGCATGTGAAAAATATGTGAGGGAACATTAAAAAAAAAAATTTAATCTGCAATTAATTCATGTTATTATTCAAGTGTGAAATTCATGTTACTTTTCTGTAATGGTAGACCAAAACTTAGCACCAAAACTGCTTTGAAAATATTTTTAGCTTTTTAGCTTAGACTTAATCTGTGACTGTGTATACAGACATCACAGATGCAATCACAGTATTTTGTGATACATGCAAATACAAATTCATGAATTGTCATTATTGCAAGTACAAGAAGATTCAGTGAGCTCACAGCAAAAAAAAAAAAAAAAAAAAGATTTAAAAGTTTAAAAAAGTTGTCCGGAAACAGTTCAGTCCTGAGCTGGGAGACTGAATCGGAGGGGGAAAAATGATCAGGGTGAAGTTTAGCTGTGACCCAAAAACCACAGTCATGCTGCTTAAGAGTACCTAGACAGGGTATCATTCGCATTTGAACTAGCCAAGCATAGAGCCTGAGCAAGCATCTGAGAAAAGCATGCAAATCTAGCACCCAATAGAAAAATATGCATACTTGCATACTGAACTGTGAATGCTAATATATGATTAATCCTCAATCACAAAGTCACCTAGACTTGGTAGGAACAGTTCGTTTATAAAAAAAAAAAAAAAAAAAAAAAAAAAAAAAAAAAAAAACCTAGCAGCTACAGTAATCAGTAACACCAGTAACAGCAGCATGGTTATCACTGTGGTAATGACTTACGGGAAATTCAGCTCAGCTCAGAGGCTGAATCTTTCATCAGTAGTGTGTATTTCTCAGTGCTTATGAAAAGCCTTGGTAAACCACACAAAACAGTCATAAGGACTGACCTTTTTGCATTTTATTATTAAATTATATTATGAAATGATAAATTCCACAAAGTAATTGAAATAGAGATGGAGAATATAGAAAAGTAGGTAGAAATGAGAATGGTTAATTTATTGGCTGGTCTGGGAGGCATTTTGCTGTATCCCAGAAATAAACAGAAAACAGGGAGGAGGTGGAGGATTTGAGAACACACACCAAAAAAACAGTGTGTTTCAGTCAGTGAGTTTAGTATTGATGAAGAGCAAAGTGTGAGTGTAACCTTTTTCGACCTATTACATTTCATACCTTCATTTATAAACATGATGCCAAAAGAGATATCAATAGTCAAAAAATAAAAGTCAGGAGGCTGAGGACATATTTGAGAAATGAAGGCATGACTGTTCAGCAAGCGAGTATTGCAGAGCACTCATTACCATGTGACCATGCTGACAACAATGTAATATTGTGTAATGTCAATGTAATGAAGGTTTCATGGCTTAACTCTCATGGATTGTTCACAACTGAACAGTGGATGTTTCTTTTGCTCTTTCAACAAAAATGGGACTTGTCACATACTTGGAGATCCTGCATGTAATGTAAGAAATGTAACAGGGACTAAAATTAACTCTGCCTTTCAAAATTACAAAGACTTTCACCTTTTTACACATACACACACATGCACGCATACACATATACTCACACTACCATGTTATGACCATGTCAGTTTCAATAGTGTGCTGAGAATAAAATACCATCCAAATAGAACAGTATCTGCTCAGAGTTGATCCTTTGCACTCAAAGTACATTAGATACACTATATGCTTGATAAAATGATTAGGTAGTGTAGATTCAAGGTAGGGTAACCAAGGGAGGGTTATGATCTACAAATGTTCTGATTTTGAAGAGACTATGAAAAATAACGTTTATTTTATGAGATTGGGGTTAAAGTTATAGCTATAGACAGGGTTAAAGTTAAGTTTACTTGTTAGGTTAGGTTAAACATGTACAAGCTATTTTACAGAACTACCCTAAATATGTGCTGTGAAATTCCCCTTAGCTGCCAGAGTGTGAAGTCCAAGAGAACTCTGAAAAACACAGTGGGAAGCTGGGGAAGAAATGGAGGAACGTCATCACTCGCACCATGACCCGGAAGACATCCAAGATAGTACAGAAAGCTCTTGCAGAGGAAGGGGTGAGTTTAGAAAATGCACAACACTGGTATGCTTGAATAGGTAGATCGGTTCATTAAAAAGAGGAAACTCATATTAGTAACTAGTGTACTGATGAAAACACAATTCGCAAAAGATTGATTATGTCTCCCCCTTCTGGATGATCATGGAAAGTCTGAAACAGTCTGTATTAAATGTACCTTGTCAGAAGACTTGAAAATAACAAGCTTTCAGATAATATTAAGTGTTTTACAAAATTGCAAATAATTTTTCATAAAAAAATATGCTCTTTCGACAGATTGAGAGTGGAGAGGATAGCTCAGTGTCACCTATATCCCCTGTTGACTGGACTCCAGACCTGAGTGCTGGGAACCGGATATCTGTGTGTTCCAATAGTTCGGAAGACACCATACATTCTCCTGTGTGCCGTCAGCTCTCTGGATGTAAGCCCTCATACAACCCCATTTTACAGAAATACTTCACTCCAATATCCTAATGCTCCTCCTAATATAGTTCTTCAAGTGCTTCCATGGACTAATTAGCATTATGTCAATGAGAATATTCAAGGTGGCTTATTTTTTGGCTGGAGTATTTATTTCAGTATTTTAAAGACAGGGTTGACTCTGTTGTTTGTACACAGGTGGGGACAGGCAGAGTCTGGATAGTGGCTTCAGTCAGAGGGACAGTATGGACAGCACTTATACTGGACCCTTTTGTGGCAGGGCCCGTGTGCATACTGACTTCACCCCCAGCCCTTATGACATCGAATCCCTCAAACTGCAGGTTGTTTTCTCTCCAAATTTGCAAACAGTTTGATTAGCATATGAGGTGTATCTTTTACATAAAACAATGCATTGTGTGCAAGTGAATGCTTACATTGTACCCTCAAAAGAGAGTTCCTCAAAGGTTCTTTGAATAGCTAACACTTCTAGCATTCTGAAAAGGTTCCATTTGAAAGAGACCTATTATAGGGTTCATGGTGTTGTAGAATATTTAAGGGATTTCCAAGATAAACCATCTAAAGTGCTAGATGGAACATCTTTTCTCTAAGTGCATTAGAAGGAAATTTAAATTATTTTGTTCTTTTTTTATCATCACAGAAAGGTGATATCATCCAGATCATTGAGAAGCCACCAGTAGGCACTTGGACTGGTAAGCTCAACAACAAAGTGGGCTCCTTCAAGTTCATATATGTCACTGTGCTCCCAGAGGAGGACACACCACCGAGGAGGAAGCGATTGCATAGTCGGGTACGATGTAATAAACCCAAGCCGAAAACGCTGGAGGAAGTTTTGGATAGGATTGGCCTAAAAGTAAGCTTCAACTGCCTGTGCACTTTCTCTCACAAATGCACTTATACTTGTTGACTTAGGTTGACTATGTTAAAGGTACAGGATTTATTAACACAGTGTCAAGATAATCTTTCAAAGAAGTTTCTGTACCATTAGATAGAAAACTAGAAATTGATGTTTATTTTACATATTGTTGCAAACTGCTAATAACAGGTAGCTTGATTCTCTTTTCTGTCTAGGACCTTGAATCTCTTCTCTCCATGCATGGTTTCCAAAGTTTGGAGGACTTTAGTGGACTGAAGGAATCCCACCTGAATGAGCTGAACATCACAGATCCTGAGCAGCGCACCAAGATACTGACAGCAGCCGAACTGCTTCATGACTGTATGTCATTTCTGTTTCTTACTGCTTGTTATGTTTATTACAGTCTAGAGGATTCAATAGTCAATAATTCGCTGATAAACATTAGCAGTCGTTCTAAAGATCTGTGATGAGAGTAAAACCAGTTGAAGCTGAAGATCACATATGAAAGTGTTAATGCTGAAGTGTTCAGCAGTGTAAAGAAGGCAATGCCTATTTCCTGTTCACAGATGTTCCGTTTCATAGCACTTCACAGACACTTCCACAGAAATCTGCTTTAGTCCACACATATTTCAGCCTTCCCTTCAAGCAGATAATTAGCTCTAATTTAAATATCCACATTTTGTGCTTTCCTGATTAAGCACACATTTGGCCTGAAGCCCAGTGGTCATGTATTTCTTATCGCATTGCTAAGTGCACAAGCATTGCTGTTGATAATGTCCCACCTTTTCAAGGAAATACAGATGCTCAGCATTCTATAAATGTTTTTGTGTGGCTGTTTAAGCAATAATCTGGCTAAATTGGAAACCAGTTAATGAAATCCTTCTTCTTTTTTCTGCAGCTGAGGGAGAGTCTGATGAAGAGAAGGAGAGAGCTGAGGAGAAGGTTGACATGCCACGGGACTCAGGTTGCTATGAGAGCACAGAAAACCTGGCGAATGGACGTGAGGAGGCTGAAACAGAGCCCAAAACAGAACCTGGTTCAGATAAAGATGTAGAAACAGACACACAGCTCGAAGCAGTTCAGGAGAAGCTGAAAGAGCTGACTGTGGAGGAGGAGTCCGTAGAGCATTGAAAAAAAACTTTACTGCTGTGTTTCAGGGACTCCATTTCCTTCACTGATGGATCAGAAGTGTTTGTAGCAGCCCAACTCCTATGACAAATCTCCTTCAAATGTAAAGTCATGAATGCTGAATTACAGTGGACATTAATATAATCAAATTTCTATTTGATGCAGCAGGGAGGTTTTATAATGCTATCTCACTGAATGGACAGTGGCCATTTTGTTTTTATCATTCTGAGAAAATCCTTCAGAATATTTCAATAGATTTAACATGAAATATACTGTAAACAGAATAAAAATGGACAGTGATACTTTGTCCTTTGGTTGAGGTCATAGATTTGTCTGGACTTAATGATGCTATATAGTACAAATTGGATTACTACATAGTAGTATATAATTTAATTACTTTCTCAATAGTCATAATGTAACTTTGAAATATGACAAATGTTTCATATGTATACCTACTTGATGTAATATTTTAAAATGTGATTTTATTATGAATGTACAATGCAGGGGGCACACAGTGGCTTCCTGGTTAGCACGTTTGCCTCTCACCTCCGGGGTTCCGCCTCAGCCCTGTGTGCCTGTGTGCGCAGAGCTTGCACTGTCTCTCCATGCCTCTGGGGCTTCCTCCAGGTACTCTGGTTTCCTCCCCCAGTCCAAAGACCAGTTTTTTAGGCTGACTGGCATTTCCAAATTATCTGTAGTGTATGAATGTGTGTGTGATTGTGCCCTGCGATGGGTTTCCCCCCTGGGTGTCCCCCGCCTTTTGCCCCGAGTTCCCTGGGATAGGCTCCAGGCTCCCCGTAACCCAGTGTAGGATAAGTGGTATGGAAAATAGATGGATGGATGTACAATGCAGTATAAGTATTGTTATATTTACAATATTTCATTATTCACTTATGTACAAGACAACCAGTAATACACTGAGTCTGTAAGTGTGCTGGCTATAGTTCTGCTTTGTGGCAGTCTTTGTTTTATACATGTTCAAGTACCATCATGCTTTGCTGTATGTTTTTTTTTTTTCATATTTTTGCTACCTTTCTGTCATATTTGTGTTTGTGATGTCTAGTTTTTTTTACAAATATTTTGCAAACATTAGTAAAGATTTTACCCAGAATAGTTATGTACAGTATCAGGCAAAACTTCAGACACACCTCAAATTTTTTTGTGATCTTTCGATCTAAATTCTTATTCTTGAATTTAGTTTCTATTATAAATAAAAGTTGAAGTCACTGAAAAAAATGAAGTCAATGAATTCCATCTCCAAAACAAATATTCTTTAGCTATAAATCAAATTTTCTTCTAAACTCTTGGAAAAGCATCAGTGCTACTTAGAGAATCTAAAAACTAAGTTGTGCATAATTCATTCATACATTCACCCACAACTGATTCTAGCTTCAGTCACCTAATGTCACCAAGCCCCATGCAGGATATCTGTTACACATTCAGCACAGCACAGCACAGTGTGTGTGTGTGTGTGTGTGTGTGTGTGTATCTCTCTATCTATATCTATATATCTAATATTGGCACCCTTGATAAATATGAGCAAAGAAGGCTGTGAAAAATTGTCGTTATTGTTTAACCTTTTAATAATAATAATAATAATAATAATAATAATAATAATTCCTTAAATTTATACAGCGCTTTTCTAGGCACTCAAATCACTTTACATTGTAACATTGTATGGCGGGGAAATCTCCACAACCATCACCAGTGTGTCGCATTCACCAGATGCGATGGCAGCCATAGTGCACCAGAACACCCCCCACACACCAGGTATTAGTGGAGAAGAGACAGTGATGCAGCCAATTCAGGGATGGAGATTATTAGGAGGACTTGACAGATAAGGGCAAATAGGGGAACTGCACCAGGAGGTTACACCCCTACTCTTTTACGAAATGTGTCCTGAGATTTTTAATGACCACAGAGAGTCAGGACCTCGGTTTAACATCTCATCCCAAAGACGGTGCTGTTTTTTTTCAGTATAGTGTCCCCGTCACTATACCGGGGCATTAGGACCCACATAGACCACAGGGTGAGCGCCCCCTGCTGGCCTCACTAATACCACTTCCAGCAGCAACCTTAGTTTTCGGCAGGAGGTATCCCATCCAGGTACTGTTCAGGCTCAACCCTGTTTTTGTTAAAAAAAAAAAATCATAAAAAATCATAAAAAATACTCTGCTTTCATGGATATCAAACAATTGTAAACACAACACAGGTTTATCCAAAAAATATACAGTACTGTGCAAAAGTTTTAAACAGATGCAAAGAAATGCTGTACAGCAAAGATACCTTAAAAATAATTAAATTAAATGTTTCTACATTTAAAAAAAAAAATACCATAAAGAGCAGTAAACAGTAGTAAATGAAACAAAGTCAATATTTAATTTGACAAAAAAATAAAAAAATACCAGTCTCCGATACAATTTGTGCAGTTTTATAAGGAAATGAGCTGTAAGTTTTATTGAGCATCTTGTAGAACCAGTCACGGTTCTTCTGGAGACTTTAACTGTCGCACTTGCTTCTTATTTTTGCAGCAAAATCCAGCAGCGTTCATTGTGTTTTTGTCTGAAAAGTGGTCTCTTATGTAATATGCTGCTTTCTTTAATGACATACAAACATTTTTCTGTAGCATTTAATTTTGTGCAATAACTGTATACTGTATATCTTTGTTAAATATAGGTGTGCAACAATTATTGGCACCCCTATGAATTCATATGAGAAAAATATATTTGAAGTGTAGTCCCATTGACATTTAAGATTTTTTTTAAGTAAACCTGGGTGACTAGGAACAGGAAATTGTTCAACCATGACTTCCTGTTTCACAGGGGTATAAATATGAGGTAACACATGGGCCAAATTCCCTTAGTCCTTCAGAACAATGGTTAAGATCAAAGAACATAGCTGTGATGTGAAGCTCAACAACCTTTTGCCACACAAAATGGGAAGTGGCTATAAGAAAATAGCACAAGCATTGAAAATCCACCAACAGGGCAATAAATAAGAAGTTCCAGTCAACTGAAAATGTTATGAATCAACCTGGAAACGGACGTGTGTCTATATCAGGGGTGGGCAATCTTATCCGGAAAGAGCCGGTGTGGGTGCAGGTCTTCATTCCAACCAAGCAGAAGCCACCAGGACCTCACCAGGAAAGGCCATCCAACTGGGTGCGGTGGACCAAGGAGATGGAGCGGGCATTCCAAGCCCTCAAGCAGGTACTCCCCAGCTCCCCTGTCCTGCAGAATCCCAACTTTGACCTGTTCTGTTGAACAGGTAAAACATTTCAGTCTCAATAGGTAGCTAACAAAAATTTGCACACTTGTTCACTTGATTCAGCTAGGTATCGTGTTTCCCATGTTGTTGTTTTTTGCTGTGGACGATGTGGTAAAGATAGAGAGGCAAAAGTTCAGTACTGTAGCTTAAATTTAGGGGTGTTTACGTCCAAATTGGGTAAACAGTGTAGGAATTACAGCACTACACCACTATGTGGTCTGCATGAATGCAAATGAAAATGAAACACCACCCAAATTATATCTGCTCCACAATGGTTCTTTGTCTGTCTCTTTACATGGATAAATCAGGTACAGTATGGGGGATGAGAAACTGTGCATAGCAACACAAGGACTACAAAGTGCACCTGTATTATGGTCTTCCTGAAAAGGGACCAATAAATGTATTTATAAGCTAGGTGTATCTAGACTGACAACTGAGTGTATTTATTAATACCTGTCAGTTATGATACATGGACAAGTATTATAATAATATCATAATTTAATGAACATACATACACACACCAATCCAGCATGTAAAAATAAGTGAAAAGTATGAGACAATCACAGTGTTTATACAAAGAAAAATGAAAAGAAACAATTATCTTGCAATGCATTATAGTGTATATATTATACACTGTAAACACATATTTTGAGCAGACCTTGATGTTTGCTAATATTCAGTACATATTAACTCCTACAATGACTTGGCATTAAGACTGATTGTAGATTGACATATCTCATGTGGTTGATCACTTCAGCTGTACCTCAAAATAAGCACAGTGGGCCTAATCATTAAACAAGCAGACCTTCCACAGACAGCAGTGCAGTGCAATCATCTAACAAACTAATGAAAAATCAAAGGCATATGAAACAGTGTTCTTAAAATCAGGCATTAACATTCAAATGTTGCATTTAAAAAAAATAATAATAATTCGGACATTTCTGTGATTGACTTGGCATCTCAGAATGGAGCTGAAGCTGTAGCCATCCATTTACAGTTTAACTCCAAGCCCTACCAAAGGAAACAAATACTACACACTCTCTTCTTTTCATTCATTTGACACCAAGTAGCCTTGTTATAGTGGTCAGAAAAATTCCAAGTATAATTATACATGTAAACCCCCCCCCCAACCCCATAAACAAGAAAAAAGTTCTAACTAGCAAAATATATTGCACAGAGTTGAAGATACTGTGAATGTAGTAAATGGTACTTGAATTCGTTCATCATTGTACACCAACAATATTCTTCCACTAGACATTAGCTTAAGCATACACAAAGGTGTCTACTCTACCCTACATACAAATAAAACCTGTCAAAAGTAAAGACACTTGCACAGATCACAGAATAGCATGGATTAAATATGTTGACCGTCAAAATAATCTTTCATATTATATCCCTTTATCTCACTTGTCTAAGTCCAGCATTATAAACATACTCTCCTAAACCTGGATGAGCTATACTGTTTCTCAGCATGAAATTAACAGATGTGGACAGATTATGAGAAATAAATTATTTTTTTCTTTTTTTTTGCCAAATCATGGCTGCAAGTGAAGGAAGAGGAGGAGGATGGTGGTGATGGTGACGATGACGATGACTATGGAGGAAGTTCTGGGCTGACCTCACTCAGTTCATTTGTTGCAAGAGGAGAGAGAACAATCACCAGGAGAATGACGAGGCAATTTCTTCTGCTTCATGTACATTCATGGACATTCTTTCACTTCTTGTATTCTCAACTTTGTTTTTTTTTTTTTTATCTATGTACATTTACACCATGGCTTAGTTTGTTGTTCATTTTTTTGCAGGTCAACATTTCATTAGTGTTCTATTTTGAAATCCATCACTTTAATACTCATTGTACACTATTTGGGTTGTATAATAAAATGGAAATTGAAGGGTTTCTCCATAAATGGCCTTATGTTGTCTGAGATAGTGCAGCTTTCAGATAAGGCACTTTTACTAGTGTCTGTCAACAACAGGCCAACATGTATGTGCTGATACTTACACACACTTCACATACAGAAAGTGTGTTAGAGTGTCCTTCATCACAGACTGATCTCAAAACATTTTGTACACTGTTCGTGTTGACAAGAATTCAGTGTAAAGCGCCACGCTTTGGTGAATGATATTTAAAGAAACAACGACAAAAAAAAAAAAAAAACCAAATACAGTTAGAATAATGCAAATGACTATCATGGGTATTTCAAAATGGCATCCAGTTGGCCCCACTTTGCTGCTGGAACATAAATTCATCTGTTTGCATGTGTAGTTTGAACATTGGTGGCTGGTTTAGGTTTCTCTCTTTAAAGACAATCCTCCATATGTTTGTGTTGCATAGGACCTGTTTCACCAACCTCTGCACAAACTTCTACAGATGTTATGCATCTGAAAACATGGAACGTTAATTAATGAAAAATGGCCATCAAGAAATGCTGCTTGAAGGAAAGCATTGCAAGAAGACGATCAGCAAAACAGTCCATTTGATATTTTGCCTTTCATGGGTTTTTGCCATGCAGCATTTCAGAGAAAGGGTGAGAGTGCTGTGATACCACCAGAGGCCTTCAACAGTGAGGCAGCCAAAGTTGATATGACCTTCACCTGAACATGGACAGTGAGGAATAGATGCTGCTCTGACAAAGTCTTTCTCAGAGCCCGTCACCCTTCTGATTGTTCAAATATGCACCTTCCTTAATGAAACACCATTCAGAGATTTGCAGCAGAGATCTAGTGGGCTGATTCTTTGACAACGATGGGGGCAGGGCCGATTTTAGGAGAAAAGTCTCTTGGGCTGGATGGTTTTTCCTCTGTCGGGATGCTGGCGGTGGCAGTGGCAATGCTGGGCTTGGCCTCATCGGGAGTGTGTTCATTGGGAATCAGAGGAGCTGTGGTTTTCTGCCAGGGAGGGAAAAGTACAGTTAGTGTTTTTGAAATTTTTTTTTTAAAAAAGTCTCATTATGTAATAATCATTATATTTACAAAAGGATGTCTGTTCTGAATGCTGCTGCTCACAGGGTGACCCCTATTTCATGTGACACCTACAGAGGTCACTACACTGGCTTTCTGTTCCAGCAAGAATCCAATTCAAAACCATTCCCTCAAATCCGAGGCAGCAAACAGCTCTGCACCACATTATCTATGCACCAAGTACACCCCATGGATATATATATATATATTTTATTTTTACATATTTGGACAAGCAAACATTTGATCCTCTTTGAAACAGTGCCTATTAATAAAGTTGATACACTATCAAATGACATAAATTTGACATTTTGTAGAAATTTTCACTATTTAATTTAGCAAAAAAAACTAGCAGATGAAAAAAGTGAGTACACCCCTACATTTATCACACCTTCAAATCCATATAATTAGAATCAGTTGTTCAAGATTAGGTCCCAGTGATTAGATCCTGCTTAGGGAATGCAGGTGGAACCTGTCTTATTTATACCCCTCTCATATCTAGTGTCTGGTTTAGCAGCCGTGGATCCTCTAGGTGGCGATTTGGCAACACTGGACAGTGACTGGATCATTGATTGGAGGAAATGACGGTAGTTCCGGAAGCGATCGGAAGCGAAATGGATGATGAATCTTGTGGCAGGAATAATGGAATGAATGAATGGAGTCAGGTAGTTAATCAGAAAAGAAAGAAAACATGTAATCAAGAACAGATAGTGATAGTCTGGAACGAATGCTAAAGAAGAATTCAAGGTAATATTGAAGTTTTCGGAGAATGTTGGAGTTATAAATCCAACCGAACTCACAAAAGCATTGAAAAAAGCCCTAGGTGAAATAAATGGAGCCACAACTTTAAGGGATGGAAACTTGGTAATTTTGTGTAAGGATGGAAGGCAACAGAAGTTAGCACAGGGATTAAAGTCATTGCTTGGACAGGCAGTTACATGCACAATACCTAAATACAAAACCACAGATAAGGGAATAATTACTGGAACAGAAAAAATAAAAAACTATATTCAGGGAGCAAAGGTAACAGCCTTCAAGTGATGAAATATGTTCGAAATAAGGAGAGAATGGATAGTCTATCAGTAATGCTGCAATTTAATGAAGATAGAATGCCTGATAAAGTGTATATTGGGTTTAGCTATACAGTAAGACCATATATACCTTCACCAACAAGATGCTTTAAGTGCCAGAAATATAGTCATGTAGCTGCAGTGTGTAAACAACGCTGTGCTAGATGTGGTGAGAATCATGAATATGGGAATTGTGAACAAGGAATGCAACCAAAATGTTGCAGTTGTGGAGGTCAACACAGTGCCGGATATGGGGGATGTATAGAACATAAGAAGGCAATTAAAGTACAAAATGTAAAAATATCAGAGGGATTGTCTTACGCTGAGGCATTCAAAAAGGTTAAGCAAGTGGAACCAGCAGAAAGAGAAAGAACAGTTACAACAACAGAACAGGTAGGAAATGACATGAAGTAGAACAAAAGAAAAGCTCATGGAATGTGGAAAAGTGGAATTCATATCTTTTATGGCAGAGGTAGTCAGTTGCTCTGCACAGACTGACAGCAGAACAGAAAGGATAAAAATTATTATCAAAGCTGCAGAAAAATACCTCAGTGTGGAAGGGGTCACAATAGAGCAAATAAATGAGAAACTCAAAGTTAAGACACTGTTAACACAGGCACAATGTGGTGGGATCACCTGTTAATGGTGATCATGCTCTTACAGTGGAATTCAAGGAGCCTAACAGCCAATGGAAAAGAATGTAAAAAATATATAGAGAGAATATAGAGAATATAGAAAGTAAACCACAAGCGATATGTATTCAAGAAACTTGGTTAAAACCACATTTAGAATTTGTAATTAAAGGATATACAACAATATGGAGAGACAGGCAAGAAGGTAATGGAGGTGGTGTAGCGACATTTATTAAAACAGAAGTGGGATACAGGATTATAGATGTAAATATGAGGCATTAACAGTAGAAATATTTTCAGAAGTACATAATGTAATGGTAATTACTTATTACAATCTGTGTGAAAAATTAAGTAGAGAGAATTTAGAAATGTTTATGGGAAAGAGCAATCATAAAACAATATGGTGTGGTGAGTTTAATGTACACAATACACTGGAGGAAATAAGTATTGAACATGTCAACATTTTTTTCAGTAAATATATTTCCAATGAGGCTATTCACATGAAATTTTCACCAGACATCGGTATTAACT
>JANDJT010000217.1:7494411-7516164 GCA_024331685.1 Stegophilus panzeri
TGATATTTCTGTAAAGCTGCTTTGAGACAATGTCTATTGTAAAAAGCGCTATACAAATAAAATTTAATTGAATTGAAATGTATAGATGGAAATTTAATACAGTAAATTGGGAGTCATTTAAATATATAAGTGATGTAAAAATGCAGAAATTAAAGTTTAGTGAAGAAATAGCTAGAGGAATTTAATGATAAGATATGTAACATATTATATAGTACTGCTGAAGTTATTCGTCAAACAAAAGGATGAAAAAGGAAGAACTTGTATCATGGTGGACGAATTTATGTAGTCAAGCAATTAAAAATAGGAATAATGTATTTAGGAAACTGAAAAGAACAGACACATTCGTAAACTATATTTTATACATACATACACACATATATATATATATATATATATATATATATATATATAAATAAATAAAAGCACAAGCACACAGAGGTAAGGAGAGTAATAAAACAAGAAAAAGAATGATTGGAGACATTTTTTGAAACAAATAGGGAAGAAACAGATATTAGTCAATTATGGGGTATGATTAGGAAGATGGGAGGAATACAAAAAAGTTACAGTTTACCAGTAATTAGTGTTGGAGAAAGAATAGCAATAACAAACACTAAGAAGGCAGAAATGCTAGCTGAATTATTTGTAAAAGTGCATAGCAATAATAATGTGTCAAAGGAAAGGAAAAAACAGAGCACAAAGTAGGAAAGAAAATATAGACATAATGATAAAAAATTTATTTTAATAATGCTCTAGATATTGAATATTCATTATTTGAATTGAAAAGAGCCATAGGAGGAGCCAATCAAACATCTCCTAGTAAAGACAATGTGTGTTATAATATTATTAAAAATCTGCTACATCTTTGAGTATTATACTGCATCTGTATAATAGAGTATGGAAGAGAGAAAAGCTGTCAAACCAGGCAAAGATGGATCAAATGCTGCAAATTATAGGCCTATAGCACTGACATCTAATGTATGTAAATTCATGGAACAAATGATTGTGTATAGACTAATTTATGTGATGGAAAAGAAAGGAATTTTATCACCATACCAGAGTAGTTTTCGTAAAGGGCATAGCACAATAGATGGCGCTATATGCTTGGAACATGATATTCAAAAAGCACAGGTTAATAAAGAAATAGTAGTAGGAGTGTTTTTTGATATCAAAAAAAGCATATGATATGCTGTGGAAAGAGAGGCTTTTAATCAAGTTGAAAAATTTGAATCAGAATGTATAACTGGATAATGGGTTTCTTATTTGATAGAACGGTAAATAAAAACTACATATTTTTTCTCCCTCTATGTCAATGCTCCACACTCCTGTCCAGTTGGTGGCGGTAATGCACAATTTGAGCTGGTTTGCCAACCGCCATAAAGCAACAGAAGAAGTGCTATTGAGGCGTGTGCTGTCATCATGCCAAGATCTAAAGATTTCTATAAGCCCTTCAGAAAAAAGGTTGTGGATGCCCATGAGTCTGGCAAGGGATTTAAAAAGATCTCGTAATTATTTGAAATGCACCATTCCACCATAAAGAAAATCATCTACAAATGTTACAGATTTCAAATAACTGCCAATTTTTCTAGCACTGGCCATCCCAGCAAATTCAGTTCAAGAGAAAACCATCTGATGCAAAAAGAAGTCTCCAAGAACCCCAAAATTTCATCACAGCATCTGCAAGTAAGTCTTGCAACTGTTGGTGTTAAAGTGCATGCTTCTACAATCAGAAAGAGATTGCACAAATTTGACTTGCATGGGAGGTGTGCCAGGAAAAAGCCTTTACAAGACTATAGTTTGCCAATCAGCATATAGGCAAAGACCAGGCCTTTTGGATCTGAACAGACAAATCAAAGATAGAGTTGTTTTCCACAGTAACAACAGACATGTTTGGCACAGACCAAAGAGAGCTTTTCAGGAGAAGCACCTCATACCAACTGTGAAGCACAGTGGTGGAAATGTTATGGTTTGGGTTTGCTTTGCTGTCTCAGGGACTGGAAAACTTGCATTCATTGATTCAACTATGAATTCTGCATCATATCAAAGAATGCTTGAAGATAATGTGACGCCATCTGTCCAAAAGTTGAAGTTGAACTGAAAGTGAACCTTTCAACAGAATAATGATCATAAGCACACTGGCAAATCCACTAAGGAACGGCTCAAAAAGAAGAAATGGAAGGTTATGGAATGGTCCAGCCAAAGCCTGGATTTGAATCTCATTGAAATGTTGTGGGGGATTTGAAACGGGCAGTACATGCAAGAAAACCCTCAAACATCTTGCAACTGAAAGAATATTACATGGAGGAGTGGTCATAAATTCCAGCAAGCTGATGTCAGAGACAGGTGGACAATTATGCAATGATGCACAATTATTTCTGCTAAAGCGGGCAATACTAGCTTCTGAGGCCAAGGGTGTACTTACTTTTTTCACAGAAGAATCTCACATCTATGGGTATTTCTGTTTAATAAATGACTGAAAAAGGGTTGTCGTTTTTTTAATTATGCCTATTGTATTCTTTTGAACAACTTATTTGTATTGTTTATTTGCTTATTTTTTGCATTCAGTTTCAATATTTTCTTCTTATTACTAGGTAGATTAGTCCAATTTAGTATTTGCACAATGTAACATTAGTCTCTAGACTCTGTTCTTGCAGATTCCCCAGGTGCTTTGTATTTCTGCGCTTTCTCATGCAAATGACTGAATGTATTAGAAATCAACACTGCATTAAGGTACTCTAAACCAACCTGGATGTCAAGCTGAGAGAGCGCTAATGCTTTTTGTTTTCTTAAGTTCAGCTTGGAGCACAATGCCAAAGCAAAAATGTCAGGGTTTGACTTGAGCTAAAAAGATACTCTAAACTGTAAAAGGTCACTGGAATAAATTTTCTGCATCCCTGAGCACCAAAAACCCCAAACCCCAAAACAGTATGTAAAGGGGAGAAAAGAAAAGAAAAAAAACAACCCACACCTCTTCAAAATCGTAACTTCCGGTGTAGGTCATACACAAAGCAATGCAAATACTTGAAATGCAGTAGAGTAGTAGATGCTGTGAAGACTCAGTGTGTTGAGCACTCAGGAAACCTAGAGCAACTTTGTGAGTGTGAGAACACAACACACACACACACACACTTACTGTGTTAGGTGGAACAGGAGTGTCTGTGGTGGCAGTGGCATCAGAAGCACCAGAAGGAGTGGAGACAGAAGGTTCTTCAGGCATCATCCCTCTTCTGTCCAGAACACTGAAAAGACAGAAACAGAGAGAGAGAGAGAGAGAGAGAGAGAGAGAGAGAGAGTGAAAGAAAGAGTGTGTGTACACCAAAATACTGACAGAAG
Organism: Stegophilus panzeri; assembly: GCA_024331685.1. Taxonomy (NCBI): domain Eukaryota; kingdom Metazoa; phylum Chordata; class Actinopteri; order Siluriformes; family Trichomycteridae; genus Stegophilus; species Stegophilus panzeri. Next base: position 7,497,742 of record JANDJT010000217.1, read on the forward strand.
AAGTAAGTTAAATAATTCAAATGTACACAGAGACTCATACATATTTAGACTTTTTTCTACATTACTATTAACATGGTCATTAAAGTTCATACCTAGGGTAAGTGGGACCGCAGAGCACCTCACCGCAGTTCTTGATAATGTTCTTGTGACTGTATGGGTTCTGGATGCGGTTCTTCCCTGACCATGAGCCTTTTATCTGCACCACACAGAAACAAAACCTTCAAAACGGCTGGTAAAAAAAAACAAAAAAACAAAATCAAGCTGGCCACAATCCAGCATCTTCACCAACTATAATTACTTACACAGGCTCAGCATCTACTGTCAAATCTACTGCGTCCACTGCACTGAATTCAACATGAGCTTACACAATTTGAATCTTATTCAAAAGGTGTACCTCAGCATTCTTTTCAACACAACATCTAACTACAATATCTGATGTTTCCCTGTACTAGATTCAAAAACTTTAGTGTCATATGCACAAGCTTCCTTGTTTTCTTAGTTTGCATGTTCTTGTGGAGGCTCGTAAGTTGCACAGTGCAGCATTTGTAATCATTCAGTGTGTCAGTGTATGTAAGAGGAAAATGGAGGTGGAAGCTATAGAGGGTGACAGCTGTTGATGTGCCTGACAGTCAAGGAGTACCGGCTGTCATGGTGTCTGGATGTTCTGGCTGTGATCTTTCAATACCTCTTACCAGAAATAGTGTGAACAGTGAGTGGGCAGAATTGGAGGGATCCCTGATGACACGGCTAGCCCAGAAAACACACACAATGTTTATTTACTGAAACAGTTGTTGTTCTGAATTCACCTTATATACAACCCCAATTCCAAAAAAGTTGGGACGCTGTGTAAAATGTAAATAAAAACAGAATGCAAATGATTTGCAAATCTCATAAACCCATATGTAGAACATAGAAAACATATCAAATGTTTAAACTAAGGAAAATGTACCATTTTAAGATAAAAATGAGGTCATTTTGTATTTGATGGACGCAACACGTCTCAAAAAAGTTGGGACAAGGGCAACAAAAGGCTGGAAAAGTAAGTGTTACTAAAAAGAAACAGCTGAAGGTTAATTGGCAACAGGTCAGTAAGATGATTGGGTATATATATTAAAAAAAAGCATCTTAGAGAGGCAGAGTCTTTCAGATGTAAAGGTGGGCAGAGGTTCACCAATCTGCAAAAAACCATTTGTGGAACAATTTCAGAATAATGTTCCTCAATGTAAAATTGCAATGACTATGAATATCTCATCATCTACAGTACATAATATCATCAAAAGATTCTGAGAAAAATCTGGAGAAATCTCTGTGCGCAAGGGACAAGGAAAATCAGTGTTGCTTGCCCGTGATCTTCGGGCCCTCAGGCAGCACTGCATTAAAAACAGGCATGATTCTGTAATGGAAATCACTGCACGGGTTCAGAAACACCTACAGAACTCACTGTCTGTGAACACAGTTCGCCATGACATCCACAAATGCTGGTTAAAGCTCTATCACGCAAAGAAGAAGTCACATGTGAAAATGATCCAGAAATGCTGCCAACGTCTCTAGGGCAAAGCTCATTTAAAATGGACTGAGGCAAAGTGGAAAACTGTTCTGTGGTCAGATGAATCGAAATTTGAAATTTCACGTCCTCTAAACTAAAGAGGACTAAAGAGGAGAGGGACCATCCGGCTTTTTATCAGCTCTCAGTTCAAAAGCCTGCATCTCTGATGGTATGGGGTGCATTAGTGCCTATGGAATGGGCAGCTTGCACATCTGGAAAGGCACCATCAATGCTGAAAGGTATATACAGGTTTTAGAGCAACATGTGCTTCCATCCAGATTCCATCCCATCTTTTTTCTGAGAGACTCTGCCTCTTTAAGATACTCTTTGTATACCCAATCATATTATTGACTTGTTGCCAATTAACCTAATTAGTTGCAAAATGTTCCTCCAGTTGTTTCTTTTTAGTAACACTTACTTTTGCAGCCCATTGTTGCCCCCATCTCAACTTTTTTGAGACGTGTTGCGGCCATCAAATTCAAAATTACCTTATTTTTTCCTTACACTTACATTTATTCATTTAGCAGACGCTTTTATCCAAAGCGACTTACAAATGAGAAAAATACAAGCAAAGTGATATATCAAGCAGAGAAGATAACAATTAGTGCTACCATTCCTTAAAATGGTACATTTCCTCAGTTTAAGCATTTGATGTTTTCTCTGTTCTATTGTGAATAACATATGGGTTTATGAGATTTGCAAATCATTGCATTCTTTTTTTATTAAAATTTTACACAGCATCCAAACTTTTTTGGAATTGGGGTTGTAATTACAGATTTTAGAAACATTTATCTGTGGAATTTATTATCTGTCTTTGGGCTTTCATTATAAGTGAGTTTGGAGTTAATGGGTTTTCCATTCTTTTCTAATTAAGGCGGAAATTAGGCTTCTGGGATATAATGATTTAATCGTCTCTACACAATTTTACATTACGTAGATATCCAGTGATGTTTACTGTGATTATATTACCACACCTGCCAACCTTTACACATGTCAGTACGTATGATCACTCAAATATATGCCAAAAGAGTAGGCTTTTTTCCCCCTCAATATAATGAGATAAACCCATAGACATATAAATCTGGAACCATTTGATTCAGGTGTTTTGATATTAACTGGCACCTAGAAGCACTTCTTCCCTCTCACTCTCTAACAGACTTATGTGGCATCTTCGCTTTATGTCATGGTTAACAGACAATGTTTTGATCTCATTAATTTGAAATAAAATCTATCAATTTATGTTTGACATAGCTAACATTAGACAAGTATATATTAACATTAGTTAACAATATTTATTAGTGATGTCACCAAACAATTTTGACTTTTTTTATCTAAAAAGATTAAATAGGCCTACAACAACTACAAGTGTCAAAGTATCTAAGACATAATAATTTTTGATTTGTAAAAGGATTATATCAAAATGTACTGTTATGATTCATTGTGGGGGTTTTTTCCTTTATTGTGCATTATTGCAGAATCACCCAAAATCCAGTATTCAGCTGAGTTTTTGCTATTGCCAATGCCAACAAGATAATATTATTAAGCCAAAAATGGAGGAATTGCTCATTTTCTTGTTTTTTAGGATCTGGATGACTGTTCTGAACGATTAAATTGTTTATCGTGGTTTTTTAAAGTGGTAACTCGTAAGCAGGAAAAAAATCAATATAGCACTAGGCTAGTGGAAATCATTTAAATTACAGTCTGTGGCACATATACCGTACAAGATAGTAGATATATTTAGGGATTGAAAGAATGTTCACCCTAAGGACTAAGAGAAGCTGCTCTGGAAATAGCAAAAGGGTGTTAATTTTTCCTGGATGGAAATTATGAATGAGCTAAGGGTTTGATATCAGGATGGAGCCTTAATGGCTTCTATTTTCTGCACAGCTGCGGTTAAATTATGAACAGGATTTCTAATGAAAAGACTAAAAACTGCAATTGTCTGTCACTGATAATGAGTAATAAAAATAGGAGTTGCCCTGTGAGATGAATGCTCAGGCTCAGGTTTGAAGGTGCCCTCTGCATCCAGCAAGCTTGTTGTGTGTGCTTGTGAGTCATCTGCTCCATTGCCAGTCTGTATTGATATGTCTATTATTAGCAAGATCAAATTGACATAAAAAACAGCGACATGAGCCATTGCATCAGGCAAGAATGGCCCCTACTGACAATGATTTTGTCTCTCTTTCTTTTCCTGTCTCTCTCCATGTCTCATTCTGAACAGTAGCAGTAACAAAAGCTGAAAATATACATTAAAAATGCATTATTGTAGTAAAGTGTAAACACCCCATCAACCCTTTGCAAAAGGAGTGAGCATGTAAGGTGACACTTTCAAAAACTCTTAGAGTCTGCCACAATTCAACACACAATTGTATCTTTCCAGTCAGGTGACAGGAAACAGGAAGACACAAACATTTTCATGCACTTTTGATAGTTGAAACTCACATCTTCATTGGTGGTCTGGTTGAGTGAGATCAGGTACGTATGGAAGCCAGTCAGTCCCACCACAGACCAGAGTGTGAAGAAGCACACCAGCACCTCCACCACAGTAGAGAAGACAGTTAAGGAAATAACACACAGAAACACCAATATACTTTACTTCCTAGACTGCAGTGCATGGTCTAATTTGTTCACTCATGCCACTGTTATTATACGATGTGTACTGTTTACTCTACAGTTATCACTGTACTGCAAACAGCTATGAATAGAGAATTTCCCATTTTACCCAACATCCGGCAATCTCTCTGAACAGCAAGATAACTAGTGAAATCTGATCCTTTATAAGCTTAATATCACAGACTCGTGTTGGATGTGTAAAAGCTTTTATGGAGCTCAAAAAGTGCTGACTTTCAGGGATGAATATCTGAACAACATAGCAATAAATCTGTTGATGATTAAAGACAAGCATATTATTCAAGAGGGTATGAACATTATATAAGCGCATCCTTTAGTTTAGTGCTGCAATGTTTTATAATATTTATAGCAGTACTGAGAGTTTATGTAAGAGATGTAATGCATATTAAGGTGAGCTGATGCTTAAAGGATATGTCCCAGGGGTTTCCTTAAGCGTGTTCACAAATCCGGAGTCCACTGATCCTGTGGAGTACATGACACAGGTACAAACAGGTTCTGACATAACTAGATAAGTAAATTGTGAAATCCCTCTCTTTCTGCTGCCTGATTACATATTTCTTTCACTTATATTATAGTATTATAAAGTCATGCTTTTAAATTAGGAACGACATTCAAGCTGCATTCTGTTTAAACTGTGATCACAAGCTTTGGGCTAATGAGTCGACTACAGCACACTGTAGAATTCTCCTTCCCTCCCTCTGTCTGCACACTTCTGTCTTTCGGCAGTAGTAATCTGATGAAAAGGAATATGAAAGGCAGGCCATGTCAACCAGCCATTAAATGTAGCTCATTGCAACACAGCTTTTAGAAGATTCCCCTTCTTTTACATGTAAACAATCAACAGCCTGAAGCTTCACATTTTTACAAATGGTGGCATCACCATTTGAATGTGAGGATTCCCTTGGCTTTCAACACTCACGTAGTACAACATGGACGATGTCAAAGGTGAAGATGTAGATGGTAAGGAGGGAGAGAGAAAGTGTAAACAGGTAGAAGTAGCGGTAATTCCTCTTCCCCACACAGTTTCCAACCCATGGGCAATGATGGTCAAAGCGATCTAGGAGATAAAGTGGGAGAGACAGAATTCAGCCTCATATGTGCTACTTGAAGTAGGGATGTACCTAATGCTAAGTATCAGAGCAATAATCGCTCCAAATGGACAGGTATTATAGTGAATTAGACATACAAAGTGCTACAAATTAAAGGAAAAATCAACAAATTGCCTTATTAAGGTACTACAACTACATTATTTATTTCCTTAATTACTCACGCAACTATTACTGTCTAGGAATAGTACCACCGCATTAAAGCCAGATTAAATATGTGAGACTATAGCTGTGTTTTAGGAAGGTCAGTTTTAGAGTGCATTGCCAAGAATATAAACACACAAATATAGAAGAATAAAACTCAATATCATAGAGTCAAGAAGTTTAGTGCTTTAGGGATAACCATCAACGAGCTCTAGTTCATATCGATTGCACAAAAGTTTGCACAAAATCGTTAAAAGTGGCCAAATGGAATAGATACAGAACATAAAGCATAACTGTAGCATTACAGTGTGTTATTAATTACTGTTTAGTAATCCCATAGCATTAATAAAGCACAGGATTAAAGTTCTTTCATCCAGAGAATAGGTTCACTGCTGCCTGTTACTGATCGCTAAATGAAAATCCAGGAACAGGAATGCAAGACACAAAAGGGTGAAATGCATCTACATATTACTATTCTGTCCCTGATCCCCAAATCTTCAGCGTATTACAATGGGAGTATTTTAGCAAAAATAATTTTTATTATAAAGATGTTTCCTGAAAATGTTTGAAGTGTCATCTTAAGTCATGTTCATATTGACTAGAGCATTAATTAATACCAGTGAGGAGCAGGGAGGAGATTCGGAAAGTCTGCGGGAGTAAATCAGGAAGCAGATAAACGTGCTGGGGATACAACAGGAAAAGTGCAAATCAAAAAAAATAAAATAAAGAAACAGTAAATGATAAATGAAGTAGTAATATAAAGTTATTTTAATGTAGTCTATTGACTCTAATGAACAGATTTTTTAAAATAATAAACATATAAAATATACAGTCCAAGAGAATATTTTTTGCTTACTCTATAATCAGTTTTTGTTTTCAGTTATATTTTTTTAATCATCAGATCTCCATGTTGGGGATTGCCTTTATCGAAATACAATGAAGACAAACTGGGCGTCTTCACAGCAAAATCTTTTAAAAAGCTTCGCATCTGAAGTGAAGAATTCTGTATCGGTTGGTTATCAGCTATCAGCCTATTCTCAGAATTCATATATCAGTATCAAATCACAGATAGTAAAAAGGGTTCAGTGCATCTCTAGCTCTGAGACTTACTGGAAGCAAATGCTTGTCTGAAGACAATGAAAGATCACTTTCTTTGTTGAGACGCAAACCTGCTCATGTTAAAGACAAGCACAACTCTTAAAGCTTACAGACGCAGACAATTTGTTCTACAAGATAATCCCTGCAGGAACCACTTATCCTGAAAAAAAAAAAAAAAACATAATACTTGTCTGCACCTGGGAATGATTAAGGAACAGGAAGAAACAAAGAAATGCTCTACGGATCTGAAAAAGAAACAAACCACTTCAGCTAAATAGCTTTATACAATTTCTGATCTACATTCTCATCAGCAGACCTGGAAGTGGAAGATCAGTGGAAGATCAGTGGAAGATGGCTGGCTACTCTGCATGTGTTCATATATTTTTTATATATATGTGTGTGTGTGTGTGTGTGTGTGTGTGTGTGTGTGTGCGTGCGTGCCAGACAGTGCAGCAGGTGCATAGAGGCCAGACAGACGGCCCTGTGTTCACGATAACTGTGAAAAGAAAAAAAAGGTAAGCCTTCATGTATTTCTCCACTCACGTCTCATACCACAGCTCTCGGTATGTATACCTGGTGCCTCACCACTCATCAATGTAGGATTAAGCATAGCATACATGAGTACATTACAGGTTCTACATTCCAGCCATTTGCCACCCCAATCATAGAATAATAGAGTGTCATAAACTAAAGTATATTTTAAGGACAAACAAGCAAGGCATGTCCTTAACCGTGCAGTCCACAAGACACTTTCATACATGCTACGTTCTATCACTTTTTATCACGAAAGCCCTGCATGTCACTGAGTCAGCTCAGTTAGCCACAAAATACGTTTACAATAAGAGATGCCAAAGGAGAGCTCTTAGCATCACCAGGGACCCCGTGCACGCCAATTACTGCCTGTTTACTCTGCTGCTGTGTGGTAGGAGGTAACAGACTATTCAGTCACGCACAACCAGACTGAGGGACAGCTTCTACTTCAGAGCTATCAAGCTGCTGGTTCCCACTCACACATAGACACTGATCTTTAAAACTGTCAAGCTGCTGGTTCCCACTCTCCTGGAACTGCTGCAATATTGGAATACTGCTACCCACTCAGTCAACATTGTGCAATATGTCATTATACAATCAGGACTGGAATGTCCAATACCATACCTGGCTATACATTAACACGCTGCATTGCCAAAAGTAATGCAGACACCTGACCATCACACACATATGTGCCAATTTCAAAACCATGGGCATTAACACAGATTTAGTCCCCTTTGCTTATTTAATAAAATAACCTCCACTCTTCTGGAAAGGCTTTCCTCTAGATTTTGGAAAGCGTCTGTGGAGTGTGGCTGTGCTCATTCAGCCAGTGATATTGGCACTGATGTTTGGTGAGAAGACCTGGCATGCAGTCATCATTCAAATTCATCACAAAGGATTTCAGTGGAGTTGAGGTCAGGGCAAACTATGTCTTAATGGGCCTCGCTCTGTGAAACAGGTTTGTGACTTTTAGTTCCAGTGATGGGATATAATAATGCTATAGCATACAAAGACATTCTAGACAATTTTGTGGCAAAAGTTTGGGGAAGATCGACATATGGGCGTCATGGTCAGATGTATACGTATCTTTTGGTCATGTAGTGTTGTTAAAATGGCTCAGCACATAGTTAAACTAGTTAAAGCTGTTATAATGAGTTTTGTGCACTATGTGTACTGCCTTACTTCCTGTATTGTAGTATGTACTGTCTTGTAATATTTGTCACAGCCTTGCACTACCTGCAGTGTTGCATCTGCACTGAGCTATTTCTGTGTTTTTAATGTGTTTTCTTTATGCTAGGAAGTATAATGACAAAGGTTTTTTCTAATCAAACAAAACTGTTATACAACTACAGACTGCAGTCATGCCATATTTGTAGATTATTATTTTAAATAAAGTTCAAACTGTATAAAAATTTTAGTGATAGCAAGGGATTTCACACTTCATTTACACCTGCAAGGGAAAAAATTTGAGATGTGTCTGAAGCATGTAAGCTTAAGTAAACTGTCTGCGGCTGCGCTTCAAAAACCCTTCAAAAATGAGTTTGGCGTAAACTAATTTTAAATTACAACTACAAATAAAGTACAAACACTTAATAACTTTTAGCTTTATAACCAGTATACTGCCATAAGACAGTAAAAAAAATAAATAAATAAATCATATGTATAGTAAAAAACAGAACTACCGAACAAAATAATTCCTAAACAAATCAGCCAGATCGAGTTTCCCTGTTGTTGTTTTTCAGAAACAAGCTGCCACAAAGCAAACAAATCCAGTTTGCTGGAAATTTTGATAAATTGCACACAAACATCCTAGTAAAGTGGTTTTATTTTTCCAGTTGTCATTCAGCCATCCTGAGCACTAAAACTTTTAAACGGCAGCATATCTTCACTGGTTTCACTCATACGCTGGTGCCCCAGACTTCCCCATGGGAGGGCGCACGCACACGCACACACACACACACACACGTACGCAAAACTCACCCACACAGTTGTCACAGATGCTACAGTGGGAAGCACGAGGAGGGCGGAAGATCTTGCAGGTGTAACAGTACTTCAGCTTGACGATCTGATTGTTGATCTGTACGTTCCTGATGCGGGGAGGAGGGCGCTGTCCGGCCGGTACGTTGCCATTGGCTGCCTCTGTAAAACGAGGAAAAATTTAAATGCGTCAGTGTGGGCTCAGGTCCATCCACAAGCAGGCATGATGTGCTGCCCCAATACAGAATAAGTAAAAACTCCATGGACATGTACGGTTAATGATATATACAAATGATATACACGTAGATCTCACACAGGTTTTAGAATTTAGGTCATGGATAAAGAGTTTTATTTTAAATATGCACTTTAGAAGGTTAAAGAAAAAGACTAGAGTAAAAGCAACAATTTTCATGCTTGAGAATGAAAAGCATTATACAGTGAGCAAAAAAAGCTGCCAATTTTACAACAGCATATTAATGGTGTAATCAATTCAATAAATCCCTAGTTATTTCTTTACCCACACACAGCTTTACTTGGTCTACTTCTGTCTTCACAGTAGGCTTGGCAGAATAGTTTGTGCTTAAAGGACAGAACATTTTGATTAGTGGTGCGTACTGATTTTCCATCACTGCTTTTGCAATAAAATGCTAACAGCCTAACATTCACTCAGGGACCAACCTTAATTAGGTTGAGGAGACAACACACACAGCTGCCTTTAGATTAACATGCCTGTAGCTGATAAAATCTATAGCACATCTGTTCTCAGAACCAGTGCATACTCACTCTAGGGTTCCAGAAAAAATAATGTTCAGATAAATACAGGCTGAGCTTTAAAGCAACCCCCAACTTTATCTAACATGATTAAGTCTTTTTAGGGTCATTCAAATGAGCGCACAGACTAGTATCAGTGTGAAATTTGACATTTACACATTTTCGCTTCATTCTTTTAAGAAACAGGGAGAAGAAAACCTCATTTGTTTTGCATGTATAAAATGCATGTTATTAAATCATAAAAAAAATACTAATATAGGCCTGTCAGGTCCTAGAAAATTCTACAAAGATGTTAAGTATAGTAACTAATTAGAAACTGTGCCTGTAAACTTTTCTAGTGTCTACAGCTTAACTGAAGTAAACAAGCGCCAGTTTTCTCCCCAAGTGCCTGGTGGATACCGTAAAACCCTTTATGCATATACATATATACAATTGCAATCAAAATTATTCAACCCCCATTGCAACTCAGGTTTATTGTCAAGATTTACAGATTTTCACCTGTTTGCAATGAACAAATCAAACAAAAGGAATTGAAATAGTTCAACACCAACGAATGCTTCAAGTGGTTGCCCCAAATTCAACTGAAAATGCAACTTATAATGACTTCTCCAGTTTCAAAATTATCGCGGGCGCGTTTAGGAGTGCACCTTAGCGCTTGTAGCCTCCACTGTTTTATTAGTCATTGTCAGACAGTGTTTGATAACTAAAATATCCCCCTCTCTCTCTCGCTCTCTCTTTTTGCCAGTATTAGCCAGAGGAGGATGTCCACCAGGAGTTTTTAATTTTATTGAAAATTATTATTATTTATTTTATTTTTTTTAAACCACACCGTGGTATCGACTTTAGTATCGAGTATCGTGTCCTTTTGGTGGTATCGGTACCGACTACTAGATTTTTGGTATCTACCAAAAGTGGTCCAAGGAAGAACAACCAGTGAACCGATTACAGGCACATGGGCGCCCAAAGCTAGTGAAAGCTAGCCGGTCTGGTCCAATCACACAGAAGAGATACTGTAGCACAAATTGCTGAAAACGTTAATGCTGGCTATGACAAAAAGGTGTCAGAACACACAGTGCATCGCAGCTTGCTGTGTATGGGGCTGCGTAGCTGCGGACCAGTCAGAGTGCCCGTGCTGACCCCTATCCACTACCAAAAGCACCTACAATAGGCACGTGAGCATCGTATGCAAAGAAATGAATTTCACTGTGCATATGTATATGTGATCAATAAAGACTCATTATCATTATACAAGAAGTACATCAGACACACAGTCAGGCACGCACCCACACATGCACGTATATATGAAACGTATTTGGAGATTAATTGCAAGAACTGTAAGCCATGCTCAACACATACACAGGATATCTCCTAATTATGCAAAAAAAACTCTGTGTGTGTGTGTGTGTGTGTGCTCATGACCTTTAAAGTTGATTCATTATGCACTTTGCAAGCTTGATCTCTTGCTGTCTGCTTATTTAGGGAATAAATGCACATCCTTTAGCATTGACTCCCTGATGTGTGTGTGTGTGTGTGTGTGTGTGTGTCTGTGTGTGTGTGTGTGTGTGTGTGTGTGATAAGAAAGAAAGAGAGAGACATAGAGAGGAGTGAGAGGACACGGTTGTGAAAATTGTCTGCATGATTGTATTGATTGGGGTGTGTGTGTGTGTGTTCTTTCCACTTGCTGTGGGTACCATCTGGCCAAACTGTGTATCTTACAGTAACTGAGGTACATCTAACACACAGTTCAGGAATAGATGCATTACTGTTTAAGCAGCAGAAGCATACAGAACCCAATGCAATAAAACCTTAACAGAACCCCTGTAGAAAGCCAAGTACAACACTATATACCTCAAACACAAACTACCAAGAGAACCCAATGCAACCCAATGCAGTGTCATTGACACTGTTTACTTTTGACATGTGTTTCTGTGTGTTTATCGCCAGACCCATACAGATCCTTTGATCCTTGTTCCTCATTCCATGGTTTTGATCCTGTTTTGTCCTCGTGTTTCTCGAATCTCATCTAAGCCCTATTTGCCTGACTCCTCGCTTGCTTTTTGACTACATTTTTGCCTTTCGATTTGGATTTGTCTTCCTGTCTCTTTAATAAAAGCTTCTGAGCTACACTTGCATCCATTTCTGTAACCATTACTTAATAGAATACTTCGCCTACCACATGGATGCAGCAGGAAAGCGGAAGAGACGTCACACCAGGGTAACAAAAAAAACCATGCCAAGATTCAACTCAGTCAAGTTTCCTCAATGGACTGCCATGGATCTCCCAGATCCTTATGATGGATTTTTTGAGTACCCTGAGTACTTTCTGTTCGACTGCCATTTATATTTTTCAAGCCTGGCGAACCCTAAGCCTGACAAGAAGCAGTGGCTGGGGTTCATTTTGTCCCGCTTCTTTTGGCTCAGTCCTGCCAGTGGGCGGAGCATCTAGTCAATACAGGATCCAGTGGACTTAGCAATATAACTCAGTTTGTGGGACTATTTGTAAAGGTGTTCGGGAGTTCAGAGTACACCCCCAACCTGGAGGATCTTTTTGGGGGTACCAGCATGACAAACGATCCTGTTCTGCCATTCACCACCTATTATGAGCAGGCCGACAGGGCAGCCTCCGCAGCCCAGCTCCAGCCAGAGGCATACAGGGAAGCTTCCACAACTCCAGAGCTCCAGCCAGAGACCCACGAGGCAGTCCCTCCTGCAGAGCTCCAGCCAGAGGTCAATGTGATGACCTCATCTCCAGAGTTCCAGCCTGAGACCCACAAGGTGGTCTCCTCTGCAAAGCTCCAGCTGGAGGTCAACGTGGCGACCTCAACCACAGAGCTCCAGCCTGAGACCTGTGAGGAGGTCTTCCCTAAGGAGCTCCAGCCAAAGGTCAATGTGACAACCTCATCTCCAGAGCCTCAGTGTGAGACGGATGAAGTGGTATATCCAGCCATGATCCTGATCTCCCAGGTTCAGTTCCAAGTAGAGATTGACAAGACGGCCTACCAAGTCATGTTCACGCCTGAGGTTGACGTACGGCCTCCCAAGCCATGTTCCTTCCAGAGGTCGACGGCATGGCCTCTCATGCTATGTTCCTGTCCGAGGCCCGACGACACAGCCCACTATGCTCTGCTTATGTCTGAGGCTGACGACATGGCCCATCAAGTCCTGTTCATGTCGGAGGCCAACGGGATGGCCTACCAAGTCAATCTCCTGTCTAAGGCCGACGGCAAAGCCTCTCAAGACCAGCTCACACCTGAGGCTGACAATGTGACCTCTCAAGCCTTGTTCCCCCCTCACAACCCCGGCGAGCCTGACCCAGCCTCATGTCTGCTCCTCGGCGCTAGCTACTTTATGGACAATGTCTGCCTCGGAACCTGGGGGTCTGTGTGGACATTTTGCCCAGAGAACCAGGACCACCGGAGGGAGTGTCTTTTGGCACTTGGGGCAGGGGGGGACACTCTGTCCCGGATTTCCCCTTGGGCTAAGTGCCAGAGTATTCGGTGCGCATGAACTGCCTGAAGCGCGACTGCACATGCTTCCGACTTGTCATTGACACTGTTTACTTTTGACATGTGTGTTTCTGTGTGTTTATCGCCAGACCCGTACCAAACCTTTGATCCTTGTTCCTCATTCCATGGTTGATCCTGTTTTGTCCTCACATTTCTCGATTCTCATCTAAGCCCTGTTTATGTCCGTTTGCTGATCACCTGACTCCTCGCTTGCTTTTTGACTATGTTTTTGCCTTTTGATTTGGAATTGTCTGCCTGTCTCTTTAATAAAGGCTTAAACTGCACTTGCATCATTACTTGATAGTAAGGAGTGACCCTGATCATAAAACATCAGATCAGCTATAGATGCTTCAAATTAAATCATAGTGCTATAATGTATTTACACTGGGCTCTACAATAATGTGGAGATGCTCACAAAGTTAACGTAATTTAATTCAGCACAAATCAATCAGACAAAGACACTGACTGTGAATGGAGCAAAAAAGTGGTAAACGAGTGCAGAGAGACTGAGCTAAATTAAATCATTTCAATCAGCTTTTTTAAAAAGGCATATTTTTTCATCAGGTCTTGTTCTGTTGAATATTCTTTAGAGGACGAGAGTAATATAATTAGAATTAAACAGAAATATAACAGCTGTTCATTTTACAAACAAGATGCACAAGAACATGGCCTGCCATGTGTATATGTGCTTTAATTCTGGATATAAATATGTAACAAAATGGGTCCACGACATATTTATTTGCAATGGTTGTGTGTGTGTGTGTGTGTGTGTGTGTTTCAGCCTGTCAAAAAAAAAAAAAAAAACACCAGTACAGGCCATCGTTCTGCACTAGAAATTTTCAGCTAGCCATTAAGCTGCATCTGTTAGTGAGAGCAGCAGTGTTAACAGATCAGCTCATTTATATTTGTGAATCTGTAGCTTGAATGACATATCCAGGAAACAAACATAGAATTCTCAAATACAAACTTCAGACTTTGGAAAACCTGATTTTTTTTTTTTTTTACATTGTTAGTTCATGTTCCTGCTTGATTCTTTTTTTATTTATTTTTTTGCTTATTCTATCAAAATACAAATGTCTTCTGATTTTTGTTGTTTCTGTTGTGATTAAAGAAATAATAAAAGAAATATCTAAGAAATATTTACATGGTCCCCATAAGGAATAAGCTTTTATTTGAACCTAAAATGGCCAAAATATTTCTATTTGGTTATTGAGGTTAAGGTCAATGGTAGAGGTACAGTAGTTGAAGGCATGGAGTGTTATTCAGCTACAGTAACGAATAAGTTAATGAAAATACCCACAAAGATCGGAGTACAAATGTGTGTGTGTCTGTGTACGCGTGCACATTTTGACCACTACTCTGTGGCCAGATCCAATTAGTGTGGGTCACTGAAGCTCAATGTGGGTATCAAACACACACACACACATGTACCTTCTTGCATGCTGAGACAGAGGATCCAATTCTACTTTCTGTTTTAATTCCTTCAGTTTCTACAAAGTCCTCAAATAGAGAAGAAGACTGGAAATTCCTGCAGAGAGAGAGAGAGAGAGAGAGAGAGAGAGAGAGAGAGAGAGAGAGATTAAGTTAATATCTCAATCTCTGAGAACAAGTGATTTAGATCAAAGTTTAAATGAGAGTGGGGGAAAACATCTGCCCTCTAAGCAACATTAAAAATAAAACTAATGAAAATACTGGTCATGCAAGAAGAGCAATACAATGAAATTTCTGTGTATTGATATACTATGATAATTAAATCTTAATAATTACATTGTTAGCATCAATGCCTTATTTTTAGTGTCCCATCTGACTCTAACTGTATGCAAGTCTTCTGGTACTTTTAGGTTGTTTTCATCTCAGAAGCTGGACTCTGGTCTGTAATAGTGATGTCTCTATTTATATAATAATGTTAATTTCTAACAGTGCAGTGCACATCAACCTGAGTCTAAAGTTACCAACATGCCAAGGCATTTGGACAGGAGTCTAAGAAAATACACAAGTAAATTAAATATGTAATACATAAAAGTGTGGTTTTTGGTTTTGCTTATTGAAGAGATTGTTCTTCAGGCAGACAGGGAGAGACTGAGCTGTCTGGACATCCAGGGGAAATGGATGGACTCCAACAACATGAATCTTCATGGTATTGAGTAATAAATTCAACCGGACATGTCTGGAAGGAAGCACTAACTGTTGAGCTCTGTTTTTGTGACCTTACAAGGCCCATGACTCAACAACATGGAAATGCTTCTGGCCAGGGTGAGCTCTGTGCTGGCAGGTGGTCGAGGTGCACTGTGGATTTGATGGTTGACTGGATTCATTTGCCTCTCCAGGTGGATGGAGGTCCCATGAGCACATACCAGACATCTGGGTCAAAAGCATTACAGCAAACACACCAATCCTCTTCTGATCTTTGGAAAGGCGTTATGCTGAACAATTAAAAGTCTATGTGTGCACATGGTGTTGTTTGTGAAATTAGGCTAGAGATGCTGTAATAACTGGTACAAACAAGAGGTTTACTTAAAGCAGAAGTGTTTTGAAAAGTGTTGAATTTTATTCTCTACCAACAGTCTAAGAGTTTAGGTCCTGAGAATGTCACAGAGGTGAATCGGGAGTCCAAGCCAATGTCCGAAATGGTGCATAATTTATATTGTGATAATTGTGCTGGGCCTTGTTTATAAACATTGACTAAGGGTTCTGAAATGTTTCTTACACATAAAACGTAGAATTCTTGGAAACACATCAAATCATCAAATGCACATATGCAGGTCATATACAGAAGAAACATTTTTCACCTGAGTGCTTTGCAAATACATGGTCAAAGTTGCATGTAAATATACACAAATTCTAAACAAAAATTTTAATAACATCCACAGTGTGCATAGTAAAGTTTGTGCAGACAATTTAAACGAGGGCCCTGTTACACTCTCAGAATAAAGAGATAAAAGCAATAATGTTTGAGTTGTCTTGTGTGTAATTTTTGTGTATAAGGATGTCTCTGGTGCTATACAGCACATCGCTGAATGATTTGAATATAAACGGAAAATTTTGTTCTCAAAGCCAGGGGGACAGCATGCAAAATATTGCTGTGATTATTTTTACACTGTGCATTGGCTGTCAGCTGGTTTGTAAGCAGCACTGACTGTGTCAGTGGAAAAGTGTCATCAGAAATGATGTTCAGGAGAAGTCCCGAACATGGGAAAGGCTTTTGAGGGATTTTGAATCAAGATTCTCTATAAAAGACATCACATGACCCTATATATATGAACTCATAAACACAAGCACCATCACCTATCTATTTCACCCAGCCTTCACATCACACCACACACACACCAGTGTGTCACGTTAGGAAACACACTTGCTCGGTCTTGCTGTATCAAAGTTGACCAAATAAAATTACTCATCTGATTTTTGTTTTTGCAAACAGCTACAGAGACTTCCAGAGTCATTATCGCACCAAGTGCACCTTTAATTAGCTTGATCCCTTTATTCATGCATTTTATTTTTCATTCATTATCATCCTGCTACAGTTTGTAAAATAAGTGTTCATTATAAAGTGTAGTGGATACCTAAGGATCTCCCCACCCTTACAGCTTGCTCATGCCTCGGCTCTGGAAAGCCATAAGGATCATAATGTCAACAAACACTGCATTCATAGGGCAATCCCTCCAGGACTTTGCGACTTTGCGATCGGAGAAATAAACGCAAAATCAAGGAAACTCCAGAATATTCACAGGAGCTTGGAATTTTTCTAAATTAATGCAGATTTTCGGCAGATTTGGGCCAAGACGCGCCAAAGTCTTCTTCGAGTCACATGCATCGAACATGAGTACAGCTAAAAGGTTTTTAACAAAACCGCATTTACCAAAAACGTCACTGTGAAAAACCGTGCAAAATAATTGTGCAATTGCAATTTTGCCAATTCAAGTAGTTTTCCTCAACAAAGCACAAAAACTCCACAAGTTGCATCGCAAATTTTGAAAAAAGCCACATCAAGCATTTTTGGTCACAACAATCACACACACACACACACACACACAAAAAACTCTGCAAAATCCTCTATGAACTGATAGGGACAATGTTTAAATAGTTACTCTGAGTTTGTAATGTTAAAACCATTTATTTTGCACCAATATTTTTGAAATTAGCTCATATTGCAGTCATTTTTCCACCTCATATTACCTAACATGATATGATATACGCCGACTCCTACTGCTGGTTGCCAGAGTTTCTCTGATAGCATCAAGCTAGTGCACTAGTCTTCACTTGTATTATCTGTCTGTAATTTTGCTATTTTTTCAGCCCTAATGTGACGAAAAATAGCCAGCGGGCAAATCTGGCAACGCATTTTGCACAATGAACACTAACAGAGCACAATTAACACCCATCATATAATAAGAGTCCTTGACAGCAATCAACATTGCATTATCACTGCAATATAATTATGAACTATTATACAACAATTAGTTTTGGTCCACAAATTTGATTGATTGAGTGTGATTGCAAGAGTGCTTATATTGCCTATAACCACACTTGGACGTTTCACTGTGCATATCACTCTGTTTACTATATAAACTCCCACTTCCTAGTTTGAAATGTTTACTACAGTACAGTTAGTGAAAGCATCAGCTGACATGACAAACTATAGTTTTCAGGAATATAACTTTTGGCTTAAAATATGAAAGCTCGTCAGATGAATATAAAAAGGAAAACAGGATGGCAATTTCCCCAAAAGCATCTCTAACAGGAATGTACAAATCAATGTGAGCTAGCTAGCCAGCTGGCTGACATGCTATAAAGTGAGTGTGGCTTCTTCAGGATCTATTTCCAATAGCGGAGCGAACCATACTGTGTCCGCAATGTCAGTTAATCTATATTGAAATGTTGTTTATAGAATTGTTGTATAAAAGCGATATCGTACTCGCAATCATATGATTATACTGAATATCGGAACTGCCATGATTAGCTATGGCCGAACCACAGCCGTGCTGAAATTCAGTGTAAACACACCCTTGCTCATGAGATATTTCATAAATATCACATTTACATTACATTTACATTTATTCATTTAGCAGACGCTTTTATCCAAAGCGATTTACAAATGAGAAAATACAAGCAA
>JANDJT010000217.1:7520985-7545452 GCA_024331685.1 Stegophilus panzeri
TCACATTTTATGACAAATTTATTCAGAAAACCATGAAATTCCAAAAGGTTCACATACTTTTTCTTGCCACTGTATATTAGATTTAGCTCTTTCAGGGGCACTGGGTCTTGATATAAACTAAATGTAATGGGTTTTAATACAGTCTCCAATTATATGTGGAAAGAACAGATCATATTTTGATATTTATTTATTTATAGTATTTTGATAGCACATACAATCTTTTCTCACGCTCATCTATAGTAGGGGTGTAAAGATCCATCAATATGCATCGATGTATTGATCAAATAACCATCCGATGTACCTATGCAATGCGTAAACATCAATGCGTGTATAACTTTTAAGCTGGACCTTTGCCACAACATAGCACAATCAGCGATCAAGAAAAAAATGTTCTCTTTAGTTAGATACAAATCATGGGTATGTAAAAGTGTGTTGTTACTGAAGCACTAAACATTCATCTGAAATTCTACACAATAACTCCTACCATGGTGTAGGAAAGTTGTTTTTTTTTCCAGCTTTGTTTTGCTGAGTGTGAAAATGTCAAATCTTTATATTTCAAATGTCAAAGTTTAAGTTCATCATTGGTCCTTATTTGCACTGAAATATGTAGCATTTCATAAGGAAGAAAGCTCAATACATTTTTCAGAATACATTTTGGTTGCATCTGTGAATTAATACAAACATTACTGATTGTGGGAAATAGACACAATCAATCGCAGGGCCCTGAATCGGCATTGACTCTATTGCATTTTTGCTGCTAATGTATTTACAAAGACATCATATTCAATTTCTTGTCACTATTATACACTTTACCTGGCTGCTACTACAACAACTGCTATGTCCATAGTTGGTATAAGTTGATCTGCTGAATACTAAGTCATAGCATGTTATGTTTATATTTATACCATTTTTAAATTATACTGTTACTCTTTGGGACCTATCTTTTGCACTACCTGTTATATCAGACACTTCAACACTAAACTGTGTACTGGTCGGCACTACACTGTCACTTACTGAGCCTACTGTCCTGTTTTATTAGTATTGTATTGTCCTGTGTTGTTAGCACACATTTGCACGTGCACTTTATGTAAACATGTGTAGATCTTATTTAGTTCCGTGTCGTCTCATGTGGTTAGCATGTTGTTTTATGTAGCACCATGGTCCTGGAGGAACGTTGTTCCATTTCACTGTGTACTGTACCAGCTGTATATGGTTGAAATGACAATAAAGTGAACTTGAGGCTTGACTTGACTTGAGGCTTCTGAATCGATTGAATCGAAAACACATCGTGGTAGTCATTGAGGTATCGGCAAATATTCAATCGCTGGGTAAAAGAATCTAGATTAGATTGTATCATCATGAGACTTGCAATTTACACACCTAATCTATAGTGGGCAAAACAGTTAGATATGAGGCATTAATCACCTCTATTGTGTACTGGCAAACCATTTTTACATATCGAATAGTCAGGTTGAACCATAATCTACCCTTATTCTTATTCTACTCTTCTTGTTTCTATTCTTATTCCTTATTCTACCCTTAATCTTTCTTTCTTTCTACCACCAGCATTTCAGTCAGACCTCATACAAACTTGATCATGTTGGCCGAGTTGCAGTGGAGGAATTTTTAATACCTTTTACGTACTGTTTGTGTGTGCGTGTGTATTCTCTGCCTGTCTTCATCAGCAAAGTAAGAAGAAATTGAGCAATTCTCTCCTTTTTGCCTGTCTTTTCCTCAAGTTGAGGGCATGAAACCTGTTTTCTTCATCAGCGCACTTGCCGCTGTAGCCACTGAGCGTGTGTCAACCATCCGAGTCAAAGTAGCACACACAACTTAAGTCATCCATGGACAAAATAAAACGTTCAGCTTAGCGCTAGCCTATTTCAATACAGCTCTGAAAGTATCTGACATTATAAAATTGAACCTTTCCCACATTGTAGCGCTGAAAATGTATGGAACTTTTAATACCTCGTGCAACTACAAATCCATGTCAAACCAGTGGAGATTTCAAGCAGCTCTACTAGGTATTAGGCCTATACCTTAGCAACAAAATGAGGGGAAGATGGCATCCTCCTTTGCAGCAGATAAACAGTGCCACTCTTTAGTCACAGCTAAGAGTGAGTCAGAGTTTAGGATAGTAAATGTTAAGGCCAAGTCTTAGACAGAAAAATCTGGGCAGATCCCATTATTTTTGTGGGCAACTTGGGTGCTCTAAAACTACTTCCTCAGGCTCAGTACAGACTATCCACTGCACTGAGCTATTAATAGAGGAGGCTCGAGTCTCCTCCCACTCAGCTGCATGTGGAGCGCTCCTGCACTACTAATGTATGGGCTATATATCGTTGTTCCCATCCTTGCACTGTGACAAATACATCAGCTTCAAATGCATTGGGAGTGGCCACCTAACTGCATAGATTTAATATAGATCCACCCTGATGCAACTGCACAAACAATGTGAAGGCTGATCATTTAAAGTCACACCAGACCATAAACCTTTGCAGCACGTTTCATCAATCCAATAGGAGCGCTGGCAACCACTTCCATGCTGTGACGTTACGTTGCTGGGCAGGTTGCCTTTTTTCGGCTGCTCTCTGACATGGTGCCAAGTCCAGTAGATCAATTCTGCTGGGTTTCAACACAGCAACAGAGCAATAGGGAGAGAATAGCAAACCCATTATCATAATTTCCCAACAGACAAGTGGAAATGAGTTGAACAAGTTGTTCTGAAACTGGGTAGACAAGTGTGGTGCATCAGCATAAACGATGTCTCAACCAGTGGGACAGGTATGGTCTGTTTGGCTGGTGTTGCCTTGTCACCAGGAATGAATTTAAGGGGCAGGGAAAAAAACAATATATCTAACAAAACATTCTACTGCCATAAGCCAGCATGCAAAGAAAGGGATGACTCTGTGTGTGTGTGTGTGTGTGTGTGTGTGTGTGTGTGTGTGTGGCTTTCTGCTATATCATCCTCCTCCTGATGACTACCCTATGCGTCTCAGATTAACTTCATCATTACTTCCCATCACAGCTCAAAGCTTCTTGCAATATCACACAGCAGTGCATATGATCTCGGTTCTAGTAATCAATAAAAAAAACTATTAACTAATAGATTAGAACTTCGTTTTTCTCCACACTAACCTGAATTACAGTCAACCCTGATAGCCATCTCATGCTGCTTTTAAAGCTACTGTACATACACATGATGCACTAGATTACTAGGATCTCACTGACAATTCTGTATTGTCCCTGAACTGCAGTGCAACATAAACATGCTTTCATTTCTAAATCACAGTACAGTGGAATAGATTTGTTGACTGTTGTCATACACAATAATAATTATAATAATAATAATAATAATAATAACGAATTAACATAAAACTCCTTATCACATCTTTCCACCAGCACAGTCAGGTCACTTGTCTCCTTTTTAGTGGTGCCTTTCTTTCTCTAGTTGCGCTTTTTAAGCCAATAGAGTTGACTTAGGGTGTGTACATGTATAAATATACACACACATACATGTATGGTGTGATGGTGCAGAGAGAGAGAGAGAGAAAGAGAAGGGAAGTAAGGCAATCAATACTACTGCATTATCATGCTAGCCTCTGGGTGGTTCAGTACAGATGCTTGGGGTGGGGGTACTTAGCCTTCATTACTAAAAGCCTTCTAGAGAAGCATCCGCTACTCCCACTAGGGAGCAGAGGAAGGGTGGGCAGGGAAATGGCTGTTTGACGTACAAAGACTGAGTAAGATTCTTAAGCATAGGGCACATACAATGGGTAATTAAAGAGACAGGCAACATCAGCCTACTATCAATAAAACAAAGACGTTATTAAGAGTAAAAGGACAATATCCAGTCTGCATACTGCTAAAATGACATTTTTACAGCAATCACTTAGGTTATAGACAGTTTAATGGGTTTCAGAAACACCAAAAATACATAGTGTGAGAAATATGGAAAAAAATGACGTTATTCGTATTATTATATGTAGTTAGGCTAAATATCCTTTCAACCTTATGTCCGTCAACCAAACTTCTCTTCAAAGCCCAACCCTACAAAGACATGCACACGAAGTGCAACATACTGGAGCAGCAGGCCTTCTGTTCAGTGCAAACAGTTACACACCCTGATTTCATATTGAGAAACTTAGCATTGCCTACACTGATTGAATTTGTAGAACTTACCCTTTGCTATGCCCCACTTATTTGGTTAAGGTTGTAATGTTCAACAAGCTTTGGAGTCCAGAATGCCAAATATGAAGCATTTAAATAAAGGTGGTAGAAAAATGATCAAGTGGAACAAGGTGGAACAATGTTCAGTATGCATTTTGAAAGCTATATCCTATAAGCAATAAAACTAAAGCACGTAACATAATTGTGCAGCAGGTAGTGTAAGTGTATCACAGCTCCAGGGTTCTGGGTTTCAATCCTGAGCTCAGGTTACTGCAGAATTTTGAGTGGGTTTCCTCCAGGTTCTCCAGATCTACTTTTCCTCCCAGTAATCCCTAGTGATCCAGGTAGAAGATATAGAAATAAAAGGGCAGTATTTTCCTACAGTGCAGGGAGGCAGTTCAATGATTATATGCATTTTAAGGATAACACTAAGAGTTAACACCCCCACTAGTTCTTGATAAATATTGCCAGTGTCAGCTAGCCAACATTGCCATTGCCAGTCTGTTGCCATTCTCCATTTCATACTTGTAATCATTTTAATAATAATAATAAAAATAATAATAATAATACCAATAACATTATTGTATTTTAGCTTTACATGCCCCTAACCAGCATGTTAACAAAAACAAAGAAATGCTTTGTTAGCCATGCAAGCTAACATATTTTAGAGCAGACGTTTGTGTTGCATGTGATTTTTGACAGGCGTAAACTGGCAATGTTAAGTCCAGTTCCTACACCTCTCCTCTTATGCTCCCCCCACACATGCACACACAAAGAGACACACACACACTGTAGTAGAAAATTATAAAGTCCTGTAAGATTATTTAGAGTTTCCAATTAGCTTATAGCACAAGCAGTTGAATTAGCTAGCTAACTATATGATTTGCAGCATAATGATGCACTCTGGTAGGGTCATTTTTGGAAGGATACCAGATTACACCAAAACCTACCAAGCAAAATAATGATATGTTCAGACGCAAAGCAAGTTCTGAGTCAGTTTTCAAGCCCTTGAAATCTCTCAGGTCTTTACGGTGGGCAACTAACCATTGTTACTTCTTTTCTTCACTTTTGTTTGGTCCCACACCATTTCTTGATGCTGTCTTTTCAGCCCCATTTATTTCATTTTCTTGGTGTCATGAGCTACTGTCAGAAAAAACTACTGGTCAAGTTCCAGGCCACTGCATCCACAAGATACATCAATAACTCAGAACCCTATGCTGATCTCTTATGATACCATGCTAGCGCTTCACCTGCTGTTTCATTTCTAGCATATTCTAGTTTGCAGACACACAAACTAATAATAACAACAACACAGGGAAGTCAAAGACAAAGTTAGAGAGAAAAGTTCTTCTCAAGGCCTCTACTTTAGTGAGAGCAATTGGCCAAAATGTTTGCAGATTTAATATAATATATTCAATACATTCAGTGGTTAACAATACATACCTGGCATGATTATGGTTGCAATAATACAGTGATTCCTGCAAGAGTTAAGTAACGTTTTGTGATACATACATTATATGAGAAAGCTCCTCACAATACAGGAGCCAGTCCTTCCAGGATTTTCCGATCTCAGAAATTTACGCAAAATCAAGAAACTCTGCAATATTCAGCAGAGCTTGCGATTTTTCTAAATTACCGCAGATTTTCCGAAGAGTTGGACCAAGACGCGTCATGTGACATCATCACAAAGCACATTCAGTCAAAGCCCTTCTCGATTCATGCGCGTTGAACATTCATGCGATTACAGCTAAAAGGTCTCATTTACCAACAAACATCACTGTGGAAGAACATGCAAAACAATTTCGTGCAACTGCAATTTTGCCAATTTAAGTATTTTTTTTATCACATTTTGAAAAAAGCCGCAGCAAAATCAAGCATTTTTGGCCACAACAAATCACAAAAAATCCTGTGTGGATTGAGCAACGCATGACTCCTTGTATTGCATGAGACTTTTTTTATTTTTTATTATGAGACCAAATAGCAGATATGAATAAAACATAACTGCAATGTATATCTTAATAATGAACTGTTTCTGATATTAAATATGTACTACAAAAACTACTACTAACTACTAAAGGCTTTTTCTACTTCTATACTGATCTTAGTATACATGTATAGATTAAAAATGCTGTCCTAATAGACATTGTGATCTTTAATAAAGATCTTTGCCACTGTAATACTTTCTATGTGTTATGAAAAAAAGCCCATTAAAGTGATAAAGGCACAATGCACCTCACAACAGATGCAAAGGACATCAGTGCACTGTGTAATTAAAGTGTGTATTCACTTTAAAGTCTTTCTGCAGTCCAGTATCTAACAGAAAGGAGAGTTTTCCCTGACAAAATTAAGTGAATTTCTTTGATCATCCCCCTTTATTATATGAGGGGTTTTTGGGGGTTTTTTTTTTGTTTTTGTTTTTTTTAAGAAAACCTAAAGTTCAAATTGAAACTAGTATTGGTGTAGCTTAGGTGTCACTGAGAAGGAGAAGATGCCGTGTCAATGCTTAATCCTTAATAAAGAGTTTAGTTCTTCAGGAATTAAATTATTTACAGAGCAAACAATTTACATATAACATGGGTTGAAGACTAATCAGGAATAAACTCATGGTAATTACGTGAAACAAGGTATCTAAGATTTCAGAAAGAAGTAAACAAAAAGGCCTTTGATATGCTTTAGCCATAGAAGAACTGGCAGTAAAACTTACACTGCTTTATAGCAAGTTAAATCTACCATGAACGTGAAGAAAGTGCACCTGTCTCACACAAGTGGCTACTTATAACACAACGGGAGTAAAGTATAGTGCAGTACAAACATTTCAATCAAATGCACTTGCATTTGCACACAAATACAGTGTAGTTGATGCATGTGCTGTACAGTACAACTTGATTTTGTCAACCACTATAGATTTTCAGATACTGTTTCTATAATGAATTACAAAACTTCAGTGGATATCTTTGTGCTCCAGAACTACTGCAATTATAGCCATAGGGAGTGCAAAGAGCAAATATCCCTGTGGTTTATGAAGGGTTACATTTTCAGCATTTAGTGTTGAGTGGCCAACAGGAACAGGTAGACAATGGAATTGATATGATCATTTGATATATTTGAGAAATATGCTTAACGGATATCCAAGTTCCACCCCGACAGATAAAAACTGTGTATGTGGTCTGTGAAAGTAAGAAACACAATTTTGTTCTACCATGTCACCCCTTGAATTATTATAATTCATATCCTCTTGTTGATCAATAGAACCATTTAAAAAACAATTAACTAAAAACTAACATTCAGGGAGAGAGAGCTCATAATTTTTTATTTATTTTTTAAAAAGTAGCTTCTGTAAAAATCTATTTTTGGTCTACTTGGTCTAAAGGGTATCACTGCTGGTTGGAAAAGGAAGTATTTCGCCTGAATTTCTTCCCCAGAAGTACAGCTTGATACAAATGTCCTGCCATGGAGGGATGATAATCACCTCCAATGGCCTACATTATTTCACACAGATATACCCTATTCACTGCAAAACTTAACATTGCACCAAATATCAAGTTCAATACGAGTAGATAGGGGATAAGTATGTCCATAGAGAAATGCACTGCAGTTTGAGGGACAGTCAGACTGATACTTCTGCTGTGGGGAGCAAAAGAATGACAAGTATATTGAGTAATACCATCATGGATACTAATGAACCTTCACAAGTATATACAAGAGCACATATTTTAGAATGTGATTATGTTTTCTATCTAAGAGAAGAAGCAGAGAGAAACCGAAAGACTGATTGGTGCTTTGCTCTTCAATCTGTCCCAATGGGCTGCTTTGCTAGGGAACATCCCAGGCACATAACCCAGTCTGATGGGAAATGGCCTAGCTGGGTTCAGGAACAGATAAAATCACACTGGCACACTTAGCTTAAAATTCTTAGTTTGGACTTTTTCTGTGATAAAGATTAAATTCCATTAAGATTATGACTAAGGTCAGCTAATTTAAGCAGTTGGAAGCATTTTATTGGAATGTGTTCTTGTTTTCGGCTGCTGTCAACCTAGTAAAGAGTAATGCTGATGGGCAATGGTATCCACCCAGCGCTTCTTGGACCTTATCCAACCCACTCACAAGGACATCAACTCTCTGTTCACAAGGCTCCATCTCTATTAACTCAAAGACAAAAACTACCTAAACCAATCAAACAAAAATAGAGGTGCTCTAAGTTTAAGAATGCTCAAATTAGACTGTTGGCCTGAATGAACTCCTGCAAGTCCAAAACCTTAATACTGATTTCACATATGACAAATGGTCAGCATAATCATCATCATCGCCAACAACTGACTATAACATTCACCAACAACAAAAAGCAGGAGTAGATTTTAAAAATGTAATTTTTGAATGGCCAAATGAATCTATAAGTGCTTCTTAGGCTTTACATAGTTTCCAAAAAAAAAACTTATATTTATTCTATTTACAATGTGCTAAACCTATTTTTGTCCTCTATCTATTACTGTTAGTCCACCATAAGGATCCAGCACATTTGACTCAGATAGCTAATCCAGTGTCTCAAATTACACTTATGGTCTGTGGGTTCATTTCTATGTTATCTCTCCCTATGAGGAATAGTTCACAGCAACTCAAGTGTGAACACTGTGTACAGTAAACACCCCATCAGCCATCAGCAAATCCCACCTGAAGCATGGTTGTAAGCTATATAAGCTTCATCACAGACATAGCGTATACAACCATTTCCTGTATACTGCGGAACAATCACAGTAATGGATTAATATTCCCATTTTGGCACTCTTTTAGCTTGTCATGAAAATCTCTAGTTCAGTTAGAATATAGGCATGCACATTCAAATCTCAGCAAGATTCTTTTCTCAAATACATCTCAAATGTGTGCATCTCTATAGGGGGTAGTTTGAACCACAAGTCAGGACAATATAATGGAAGTCCTTGACCATATCATTTCATAAGTGTTGCAGACTGCTCAAGAGCAACTTCTAGCAAGCCCTTAAACGCTGGTTGGGTTATCTATTGTATAGGCATAGAAGAATGAATGATGATGCTAGTGGAGGTAAGGCTATTAATAGAACCCAAAATACTTGCAGGTCTTCTTAAGGTCTAACATTGCTGTGGACATAGGTATGTACCAAATATACTCAATACAGAGTATCACCATTGTGGTCAATACTGGTCTTACCACTGGACTGGTATCAGAATAGGTCTGATATTTTATAAATCAATCCACTGACGCATTTTTTCCATGAAATTGCGCTATGTTGCCTAACACAACACCCTGCTTGCACATAAACACAGGAGACATTTTTGATTAAATCACCCCACCATCATGCATCTAAGGTTTCACATAACTTGATACCAGAAGCTTGTGTAGAATTTATAGGATAACATTATCGGATCAGAGCTCTGAGATCAGTATATCAGTGTTAGGTCGGTTGCATCTGTGGTCTTAAGAGCAGCCTGGTGTCTAGTAATCCAGAAGCTAATGAATGCCGCATGCATACGTTTGCATCTGTCCAAGTGGGAAAAAATAATAGATGCTACACAATGCACAACACCTCTCAGAAGGCCATAGGTTGGGAATAAACTTGTTTCTAGTGGAATAAGGGAACACAAAGGAAGCAATATCGCAGGCCTTGGTGTTGATTTTATTGTAATGCATATGCAACAACCAGACTTGTTCAAGAAACTTAGATTAGGCCACACCATGCTTAATCTCTAACACACGAGGGGGGGGGTGTCTTTTAGGTGATAACTTACTCGAATGCGAAGAAGAGAGAGCAGGTCCCCATGATGAGAAAGAGTGTGAGGTAAAACACTCCCTTCTGTCTTGCCATCATCACACGGCCATCGCAGCAGAAAGTGTTCTTTCCTGGCAGCTTTTCCCATTTTCTGGTAGATTTTTTTGGAATCATTACCGCCGACATGATGATACTTTTATTTCAGAACAATGACTTGGAGATTCTGGGGTCACTTGTGTTTCTCACTAATCACTGCGGCTTGCGAGTGAAATAGGAATCAGTCACTGTAAAGGAAACAAAGCCGACATACAGTACAAACGATTATAGAATGTGGAAGTTTTTTCTCCCAAATCCAAATCTGGTCGTGGATTCACATGTTCAGAAGACTGTTGGACATCCGAACAGATGCTTCTTAGTCTTCTTAGTAAGCCACGAGTCGACCAGGCTGTAGGCTGTGTGTATACTGTACCTGCCTATCTATGAATCTCCAGTGGAGTGTTAATGGTTTCACGGAATTCTAACACAGTCCTGTTCCAGAGACGCAGATTGCCCGTGCCATGTCCAACCGCATAACCGTGCAGCACTCAAAGCCTGAAGAAATCATCCAAAATAAGGGGTAAATCTCGTTCAGAATCGGTTCAGGTTCAAAACGAAAAATGTACTAATACAAACGGATACTGTAGCCTCAGCTAGAGACTGGACCTTGACCGACTGACATTCATGTCATGTCATTTAGTAGCGCAGTAAACAGGCGTTATCCCATACACATACATTTACACGCACAGACCGGGTCTTTTTCTTTCCTGGGACGTGGAACAGACTCCAGAAACAATGAAAGAAAATGTTTCGGTTTTGCAAAATAATAATAATAATAATAATAATAATAATAAATGACAAATTGCTGTGTACTCGCAGAATTTTCCTCGCGAGACGGAAAGCTGGATTGTGAATGGGAGCAGGAAACACGCCTAGATTGAACCGACTCATCTTAAAGGGCCAGTGCCTTACCGAGCATGCAGGAACAAAGGAAAATCCTTTTCATTTCCATCCTGTCAGAGAGCCGTATTCAAAACAGCAACAGACTTTTGCCTATTAGGTAATACAATCTACTCCCTCTACTGTTGTTGGATTTTGTTGTTGTTTTGGGGTGTTGTTTTCTTTTACCAATATGAGATAAACAGTGCTTCATTCACAATAATCGTAGGCTTAGGGGGTTCGATTCCTGCCACCGCCCTATGTGTGTGGAGTTTGCATGTTCTCTCTGTGCTTCGGGGGTTTCCTCTGGGTACTCCGGTTTCCTCCCCAGTCTAAAGACATGCAGTGTAGGTTTAGAGATTAGCATCTCTAAATTGTGTGTGTGTGATTGTGCCCTGTGATGAGTTGGCACCCCGTGCAGGGTGTCCCCCGCCTTGTTCCCTAGGATAGATGCCAGGTTTCCCTTAGATTTAGATTTATATAGCGCTTTTCTAGGCACTCAAAGAGCTTTACGTTGAATAGGGGGAAATCTCCTCAACCACCACTAGTGTGTAGAATCCACCTGGATGATGTGACGGCTGCCATAGAGTGCCAAAACGCCCACCACACACCAGCTATTGGTGAAGAGGAGAGGAGAGTGATGTAGCCAATTCAGGGAAGGAGATTATTGGGGGGGGGCATCCCATGACCCTGTGTAGGATAAGCGGTACAGAAAATAGAGGGATGGATGGTTGAGAGAAAATGATCTGTTGTGTTAGATGCTATACCACAGAAGATGCTGATTCATTTTCTATAACAGCATGGCTCTGACAGTACAGGGCATCCTAAAATTCTTCATACATAGGGGGAAATGAACACTTTTTAGCAAAATGTCTTTTTCAGTATTTTTTTTTTCCTTTAAGAATGCCTTTGACAAAGGAAGAACATTTTGAAATCATTCTCATGGCTGGATCAGGAAGCTGTCACAAGGTTGAGATGGACTTTAACAGGAAGCACATCGCACACAACACGGTTACCAAACTCATTAGCAAATTCAAAAAGACTGGAAGTGTTGCGGACCAACCGAGAAGTGGACGTCCACCAATATCCACTGATGCAGGCACAACCAACGTGGTGCTGGCAGACATAGTCCCCTATGTATGGAGACTTTTGGGACACCCTGTAGTTCTGGCTGCGAGGCAAACAAGGATGGGTTCCCTTTTGAGTCTCAAGGTTTCGTCCTCATATCGTCTCAGGGAGTTTTTCCTTGTCACCGTCGCCTCTGGGTTGTTCATCAGGGATAAATACATACATTTCAAATCTATATCTTGAATTTATATATTTCTTTAAAGCTGCTTTGGGACAATGTCCATTGTTAAAAGTGCTATACAAATGAACTGAATTGAATTGAAATACAGGTATACTATATTAATACGCTCGTTCTAATACGTCAGATTCCAAACTCCTGTTCCTGCACATTTTCATGTCTTCCCTTCTCTGATATAGCCACTTCAAATAAAGAAGGGCTGTTAAATCAGGTGAGTAGTTGAATCGGGTCTGTTGGGAGCAGGGTTAATAGCAAAATGTGCAGGACAGTGGGTAGTCCATGACCAGGGTTGAGAACTTGTCGTTTCTGTAAAAATTTATGATGTGTTGTGAATTCACACTTACTGTGGTTTAATAGTAACAAAACACTTTAGGGAATGATATTATTGGAGAATAATCAACCACCCCATCATTATTTTCTTATAACGGCACATCCCGTTATGTTTAATTCCTTGCTTCTGTAGTGATTAGGCCTGAGCACCCATCATGCCAGTGGTTTTTATACAGCCATATGCAGATGCAATTATTCATGCATAAAACACATTAGTAGGTTCATCAGATCATTTCTAATGAAGCCAAGAGAAAATTTGTCATTATTATCCTAGATTAGGCAAATGTAACTCTAATTTGTGCAGCATCTTCATCACAGTGTTACTTATCAACCTCTTTTCATAATGTTTTGCTGTATCTGTTTTTCAATGTCCCACTCCGTCTTGTTTTGAAAAGCAGCATGTCTGGTGTTTGCTCTTCTATTTCTTATCCTATTTCTGAAAAATCTTTTTTGTTGGTGTATTTATTGGTTTGTTTTGTCTTTCGATAATGGCACAGTTCACATTGTCAGACCATCTGGTTTGAAAAAATAAATAAATAAATAAATAGTTCAGCTTCACTGGCATGCAGTCTGAGAAAATATGGTAAACCTGGGTGTAATATTTCTCTTATTATTATTTTTTTAAACCATAATTATTGATCATATTTTAACATTGGTCAGAAGTGTGAATGTATTTTATTTCTCTGCATATTATCAGTTTTCTGTGCACACTGCTTAGACACAAGATGCAGCTCATCAGCTACTACAGCCTTAATCATTTGGTCCAAATGGTTTAAGTATTCTTGGATATTTAAAAATAAAACAGCCCAAAAATATGCGTTATGGTGTTTAAATAGCTTCATAAACAGTTTTATGCCACATGGAAAAGTACATGGGCAAAAAATCAATCACGTTATAGGGTTGAATGCAGTTCAGCAGGGTTTAAAATGATAACAGAGTTGAATGGGTGGTTTGTGGGGGCGGGGGTATTCATTTTCATTGTAGTCTTACAGGTCATTTCTTTCTTTCTGGCAGAAAAATGGCCTATCGAGTATTATGTTAAACCTTTGATAAGTAACAAACATTCACCACATGAGGCTCCCCCCTGTCTGATGGGGACATTTTCAGGAATGGCTCCCCTTTTTGCTTAATCAGTTCATGAAAAAAACACTTAATATATCTGCATTTCATATGACAGATATATTCTAACTTTCAAGAAATCATATTTTCCCATCTACCCACTGATTATTATCTTGCTTTAATGTCTGAAAAAGTGTGATTTTTGTTCAGCCTCGTCACAGCACTTTTGAGCACAACTCATACTATATAACTATGATCTGAATAGATAACTGGTATACTATATGGCATTGTATTGCACATTTTCTGGAGAAATATTCAGGAATGTCTTTTTTTATAATATTATTCTATCCATGTGATGAATCCAGATGTCATATGCACAACTAAATAAATGGCAGTTTAAATGTTTTATACATATATTTAAAAATCTTCATTTTAAAATTCAATAAAATAAAAAGTTTTATATTATTCAAACATTAAATAATCCACATTTTAATTAACCAGGGCAAATGTAATGGTGATCAAAAGGGACATGGCAAAATGCTGATATTTCCATGAAACACAAACTTTTACATTTATTTTGTATAAATTCTTTTGGATTACATAGTAAAAACATGTGAATGTATTTATTCATTTGGGTCAGTTATACTTTAGTGATTTATTTCTTATTAGTAATATTCGGGGGGCATAAAAGACACCAAATCGTAAGAGTGGCCCAATGAGTGACTCTCCTGGTAAAACAGGCCTAAGAGAGTTATTTTGGATTAAAATATTTCTCTAAAAATTTAAATTATGCAAGAATCATGGCCATGGATTTGTCAGGAATAATACAGCCATCATAATACACTTTACTGCCAAAAACATGGTGGACACCTGACCATCACACACATATGTGTATATTCCCCACACTGTTGCCACAAAGGTGGTAGCACACATTTGTATAGGAGGTCTTTGTATGCTGTAGCTTTACAATTTCCCTTCACTGGTACTAAGGAGCCCAAAACCTGTTCCAGAATGACAATGTCCCTGTGCACAAAGCAAGATCCATAAAGACACGGTTTGCTCAATGTGTTGGCTCAGTGGTTAAAGATCTGGGTTACAGATCAGAAGGTTGGGAGTTCAAGCCACAGGATTGCCAAGCTGCCACTGCTGGGCCCCTGAGCAAGGTCCTTAACCCTATCTGCTCCAGGGTCGCTGTTTCATGGCTGACCCTGTGCTCTGACCTCGACATCATAACAAGCTGAGATATGTGAAGAAAAGAATTTCACTCTGCTGTAATGTATCTGTGACAAATAAAGGCTTCTTCTTCTTCTATACGCTAAGGGTGGAGTGGACGAACTCGAGTGTTCTGCACCGAGCCCTGACCTCAACCACACTGAACACCTTTGGGATAATTTGTAACGCTGACTGCTCCCAAAGCCTCCTCACCTGATATCAGTGCCTGACCTCACTAATGCTCTAGTGGCTGAATGAGCAAATCTCCACAGCCACAAAATCTAGTGGACATCCTTACCAGAAGAGTGGAGGTTATTATAACAGCAACATGAGTGTTAAGGTCAGGTGTCCATAAACCTTTGGCCATATAGTGTCTCTGTGTTCGTGTAGAACTGGAATGTATTCTGCTTTATTGCTTTTTGTTTTGTGTTAGTGATATTCACATTTAATCAGGACCAATTCAACAACATAATCTTGTGTCCATAAAATGATGTAAACCTTCATGTATCAGCCAATCTGATGTTTTATAATTCCGCATCAAGTATGAACAAACTCACCTTTCCGACCTGACGTATGGAAATCGCTTATGTAGGCATGTATCGACTCAAATTTGTTTTTGTTTGTGTGTTGTTGTTTTTTTTTTTTTTTAATATATTGTGCTTACCAGTAGATGGCAGCAGCGCTGTACGTTTACTCTTCGACTTCCGGTTATGTTGGAAGTTTTAGTTTGTTCTCATCTTTTTTCTTCTTATTTTTTTTTTTAACTACATAAGAATATATTATACATCAGAATATTTATGTATAATTTTTCCGAACTTGTTGTCCTATATGTTTAGTAAACTCGGCTGTCTAGTTTTTCGGCTTGTATGAATTTCTTTTGTACTGCATATCCCATGATAGCTTGTGACGTCAGTAGCGGGCTGTCATCTCTTTTCCGTACATCCGGCTGCACTGGATCACGGAATTAAAGCCACTTAATTACAGCAGTTTAAACTCTTACTAATGACAACAAGTAAATAAACTGTATCAAGCGCAAAAACCCAAGGAAATCATTCAGATGTGCGTTTAGCTTTCTAGCTAACTGGGCAGCAACTTCAACAAGGGAGAGGTAACTTGTTTACATTCTTTCTTTTAAATGTAACAATTGCTGATTGTAGCAGCTGTGTTGCTAGCTTGTACTGTAACTCCGCTCACTTCGGTAGTCAGAACCTACCATTCCTATCTTTGTAGCTATATATACATTACTTGTCAAGTATTCTGATGACTTCGTGTTTGTATGAGCTAGCTGTGAGGTACAGTACATATCCTGAAAGTGCAGACAATATAAAGTGCTCCTGACATACACGAGTTCCTTCTTGAGGCGATGCGGAAATGCTGGTGGTAGAAATTCTTTATTTTTATTTTATTGATTTATTTACACTTACCCTGAATTTGTTAAAGTGCTGGATTGTGTATTTAAATAATAAAAGTACCGTGGAGCTACAGAGTGTATGCAGAATTTTATCTTCATTTGTATCACATGTTTTGAAGTTGTTTTTAAAGTGATGTTCTTTTGCACAAACCCTTTTTTTGTCTTTTGTGTCTGCAGTACCATCTGGCAAAATGTTGTCTGAAGGCAGTTCGTTTTTCAAGGGCATGGTCCTGGGAGGAATTTTCTGTTTGGTATTGTCACTATTTGGAACCTTTAGTCCAACAATTCCCCATCTTGCAGAAGAACACCACGACCACCACCATCTCAAACCCAACAGCAAAGAGGATATGCAAAAGTTAAGCAAGACTCCGCTGTCTGATCTCACCCAGCTGGTGCGAGTGTATTGTATCATTATGGTGACACCCAAGAGCTTGATGCACTGGGCTGCTACCAACAGCACTTGGAGCAAACACTGTGATAAGTCCGTTTTCTACAGCTCTGAATCATCCAAAGCAATGGAGGCTATTGATCAGCAGGAAAAGGACGAGTGGATTAGGCTGCGTAAAGCAATCGTGCATGCATACGAGCATGCAGATGGCCTCCGCTGGTTCTACATTGCCCGACCTACGACCTTCACCATCATTGAGAACCTTAAATATCTGGTTCTGTTTAAAGATCCCAGTCAGCCCTTTTACATTGGCCATGTGGAAAAGTCTGGTGAGCTGGAGTATGTGGAGTACAGCAGTGGCATTGTGCTTAGCTATGAGGCTGTGAAAAGACTCATTAGCATGTTTGATGATGAGGACAGATGCCCTGAGCAAGGCTATAGCTTGTGGAAGCTGAGTGAAGAGAAGCAGCTTGCTGCATGCCTGAAGTTCAGCGGAGTGTTCGCTGAAAATGGAGAAGATGGTCATGGCAAGGGGCTCTTTAACAAAAAGAGTGTGAACGAGCTCATTTCTGAAAGCATAACCCAGAACCCTGATGATGTCGTGGAGGTGTGTTGCTCTGACATGGCCATCACATACAATGGCATGTCCCCCAGCCAGATGCAGGTCATGATGTACGGAGTTTACAGGCTGAGGGCATATGGACACAACTTTCATGACTCTCTAATGTTTTTACCTCCAAAGAACTCGGACAATGACTAATCACTAACACTGATGCTACTGCTCTACCAAAAATGTTGTATAACGGACAGTGCTAAAGCACACATTGCGAGAGGATCAATGGATCAATCCACGTAAACTGTTAGTTAAAAGAAATGTGGCAAAGGAATTTTTGTCAAGTAAAGTTTAATAATGCACTTAGTTAGCATTATTCAACTTTATTATGGCTCCAAGAGAGTCACGTGCCTGTCTCAACTTAACTTGGTGAAATGTTTCTTCTTTTCCTCTTTGACAAATTGTGGGGGATTTTTTTTTTAATCCAGTGATTATGCTCTGTACACACTGCAACCCTGACCAGGATGAAGCAGTTACTGAAGATGAATGAATATTTTAAAAAGTATTTTTATAGCTAGGGGTAGGAAATGAATCTGCCAACAAGATCAGAAACCCAAAGACACATTACAGCATATCTTGGGCTATACTTGGGCACCTAGAAATAATCTTTATAATTGCGTTCTTTCTAAATTGTTTACAATAGTCTTATACAGTAAATAATGGTGAGTGAATGAATGAGTATTAATGAAATACTATTGTCTTAATGAAGTACTATGTACGGAAGTGATTAACTTGATTTCATTGTTCCTGCACTTGGTTACATCCATAGGACCATCAGAAATCGTTTTACGTTTTAAAAGATCAAATGCTGTTTTAGCAGTGCTGAACTAGCGCTGTCATGAAGGATGATACTTTGTTATTGTGTTTAAAGCTGTGTTTCTGTTTTCATGTGAATATATTTTGGCAGAGGTTTATTCTATATATGTGGGTAAAAAGAGATTTCATGGGGCATTGGTTTCTTTTCATTGGATTCATTTGATCATTGGTTTCTGATTATCAGTGAAAACTGTTAACGCTGTGTTGTTGGGGTATTGGAATATGATTAAAATAAAGCTCAAATTCTCATTTTACAAAAATCCTAAATGTTTTGGAATCTGTTCGGTTATATTTTAGGGATATAAATAATTTGAAAGGCAGATGGCAGATAGGATCCTATAACTGAGCAGCACTTGTGAAGTATTTTGTCTTAAAATATGGTAAGAAAATTTGGCAAGATATTTTTTTTTCTAAGTCATCAGTAATGATTGCTACCTGAAGGATTTAATACATAACTTGAGGATTATTTGTAAATCAATAGTACATCTTAAAACATTAAGCAATTATTGCAAGGTAATATTTAGTATGAAGATTTACTAAACATGGGACATTTCTTTATGGCCCAGTCTAACAAACTCTTTCTATTGTTACAGAGTTGCCACTTTAAAATATAAAATGCATTGACCGTGTTATCACCTACGATACAGGTGTATAATTACTGTTCATGAAGTGTAAGGGACTCCTATAGGACTGCCACTGCTCAGATGTTATTAGGGTAGTGTTTCATTCTCAACACACCACTGACAATGACTTAGTAGTGGTATGTGTATGAGTGTACACTATATGTCCAAAAGTCTGCGGACACGTGACCATCACACCCGTATGTGATTCTTCTTCAAACTGTTGCCACAAAGTTGGAAACACAAGATTATCCAGAATTATCTAATGCTGTAGCCTTATTTCTTTCCTTCACTGGAACTAAAAGGCCTAAACCTGTTCCAGCATGACAGTGCTCCTGTGCATAAAGCGACGTCAATGAAGACATGATTTGCCAAGGTTGGTGTGGAGGACTCGAGTGGCCTGCACAGAGCCCTGACCTGAACCCCACAGAACACCTTTGGGATGAACTGGAACACTGACTGCGCTCCAGGCCTCCTCATCCCACATCAGTGCCTGACCTCACTAATGCTCTTGTGGCTGAATCAGAAAATCCACACAGCCACACTGAAAAATTTAATTGAAAGCCTTCCCTGAAGAGTGGAGGTTATTATAACAGCAAAAGGGGACTAAATCTGGAATGATAAATGGTCTGCACTTATATAGTGCCTTTTAACCTTAGCGGTTCTACAAAGCACTTTACACCATTTCTCATTCAACCATTCACACACACACACACACACACACACTTGCACACAAGGCGCTAGCCTGCCATCAGGAGCAACTTGGGGTTCAGTGTCTCGCCCAAGGACACTTCAGCATGTGGAGGCATCTGGGCCGGGAATCTAACTGCCAACCCTGCAATTAGTGGACAGCCCGCTCTACCACCTGAGCCACAGCCACCCCAAATAGGATGGGAATGGGATGTTCAAAAAGTACATATGGGTGTGATGGTCAGGTGTCCACATACTTTTGACCATAGTGTATCAGTTGGACCAATAATAAAAAACCAAAAATTATCTGATGTGATCATGGTCCTGTGATCAGAAACTGGCTATGATAATGGGTAATAGGAAGATTCACACACACTGTGAAAGGAAAAAGTTTGGCTATACTCACATCTTATTCAACCAATTTAAGATTAACCAATTTTATTAACTTTGTTAATTTTTCTATAATAAAATTGATCCCTGTAGATCTAAAGTCTCAAACTGTACACCTACACAGTGGACTAAACAGGAAAATGTTTCTAATAAAGTGGAAAGTAAAACATCTGCACTTGATACACACTTAATACTGTGCCAATGTCACTGCTGTGCTGATAATGAAACCTAACAATATTTGGTCAACAGAGTATATGTATTTGACAAAAGGCCAATGAATGTAGATACAATAGGTCTACCTGATAATCTGGCAACTCTTTATAATGCAGGGTTTGTTTTAATTTTGATTTACAATTATTGCTAATAAATATTTTTTGCATTCCCTTATGCAGTTGAAAGTATTTTGTGCATCTAATATTAACTAAGGACTAAATATTACGAATGAAGTATACTGTGTTATTTGACAGACAGTAACATCCCAAAAAGACCTAGTATACTAGGTACAGTTTGCTGAGCTACATGTGGAAGTAAGACAATCTGGGGTGATTTACAAGCTCTTTTCACCTTGGAACACTGGGTTTCAGTGGACTTTACGCTGCTGTTTAGACTCTGGAGAACAGCTTGTTGTACAATAGAACACCCTGATGTATAAAAACGCTGGTTCAGGTTGGCTTGAATGCAGGTTTTATTAGTGCATTGGGTTCACAATCTTCAGCGTGGTTTGCCGTTGATGTACAGCAGACAGGCAGAGAATGGTGTCTGGCAGGTCAGAGATTTTAATAACATACATTTTATGGTGTTATTACTTATATGTCTTCATGTGCCACAGTCCATCATTGAGATAATGAACATTCTCGATCCCAATCCCCTTGTTGACCTTCTCTCTGTTTTTAGACATAATAATGATTATGGTTATTCAGGCAGAATACACCACAGCACACAATCCAATTAACTTCAATCATCTTCGTGTATCATCTTGCTTGTACTTTCTGCAATGAATTTCACATTTGAAGAACAAGGCCACTTACATGTTCTCTGCAGACATTTTCATCACACCCACAGAGAGCGCATGCTGCTTGCCTTCTGCCATTATCGCCTGACACAATGAGTCAAGGACAAAAATAACCTGTCTTTTATTCTGTGACAAAGTGTAACATTTATCTCTGCTGAAATAATCTGTGCTGCAGAATCTCAGAGGATACAACTACTGTGTCCACATCAGCAGGGTAGAGTTTCGCTCCTGGTGACGTCAGCCCAGGGCACATGATATTCGCTCCACTGAGAACAAACTTGATCGCTCCTTTATCAACTTGTTGGTGTGGAAGAATGAAAGGATCTGTACAATAACAGATTATGTATTAATCAAGAAATGCCAGATCCTGGGTTGAGCAATTTTACGTTTCTTTTTTAAATTTTATTAACATAACACACTCCCTCTTACTTATATTTTGCCTGTTATATTTCAAACAAAGAAAACACAACTATATGTACATATTTTTAATGTAAACTACTTTTTTCCTGTAATAATTCAGATCCATCTTTCTATTAATACACTTTAAATCATCTTAAGCTATTAGGTCAAGATCATAGCAGAATTTTGATTCTGATCCAATTAGAGTTGTGTAAGGAATTGGACAGGACAGGACATATAGGATAACAATCAAGGGCAGGGTCTTGTGATGCAGCCTGACACAAAGCACCATTATTGTTATCACCCAAAAGTTGATTATTTGTCTTATAAGAGCATGTTCTGAAGCCTTCTATTCCTGTTCCACCAGAGTAATTTGCCAACGCTAACCTTTTTTTTTTTTTTTTACTAAATAATGACATGCACTTTTTATCATTATCTAATTTAATTTAATGCTGTGGAATGTCCACAAAATAGTGTTATTTCCTGTTATCACTTATGTTACAGCAGTTATGCAGTCCCCTCTGAAACTATTGGAACAGCAAGGCCAATTCTATTGTTTTCACTATACATTAGACATTTGGGTTTGAGATCAAAAGATGAATACTAGACAATAGATCAGAATTTTAGTTTTCATTTCCTGATATTTACATCCAGATGTGTTAAACAACTTAGAACATGGCACCTTTGGTGGTAGACCACCCAATTTTTAGGTGAGCAAAAGTATGGGAACAGATCGTTTAAAGTAAATAACACTTAATATTTGGTTGTATATCCCTTGCTTGCAATAACTGCATCAAACCAGTGACCCACTGACATCAGTAAACTGTTGCATTTTTCTTTTGTGATGCTTTTCCAGGCTTGTACTTTCTGGAAAGTACTTTTTTCATTTGTTGTTTGTTTTGGGGATTTCTTCCTTCATTCTCCTCTTCAGAAGGTGAAATGCATTGGCAGTGTGTTTTGGATCTTGCTGCAGGATGAAGTTCCTCTCAATTGATTTGGATGCATTTCTCTGTAAATTTGCAGACAAAGTGTTCCTGTAAATTTCTGAACTCATTCTGCTGCTGCCACCATCGATAAAGATTAGCAAGATTAGACATGCAAGCCCAGGCCATGACACTACCTCCACCATGTTCCAAAGACGAGCCTCTATGTTTTGGATCATGAGCAGATCCTTTCTTTCCCCACACTGTGGCCTTTCCATCACTTTGTAGAGGTTAATCTTGGTTCCAGAACTTTTGTGGCTCATCTCTGTATTTATTTGCGAATTCTTACTGCTGATGAGTGGTTTGCATGTTGTGGTATGGCCTTTATATTTCTGCAGCTGAAGTCTCCTTCAGACGGTGGGTTGTGATACCTTGTCATACCCCTGCCCTGTGGAGGTTGCTGGTGATGTCATTGACTGTTGTTTTGGGCAGGGGGGTTCACAGCTCACACAATGTTTCACACAATGTCATTAACTGCTGCTGTTTTCCTTATCTGACCTGTTCCATGTCGGGTTGTTAGAACACCAGTGGTTTCTTTCTTTTACAGGACATTTCAAATTGTTTTATTGGCTATGCTCAATGCTTGTGTAATGGCTCTGATAGATTTTCCCTCTTTTCTCAGCTTCAAAATGGCTTGCTTTTCTCCCATAGACAGCTCTCTGGTCTTCATGTTGGTTTCTCCTTTTTAAGAACAAATGCAGACTTCACAGGCAAAACCC
Organism: Stegophilus panzeri; assembly: GCA_024331685.1. Classification (NCBI taxonomy): domain Eukaryota; kingdom Metazoa; phylum Chordata; class Actinopteri; order Siluriformes; family Trichomycteridae; genus Stegophilus; species Stegophilus panzeri. The sequence continues at coordinate 7,543,819 of JANDJT010000217.1, forward strand.
AGAGCTCAAACCAAGAGTTGACATTCGGAACTATTAATTCTTTAAACAATCACTTTAGCAGAGCACACCTGGGCAGCAAGAAACACCTATCAGTCCAGTATTTTTGATCACTTGAAAAAATGGGTGGGTTCATACGAAAGGTGCCATGTTCTAAGTTGTAAATATGATGAAATGAAAACTGAAATTCTTATCTATCATCTCATATTCACCTTTTGATCTCAAACCCAAATGTCCTCATTGTATATATAAAAAAAATAGAATCAGCCTTGCTGTTCCAATAATTTTGGAGGGGATTGTATAAAAAGTGGTCCCTCACCAACTTTTTTCGCTATCTTGAAGTTAATAATACAGCAATGCACATTGCATTTACCAAGAAACCAGAAGACTCCCAGGCAGAAAACTTACTGACTGTTACAAAGTGCTGACACTGGAGACTCTCATTACAAAAAACTTCACTATTATCAACGATTAAACTTCTCTTTGTTCAACAGCACGTTTAATCCGTTTATTATTAGATTTAGTTTATGTAGAGCATACAGTCACCCTCTGACCAATCAGAATCGAGAACTCAACAGTGCTGTCATATGATAGATAAATAATAAACATGGATATGCCTATTCTCTACTCATGAATCTGTGCTGGCACAAGTTAGGGTATTTGATGTTTTCGAAGACTTACATTTGTGAAGGAGTCGCAGGGTTGGGTAGAAAGGTCCTTCTCTCTGCCTGAAGAAGAGCAGCTCACCATTTACTGTCAGAATTTCAATGTGTTCGTGACTGCAATAGTAAACAAATAAGAATCAAAAATATATAATTAAGACATCATCTTAAGCAAGACTTTTGAACTCACAAAAGTAAGTAATTATAATTTACAAGCATTCCATATCTCATACCATCTGACAATTTTGACTGGATCCTTTTTGGGCATGATCTGATTGAGCCATGGGTCAATGTCAGGGAACTGGTCAATAAGCTGATTCTTAATGCCTTTGATTACAGACGTCTTTAGCTGAATACAGTTGGAGACATTTTCCTTTTCATCAAACCTGGAAAACAGGAACAACTGCATTATTAAAGTGAATTTTAAAAAATGAACATAGGGGAGTGAGGAAATACTCAGATAAAGATAATCAGAGCCTAATACTAGTCCTATGTCCCTATTTAGTCTTGACTGTCAGGAGTTGTTATGAATGAATGCGTAAGTTGTTATAAGGTTGCGCTACTGTTTATCTCTAAGGAGTCTCTGGAGCAGAACAGACTGTTAGTGCGCTGTTTACCTGGGTCTGAACTTGGTTCCAAAAGCTAACATGATATATAGCAAGAAACAGAGTACAGTGTTTATTCTTGGCAAGTATTCTATGACACGTGAATGAAAGTCAAGTGCCATGTTTGAGTTTCCTTTCTGGTTTGGGGCTGAATGAAAAATCCTACCATTTAACACATCTGCACATTTATAGTTCAAGCTGATTCACATCATTTTTTTAACCTACAGTGCAACAGTCATAAATAATTTCCACTTCTGCTCACAGCAGATGTGTTTTATATTATTGTTGTTTATGTAAATGGTAAATGGTCTGCACTTTTATCCAAAGCGCTTTACACTGTGTCTCATTCACCCATTCACACACACACTCA
>JANDJT010000217.1:7595155-7617252 GCA_024331685.1 Stegophilus panzeri
CAAGGACACTTCGGCATGTGGAGTCATGTGGGCCGGGAATCGAAACGCCAACCCTATGATTAGTGGACAACCCGCTCTACCAACTGAGCCACAGCTGCCCCGAGGCAGGAATTGTCCCACAGATAGCAGGCTCAGACAGGAACATGGCTTGGGAGGCCGTCTCGTCGACGTCGGACACGAACTTGGCTCGAGGGGCCGTCTCGTCGGCCTCGGTCAGGAACTTGGCTCGAGGGGCCGTCTCGTCGGCCTCGGTCAGGAACTTGGCTCGGGGGGCCGCCTCTTCCGCCTCGGTCAGGAACTTGGCTCGGGGGGCCGTCTCTTCCGCCTCAGACAGGAACTTGGCTCGGGGCGCCGTCTCTTCCGCCTCAGACAGGAACTTGACTAGGGGGGCCGTCTCTTCCGCCTCAGACAGGAACCTGGCTTGGGGGGGCCGTCTCTTCCGCCTCAGACAGGAACTTGGCTTGGGGGGCCGTCTCTTCCGCCTCAGACAGGAACTTGGCTTGAGAGGCCGTCTCTTCCGCCTCAGACATGAACATGGCTTTGGAGGCTGTCTCTTCGACCTCCAGCAGGAACATGGCTTGGGAGGCCGTCTTGTCACCCTCAGACAGGAATATGACATGCTCTCTGATGTTCAGGTGTGGGTTGGTCTCTTCTGCACTGCAGAGAGATGACATGATATCCCCGGCCTGGCTTAAACGCAGAGCGGTGGCTACTGCACAATCAGCAGGAGGAACGAAGCTCAAGGCGGAGCCTGAGGGGGAAGCAACGTTCCCCATGAAGCTAGAGGAGGCAGCGACACTCTCCACAACGCCAGAGGGGGGAGCGAGGTTCTCCGTGAGGCCAGAGGGAGGAGCGATGCTCTGTGAAGCATGAGGGGGGAGCGATGTCCTCCGTGGAGCAGGAAGGGGTGGAGCGGCATACGGCGTGAAGCAAAGAAAAGGAGCAACGTCTTCAGTGGTGCATGGAGGCAGAGTGACGTCCTAAGCGGAGCAGGATGGCGGTGTGACATCCTCAGCCGAGCAGGAAGGCAGAGCGACATCCTCAGCCGAGCAGGAAGGCAGAGCGACATCCTCAGCCGAGCAGGAAGGCAGAGCGATGTCCTCAACTGAGCAGGAAAGCGGAGCAATGTCCTCAGTGGAGTAGGAAGGCGGAGCGATGTCCGAAGTGGAGCCTGGAGTAGTGATGTCTGAGGCAGAGCAGGGAAGAAAAGCGGACCTCTAGGCCACACCAGGAGACGGAGCAACATCTTCAGCTGAACGGGTAGACTGAGCGACATCCTTAGCTGAACAGGGATGCTGAGCGGCGTCCTCAGACGAGCAGGGAGGCTGAATGACATCCTCCATCAACTCGGCAGGCTGGAGGAGACCCTCAGTGGGGGAAGGGGGGTGGGAGATGGTTCCAGCCTGGTTGGAACCCTCTTCCTTGACATACCCCATGATGGCATACATCATGTCAAGCCACTCCTGGTTGGCTCGAATTAGGGAGAATTTTCCCTCCTTCTCCCACCTCGCCTTTTCTCTTTCACTGATGACACATAAGGGAAACAACCAATAATAATACAGGGGCAGAGACAGGACATAAACCATAACAAAACACATGTGTCAAAAGTAAACAAAGTCAATGTCACTGAAAAACCCGGAAGTGTACACTTGCGCTTCGGGTTTCAGAGCGCGCTGCGAGCTGCAGCGTTTTGTGCGAGGGGAAATTGTGACACCCATACTCAAGCTCACCATACAGGCAGCCTTTCTTAGGGCTAACACAAGTTCTGCTGTGTTACCCCCTAATAAATCACTAATAATTCATATATTTCTCAAAGGGTATATGACATGAAAGAAGTGCCCTCATCAGTCAGGATCTCATTCATTATCCTGCCTTGGGAGATAACTCGGAAGAGTGCCTCCACAACGATATGCGCTGAGATATTGGGAAGAGCCACTACTTCTGGGTATCGCATTGCATAGTCCACTAAAACCAACACAAAGCAATGCCCTCATGCAGTCCGTTCTAATGGCCTGATGAGGTCCATGCCAATTTTTTCAAAGGGGACCTTGATCAAGAGGACACAATGGCGCTTTTGAGGTGACTGGTGGATTGACCAGCTGACAATCACAACATGCCGCACACCACCTGCAAACATCACTGCGAATAACTGACCAATAGAAATGGCTTAGTGTTTTATCCTGCCACAAATTTTCAGCCATGGGATTATGATGAGCGGCATGGGATAGCATTTCCCTGTGGCTCTTCGGTACCAACAATTGGGTCATCTATTCCTTGGTTTGAGTGTCCTGCATCACTCACCACATAATAGATCCTTAATAACTGAAAAATACAGGTGGGATGGTGCAACACTATGCTAAAATTGCTGACCATACTCTCACTTGGTCGAAGGTGTGCCTCAGGGTCTCATTGCTCAACTGCTCCAAAGGGAAATCTCCAAGAGGAATCCCTGCAAAGGGTGGAGGGACAGAGTCTCCCTCCCTCCCCAACCTCCATCCACTGATACACTGCTCATGTCGATGTCCTGGCACCACCTCCCCATCCAATGCTGCACACATTCCACACCATACCTTGATCCTGCAGGACCCATCCACAAACATTTTTCATACTAATGCCTGAAACCCTGGCCAATTTGTCCCAAGAATTAGTGGATGAGTGAGGCGAGGACTAACCACTTTTGACCCCAGAATTTAATGATGACTGGCATCAGTGGATACTCATGAACATCCCTGTGTGTCACTGAATCAGACTTTGATGGATAGTGGTCTGGTTACACCGTGAGTCCACCAAGGTCTGATGTTTACATGCAGTATGTTCTCGATCGATCAAGAGAGGCCCATCTCAGGGATCTGAATCAGTGTTCCTGCTTCCAGTAGAGAACTCTGGTCCTGGAAATGCCTGGCTTCCCCACCAAACCAGCAAACCTGCCCAGTCTTTGCCCTGGTCCTTGTGGGCACAGAAGATTCTACCTGTGTGGAGGCAGAGGCAGCTGGGGGAGACCTCAGAGAAGAAGGAGAGGGAGGGGAGGAAAAGCAGGATGGGCATTCAGGGGGCCACTTTCAGGGTCCTGGCACCTCAGTCACAGGGAGCAGGAAGTGGAGTGGGAAGAGAGAGAGAGGAGGGGGAAAGAGAAAAAGAGTGAAAAAGGGAGAGGCACCAGCTGCTGCGGACACCACCAGGTAATACTTTGCTAACTGTATGGATTTGTCCAGGTACACAAGTCCATGGCACTGGATCCACTGCACTATTCCAGCTAGGAGCTGTGTGACGATCTGCTCCAGCACCACCAGACTCATTATTCCCTCAGCATTCTGTTCCTCAGCCAGCATCCACTGCTGACAGGAGTCATTGAACTGCTGCGCAAAGATGAAGGGGCAGCCAACCTCCACGAGTCTCAGGACCTGCGTCATTGATGTTCCTCTAGGTCAGGAGAAAACATAGGGACCACTCTTTCTCTGGCCATCCCCATGCAGCTGCCACATGCTCAAAGAGCTCCATGAAGGCCTTCAGATCATACAGGGAGTATGACATTTTGTCACAGATGGCCTCATCGTGGCCAGGCTGGTTGGAGTGGCTATGGATGGAGCTCTGCAGCTACGGGTGGAGCACTGCAGCTGGAGGTATGACTGGATGCAGCAGCTTCTGGAGCACCTGTTGGTTCTCAACCTGGCCCTGGCCTCGAATTGCTGCTGTTGTTCTCAGCGCAGGTCAAGAAGGACCTAATGTTCACGGCCAGATAATGTTTCTATCTGTGTGGAAAGAAGCTGGGGGAGACAGCAGAGAAGGAGAGTGAGGGGAGGAAAATCAGGGAGGAAACTGGGTTTGGAGGGGCCACATTTGGGGTCCTGGCACCTCAGTAATGGGGAGCTGGAACCTTCACCAGACTGTGAGGAAGGTGGTGTTGAATCCATTGAACACCATTCTTTAATGAGCATGTAGCTGATGGTGTCTCTGTGTATTGCTTCATTGCAGAGAATTGTGGAATTGATTAAGATGTTCTAAAATTAGGCTTGCTCTTTGTCATTCTCTTTTCTGGATCGAAAAACAGATCAGCTTATTGAGGTGGTTTCCCAGAAAACACCATGTTAGTCTCCAACAGGTGCTGTAGCATGGGGTCCATGGTGAGGTGTAGCTGGGTCTGAGTTCGTATGCCCACATTCTCCACCAGTGTAGCTACTCAGTGTTTGAGGCAGGGTGGAACACAGACACACAGGGAGCAGACATGGGGAAAAACATGCTCTTTTATTTATAGTGAGTGAAAAATGTGTAGGCGATGAGAGGGTGAGGAGTGCAGGAACTTAGTGTGGTCTTCCTGGTGTGGGAAGGAGCGTTCGGGCTGCAGTAGCGTTGAGGCGGTGCCTAGGGCATGAGGAGCTGAGCGTGGGCTCCGGCAGAGAACGTGGTGCAGCCGGGGAGCATTGTCTTTGTCAGCGTCGGCCTCTGCCTGAGAGAGAGACAGAGAGAGAGAGAGAGAGAGAGAGAGAGAGGTTAAGAGATGAAGCATAGGAAAACTTGATGTCCAGTCAGAACCCTGCCGGCAGGTGCGCGAGGAGTGTGTAGTGTTTTGTGTGCCCGGGCTGCAGGCCCACCATCACAGTATATATAGAGTTGTATATATAAAGGTACAGTTGCAATCAAAATTATTCAACCCCATTGGAAACCAGGTTTATTGTCAAAATTTACAGCCTTTCAGCTGTTTGCAATAAACAAATCAAATAAAAGCAATTGAAATTGTTCAACACAACGAATTCTTCAAGTGGTTTCCCCAAATTCAACTGAAAATGCAACTTATTATGAAATACAGAGTGTGAGTGTGTATGTGATTGTGCCCTGTGACGGATTGGCACCCTGTCCAGGGTGTACCCCGCCTTGTGCCCGATGCTCCCTGGGATAGGCTTCAGGCTCCCCATGACCCTGAAAAGTATAAGTGGTATAGAAGATGGATGGATGGATGGATGGATGAAATACAGAAAATACATGAAATACCTGGACGAGGCAGGAGCGTTGCTATCGACGGCTGCAACCAGATTCTGTGAAGGCCGGTTGTGAAAAACCCCTTGAGTGACTGCAAAAGAACTGTAGCAAGACTTGGTGGCAACAGGCACTGAGGTTTCAGTGAGCACAGTAAGGCACATATTAAACGCAGAAGGTTTCCATGCCAGAACTCAAAGACGTACACCACTACTGACCCAAAAGCACAAGAAAAGTCTACTCATAATCATATAAATGAGCCACAGAGGTTTCGGGATTCTTTTCTGCAGAGCGTTGAACAAAACTGGAACTTTTTGGCACGATCAGCAGTATGTCTTGAGAAAGAAGAATGAAGAAAGCTCTGTCCACAGTCAAGCATGGTGGTGGCTCGGTGATGCTCTGGGGCTGCTTTGCATCCTCTGGCACTAGAAACCTGCAGCATGTGGAAGGCAAGATGGATTCATTGAAGTATCAGGAAATCCTAAGAGAAAACATCATTCTATCTGTGAGGAAGCTGAAGCTTGGGCACCATTGGACCTTCCAACAGGACAATGATCCCAAGCATACCTCAAATTCCACCAAGGCTTGGTTGTAGAAGTCGTCCTGGAAGATTCTACAGGGCTATCGCAGTCACCTGACTTGAAACCCATAGAAAATCTTTGGTGGGATTTGAAGAAGGCAGTTGCAGCACGCAAACCCAAGAGTATTGTATAAGAATACTGAACTGGAGGCCATTGCTCATGAGGAATGGGCTAAGATTCCTCAGGAGGCTGGTGTCTGGCTATGCCTCTTGTTTGAAACAGGTCATAACAGCAAAAGGGTGCTCTACTAAGTACTAAAGATGCTTGCTATGAAGGGGTTGAATAATTTTGAAACTGGAGGTCATTATAAGTTGCATTTTCAGTTGAATTTGGGGAAACCACTTGAACCATTTGTTGTGTTGAACTATTTCAATTGCTTCTGTTTGATTTGTTCAATGCAAATAGCTGAATGTCTGTAAATTTTGACAATAAACCTGATATATATATCAGGTTTATTGTCAAAATATATATATATATATGTATATGCTCATGGCTGACCTGATGGTATGGGTCATGACTCTTTTGGACTCCATTGTTTATTTGTTCTGACAGATAGAAGTTTAGCTTCTAATAATATATATATTTTTTTTTTTTTAAGAATCCAACTGCTGCCCCTGACACATGTGAACCTGATTCTCTGGCCACTCCAGCAGCCCCTGAGACTCATGCCCCAACCACCCTCAACTCCTTCTACAACACTACCCCCTGCCTGCCACCTTATACTGCCTATGACCTTCAGGTAATCAGCATTGCCTTTGTACCATCTGCTGCACTGTTGAGCAGGTTTGGTTAAAATAAGTACGGTACTTAGAGCAAAACTACTGCCAGCAAACAACTACTAGAGGCACTCTAGAGGCCCTGCAGTACAGTTTTTAACCTTGCCCATTCCCATTTAGTGACAACAAGCCAGGAATACATTTTAAGTTACCTTACACAAATTATTTCTTTTTTACTAGTTCAGTTGACCTTGATATCTCTCCTCATATTTTTCTTTACAGAAATGCATTTTATCTAAATTATTTCATGATAATTAAAAGGGCATGGTTAATGAGGTAATTGCACCTGAAGCCGGTGACAGTTCTGTAGTAGAGTCATGTCTTGTTTTATTGTAAACTGTTCTAGCAGACCCTCAGCAGAGAGTTGTTTGCAGTTTTTCTGTATGATGTTTTGATGTTTAAGCTAGCTCATTGTACTGATATTTTAAATAGAACTACAAAGTGAATGAACAAAGTGATGACATAAACCAAGAGAGCTAACACTAGCTACATTTCATAACAATTTATTATTGACAGCAAGATCTTGAAGTAAATGAAAGTAAATAACACTTAATATTTGGTTGCATATCTCTTGCCTGCAATAACTACATCAAGCCTGTGATTCATTGACATCACCAAATTGTTGGTTTCTTCTTTTGTGATGTTTTTCCATGCTTTTACCACAGCCTCTTTCGGTTGTTGTTTGCTTTAGGGGGTTTCTTCCTTCAGTCTCCTCTTCAGTTTTTACATTTTTCCCGATAAAGTCCTTTATTGAGTTGGCAGTGTGTTTTGGATTATTGTTTTGCTGCATGAAGTTCCTACCGATTATTTTGGATGCAGACAAAATGTTCCTGTAAACTGCTGAATTCATACTGCTGCTACCATCATGAGTTACATCATCAGTAAAGATTAGTGAGCCTGTTCCAGAAACAGCCATGCAAGCCGAAGCATGACACTACCACCAGCATGTTTCACAGATGAGCTTGTATGTTTTGGAGTTGTTCATGAGCAGATCCTTTCTTTGACCACACTTTGGACTTTCCTTCACTTTGTAGAGGTTAATCTTGGTTCCAGAACCTTTGTGGCTCATCTCTGTATTTCTTTGTGAATTCCAATCTGGCTTTCTGATTCTTACTGCTGATGAGTGGTTTGCATCTATATATTGCCTCTATATTTCTGCGCTCAAAGTCCTCTTCAGATGGTGGATTGTGATACCTTCACCCCTGCCCTGTGTAACCTACAGGTGATGTTGGTGATGTCATTAACTGTTGGTTTTGGGGTTTTCTTCACAGCTCTCACATCAACTGTTGTTTTCCTTGGCCTACCCCTTCAGTGTCTGTTGCTCAGTACGCCAGTGTTTATTTTCTTTTTCAGCACATTCCAAATTATATTGGCTATGCCCAATGATTGTGTAATGCCATTGATTGATTTACCCTCTTTTCTCAGCTTCAAAATGCCTTGCTTTTCTCCCATGACCTTCATGTTGACAGCTCCCTGATCTTCATGTTGGCTTATCCTTTTTAAATTTGCAGATGCAAATGCAGTCTTCACAGGTGAAACTGAAAGCTAAAATCAAGAGTAAATGTTCAGAGCTATTTGTTGTTTAAACATTCAATCTAACATGACACACCTGGGTAATAAGAAATACCTGTCAGTCACATGTTCCAATATTTTTGCTCACCTACAAATCGGGTGGTCTGATACAAAATGTGCTATGTTCTGTGTCATTTAAACCATCTACATATAAATAACAGGAAATAAAAGCTGAAATTCTAAATTCTCTTCTCATTTTCATCTTTTGATCTCAAACCCAAATGTCTTCATTCTACAGTAAAAACAAATGAAAACGGCCTTGCCATTCCAATAGTTTTGGAGGGAAAGGTAGATGAAAATCATGAAGAGCTGCGATTTCTTTCCTCAAAATGTTGTTATGACTCAAAGCTCAGAAAATGTTTTCATTGCAATGGTAAAATTAATGCATAGTCCAAAAGTATTGGAATGGCAAGGCCAATTCTTTTGATTTTCTATACATTGAAGACACTTGGGTTTGAGCTCAAAAGATGAAGATGAGTCAGTAGATCAGAATTTCAGCTTTCATTTCCTGATATTTACATCTAGATGTGTTACACCTTAGAAAATGGCACCTTTTGTTTGAACACACCCATTTTTCAAGTGATCAAAAATATTAGAACATGTGCCTGACAGGTGTTTCTTGTTGCTCAGGTGTGCCCTCTTAGATTAGTTGTTTAAACAATTAATAGCTCTGAATATCTACTTTTGGTTTGAGTCCTGTGAATTTGCTAAAGGATAAACCAATATGAGGACCAGCTGTCTATTAGAGAAAACAAGCCATTTTAAACCTGAGAAAAGAGGGAAAATTGATCAGAGCCATTGCATAAGCATTAGGCATAGCCAATACAACAATTTGGAATGCCCTGAAAAAGAATGAAACTCCTGGTGTACTAACAACCACTATCAAACAGGTTGGCTAAAAAAACAGAAGAAACATTTTAAGAGCTGTGAAGAAAAATCCTAAAACAGCAGTCAGTGACATCACCAACAACCTCCACAGGGCAGAGGTGAAAGTATCACAACCCACTATTCAAAGAATACTTTGAGAGCAGAAATATAGAGGCCATACCACAAGATACTGATACTTGGGAATAGTGCAAATGTCTTGGAGCAGTCACAAAATGCGTTTTATGAGTTGCTCTTAGGAAATGCTACAGCCATTCCAAACATCTTGTTATGGTAGTGGGATCTAAAGCATCAAACCCATCTCTGATAAATTCCACTGTTTTGCAATTGTTGCTATAGTGACAGCTTGAATGTCTGACTGTTGTACCACAGTCCAGCTAAGCTAGGCATACCTAGTCTTGTTTTAGTGATAAAACAAAATAATACTTCAAGTAAATTTTATTGTCCTCCCATCTGTATGCATGTATGCAGCTGATAGAAATATTGTACTTCCAGTCCAATAAGGCAATATAGAGGTTCTGTAGACTCGCACAATTCAGTCATGCAATACAGCAAACATAATTTCCATTAGATCTTTTCGTTTCAGCTGAGTCCATCATCGGGGAATAACTGAATCACCCATATTAGCATTTACATTCCATAGCAACATTGTTCTTCACTGCTAAAGCACTGTATACCAATGAATAAAATAAAGAAAGTACACTAATACTCTGTCATTTCAGGTCTCCAACATGTTCCCTGACTCTTCTGGCCTATCTGATGACTCGCAGTCTGGAGCCAGTCACATGTGGCCCACTATGATCCCTCCACGCTATTCTCCTCCTTATTATCCACCTGATGATAAACCCCCTCCATACAGTCCTTAAGGGACACTACAAAGAACCATGGTAATACTGACAATATGCTCGAGGGGTTGAGGGATAAATGGGCATACATACCTTAAAAACAGTTACTGCTGTTGTGGAGGGTCACTGCAAAGCTGGAAGCAGATCACAGCTACAGTACAGAACCAGGATGTTCATCTCTACAGAGCAGATCAACGCAGTGAGATTTCTGCAGTTGTCCAGTTTAGGTACACTCGGCAGCCTCACAACTCCATGCTATAACTATCATCAAGACTTTTTCACAAATATGCCTTAAAAGTGTCATTATGCTCCTGTCATGAGTCATGTCTATGAACTGTTTGGACACAGTGACTGCCACCATGCATCTCCCTCACTGTATTAAGTGAATGTTTCCAAAGTGGCACAGAGCGTGCTGTTTGATTTTTGTCTCACTTCAGCTGAAGAGGAATGAGGAGTCTTGTATGTATGTATTGTCTTGTTCATTTGCAGTTTGTTGTACCTGAATATAACTGTAAAACACAGAGCAACATAATCCTTCCGTGTCACTTCGGGCAGCTAGAAATAATCTTGTGGAGCCCAAAGCATACTTTCAATATTCTGTCTAAGCAAGATGCAACATGAAAAACATGGTCATTTTATTTGGCACGTCACCCAGGTACAAATAATTTGAATTGTGCAATCAATCATGTTATGTTCAGTCACCTGCAGTGTAAATATCATTTTCCTGATTGTGAATAATCCTATTACAATGACTAAACAGAGGACACAACTTGTAAGTGGAACACGCAGATAGATCCTTACATCACCTCTGACAATTGTCTCAGGTTTGTAAATATGGAATTGCATCACTCATAGAAAGGTGACTACAAATGAAGTATATCAGAACATGAACACATGAGCTGCAGAATTCTTGGCAGGTCATTAAAACCAACTAACTAAAAAAAAAGTGATACTGTTACTGCAGTGACAGTATAAACTACACATAATCTGTACACTTAAGCTATTCATATATGGCCTAGTATTACATGTTTGAAGTACAGGAACAGTTCATACTGCCTTCTCTTAGTATACATTTAATCATATCCTAAAAGGTGTCTATTCACTGTGATTAGTGAGGAGTCTCTAGCTTTATATGTACTTTGGGTTTTTTTTTTTTAATTTATTTTAAGCAAACTGTACAACTTTGTATGCAAAAATCTGTAAATGGCAGAAGAAATTAAGCAGAAATCACTGTTTAAAACATATTTTATGTGTATAAATATTACCTTTGTACTGTAGAGCTGGTGGTTTAAAACAAAAACAGACCAGACAACGTAGAATACCACCTTCTGTATACTTGGTTATCAGACTTGCTATATTATTAAACTTAGCTAGACATCTCCATGAAGAATGAATGCTGGAGAAAAATGTTTACGTAACTGACAGCAATGAGAAATAAGTACTCTAAAGTTTTATTTCACATTGTACAGCACCTAATAAATATAGTTGAACAAAATAGAAACAATTAAATTGGTCTTTAGTAGAACAAAAATTTGTTAATATGCAAGATTAACAAATGTTAGAGCGCTCACTTTATGAATGTGGCAATATTTAGTCACAGGATCATCCTAGCCCTCCAAACCATTACCTACTAACTAGAATACAATGGAATACATACATGTATATGTAAGAAGGAAATATAGAAAAACACATGGAAAAAAAAAAACAACAACAACAAATTACTCCTCCTGTTACACTTGGATAATGATCTGCTGAGTAGAGGCTCACCCATTTTACTTCATTAATTCACAATAATTCATTTTCATTCATTACACTTTTGGTGGAAATGACCACAGCCGTATATGGCCAGCATATAAATAAAAATGTACAATTTTACAAGTGCCATCTGCTAAATAATGGACATATTACTAACATTCACCAATGTCTTCTATCCTCCTCTGCAATCAAATCATAAATACAAAAATTGTTTCTTTATGCTAGACAAGAAAACCAAGATTATCGTATAAAATGAATGGTCTCTGTAATGGAACAAGTGTATTATTGTTTTATAAATTATTGAGATGATCATAATGAAAGACCCAAAACACAAACAATTTTGTTCATAGAATGTGTCAATGTCTCCAGCACTAAACTGTAACAATTAATCATCTGCACATTTGTCCACGTTTTCTGTGTTGGCGTTATAATACATGGTCATTTGTAGACTTTTTATAAATGGTGTGCTCTCAGACTCATCATTAAGTTACTCAATCTAAACATTATCAAAGTTCCTCCAAGCTAGCAATACTGTAAAAGTGTTGAACATGATTGTGTAAAATGAATCTCACAACGCAAACTATGCCAAAATTCAAACTGAACTAAAGAGAACATCTGTATTCATTCCCCTAACTCATACCATTTCCCTACTGATACCATTCATAATTTTTTTCCAGCAATTCAACACTTTCACAGATTAAGAGTACACTATGAAATGCTTTGTTTTCTTGATGTCATTTAGTTCTGACTTACTGCAACAAATGGCTGATTCGCATTAGGGCTGCAACAACTAATCGATAAAATCGATAATTAAAATAACTGACCACGAATTTCATTATGGATTAGTTGGGTCTGTGACGTCACTGTGGATATCCCCTATCAGTGACGTCACTTCACGACGGTGAAAAACGCATTTCTATGAATAAAAGACATCTGAAAAACAGCGGAGGTCACAGAGCGAGCTGCTGTGGGAAAAGTGCACAATCCAGGTTGTCCAAAACATGATAATGTTTTATATTAAGCGCTTCAAACAAACTCGTAAGTGTATTAACGTGGTTTGTCGTGTCAGATGCTGCGACAGACCCGTGTGCTGTTTAATGTGTTCCAGACATGTTTTCTTCAGCGCAGAAATTACATTTTTACCTTTATATCCTTATCTGTAAATGTTAGAAATTCAAGCCAGTATTTCCATTTTACATAAACGCTCGTCCTGACAGCGAATGAGTCTCCATTAAACTTCAATGAATGAGAGCGAGTCCACGCATGTCCGTCAAACAGCGCGCAATAGAAAGGAAGCGCAATAACTCTGACTAAAATGTTCATTTTGATCAAATATGTTGTTTGATGCTATATTTAGAAACAAAAGTAATAGTGTTTTTTATGAGAGCAGTAACTGTAATGACGTTATAACATGTAATTATATATAAAATGTAAGAAGTGTCATACATTTACAGAATAAAGTAACATGTTACTGTGTTCAGATGAGTGAATGTGTGTTACTGCAGATCATTCAACCTCTTACCAGTTAACACTTAGTTTGCGCTTTTGATTTTCTTTTTAGCATTTTTAATATAGTGATTTAACTTCTGCTTTAAAGCTTGTGGACAATCAGTTGGTTTTTTTTTGTTTTCAAAATATAATGTTAATATTTTTTTAAAATCCTTTGCACAAGGTATAGCATAGCCCACATAGATACATTTATTACTTTTTGCACAATGTGGTGCAAATGAAGGACAACATTGGGCAGAATGTGAAATAATGTTTTTTTCGAAAACAATACAGAAAATAAAAATCAGTCTTTTAATCCAACTAATCGATTAATCGAGGAAATAAATCAACAGATGAATCGATCATCAAAATAGTCGTTAATTGCAGCCCTAATTTGCATGGTTTAAATAATATTCATACAATAAAGGAATATCCAGTCTAATGTAGGGAAGAAAATAGCATCCCTCAATTACCACTGTCACTATTGTTTGTTTTGATCAAGCCCACACTGTACTTTTAAAGTAAAAGTTCAAAGAAATTTGTTGTATGAGAAGTACTGCCAAAATTTAAAGCATTAGACAAATGTAACAGCTACAGAACAATTTCAAATACATGATTCTGACAAAGCCCCTGAACCCCATCTTGAATGGTAAACATACAGTCATGTGAAAAAATAAGTACACCCCCATGGAAATTGTTGGCTTTTTGATATATTTGGACAAGTAAACATTTGATACTCTTAGAAACAGTATTAATAAAGTTGACACACTATCAAATGACACAAAGTTGACATTTTGTAGTAATTTTCACAATTTAAATTAACAAAAAAAAAAAAAAAAAAACATCAGTCACATTGCAAAAGTAAGTACACCCCTACATTTATCACACTTTCAAATCCATAAAATTCTAATCAGGTTTTCAGGATTGGGTACCAGTGATTAGAACCTGCTTAAGAAGTGCAGGTGAAACCTGTCTTATTTAAACCGGTCTCATATCTAGGTGTCTGGTTTTCCCTTTGTTATTGAGGTGCGTGGTGTCATCATGCAAAGATCTAAAAAGTTCTGTAAGGTCTTCAGAAAAAAGGTTGTGGATGCCTAGGAATCTGGCGAGGGATTTAAAAAGATCTCCAAATTATTTTAAATACATCATTCCACTGTAAGGAAAATAATCTACAAATCGCGCAGATTTCAAATGAGTGCCAAATGGCCATCCCAGCAAATTCAGTCCAATAGCAGACTGTCTGATGCAAAAAAACAACAAAAAAAAAAAAGTCTCCAAGAGTCCCAAAATTTCATCACAGGATCTGCTAGTAAGTCTTGGTAGTAACTGTTGGTGTCAAAGTGCATGCTTCTACAATCAGCAAGAGATTGCACAAATTTGACTTGAATGGGAGGCGTGCCAGGAAAAAGCCTTTGCAAGACTAGTTTGCCAATGAGCATGTAGGCAAAGACCAGGCCTTCTGGAATCATGTGCACTGGACAGATGAATCAAAGATAGGAGTTGTTTGACCACAGTAACAGCAGACATGTTTGGCTCAGACCAAAGACAGCTTTTGGGTAGAAGCACCTCATACCAACTGTGAAGCACGGTGGTGGAAATGTTAAGGTTTGGGGTTGCTTCACTGCCACAGAGACTGGACAACTTGCATTCATTGATTCATCTATGAATTCTGCATCATATCAAAGAGTGCTTGAAGATAATGTGAGGCCATCTGTCGAACAGTTGAACAAAAAAAAAACAAAAAAAAAAACAAAAACAAAAAAAATGTACCTTTCAACAGGATAATGTTCCTAAGCACACTTGCAAATCTACCAAGGAATGGCTCAAAAAGAAGAAATGGAGGGTTATGGAATGGCCTAGTCAAAGCCCGGATTTGAATCCCATTGAAATGTTGTGGGGGGATTTGAAACGGGCAGTACATGCAAGAAAACCCTCAAACATCTTGCAACTGAAAGAATATTGTATGGAAGAGTGGTCAAAAACTCCAGCAAGCCTGGTGGGCAATTTTGCAAAATGCCTACAAGTTATTTCTGCCAAAGGGGGCTATACTAGCTTCTGAGGCCAAGGGTGTACTTACTTTTCCACAGAAGAATATCACATCTATTGATATTTCTATTGAATAAATAATGGAAAAGGCTAATTTTCCTTGTGGTTTTGTTCAAGTATATAATCTTCATTAATAGGTACTGTTTCAAAGATGATCAAATGTTTGCTTGTTCAAATATGTCTAAAAAAAAAAAAAGCAACACTTTCCATGGGATGTATTTTTTTTTTTTTTTTTTTTTTTCCCACACGACTATTTTGTGTTCAATTAACATACTTACTTATCCAGTTGACTGAATTCAAGAACATATTTCTTTAAACCTGGAACATTAAAAGGCACCATAGCACTCAGAATTGTGAACATGCCAGCTCAGTATGTTTCTGGTATGACAAATTCAAACTCTGTCGTGTTCTCTGCGTTCATTTGGTTTGCGGGTCGAGGAGGAGCTTCAGGTCGTGCATGAGCCCCTGGTCGATTGTGTGCATCAGGCTCGACAAAGATGTCATTCCAGGTCAGCATTTTGCTCTGGCTGGACGGGAGTTCCTGGTTTGTGAATTGTGACCTGCCAGGGCTAACGTGCTGCACAATCCCATCTCCATTAATGAGCGGAATCCCCCCAGTCTCACCCGAGACGAAAGAGTATGGCTTGAACTGCAGCGTTTTACATGGAAGTAAGCGGTACAAGTTATTGTCCGTGTCGTCCTTCTCCTTCCTGCCTGAAGGGTCTTGATTGTGCATTTGCTTGCAGTGTGAAGACAACAATTGGTAGTTGAGGAACGTTTCACTACACAGTAAACACTGATACCTTCTCTCACCTGTGTGAGTGATCTCGTGTTTGGTTCTGTATTCAGCCAAAGCAAATACTTTGTCACAGTAATGACACGGGTACTTCCTCTCCCAGGAGTGCGTGTTAAAGTGCCGTCTAAGGCTTGTCAGGCACACATAGGGACGCTTGCACACAATGCACACATAAAAGGTCTTTCCGTCCATAATAAGTTCATAATGATCCTCTTGCTCCGATTTACCTTTTTTCTTACCTCGAGGCGAGCCGGTGGTCAGATTGCTTGCACCGTGCATTGAGGTCTGTGATTTTCGTCCAGGGGCAGGGCGAGCTTCTCCTTCACCCGAGTACTCTTTCACAGGTACAATGTCATAGGTGTTCTCCCCTATGTTGGCATAAACCTTACATCCTGATGACAGCGAATCGATTTCTGAGGCTTTGTCTAATGTAATTGTCTTCTTAGTCAAAGCAGCATCTAGCCCAGTTCCATTATTAGTGCTGAAGGTTGGCCTCACATCTGACAGTCTGATTTTGCCTGGCCGATCTGGTGACTGCTCCAACAAAACCGTCTTCTTCTGAACTCCAAGCACATCATTGGGTTCCACAGGCAGAGTGGTATTTAGAGAGTCAGGGGTATGACTGTTCACATGAGCTGGGGTAGAGGGTGCACTCTGTGTGGAGGATCTTGCATCAGAAACCATAACAGCATCAACGGTTTTTGGGGACATAGAAACAGCTGCAGGGATTGATTGGGCTTGTGGTTTGTCTTGGAATTTCTTTGGCACTTCACCTTCTGAAGGTAGTTTGCTCTCCTCAGATTGGGCTTTTTCCCTTTCAGGATTCGGTTCTTCCTCATTTGTGCCTTTTTGCCTTTTAGGCTCTGGCCCTTCCTCCGCGTCCAAATCTATAACCTGAGATTGCTTCGTCTTCTGAGCTTTCGGCGCTTCCAGCTCCGAGACAAAAAGAACATCGTTGTCTTGATCATCTCTGTCAACACTGCCACTTACCATTTTGAATTCCTCGGCAGATAAAGAGAATGATTCTGTGATGATCGGCATAATCAACACTCCGGTGTCATTTTTCTCAGCGGCATTAACATTGCTGGTGTCTCCTTCTTTTGACAAGCCAGGTAGCCCCTTGACTTGCGAAAGTGGGGTCGCGAGATTGGCAATGAACTTGACTCCTAAGATCTGGCCTGCGTTGATAAGATCTTCAAGCTTGTCGGAGCGAATTCGGTGGATTTTTGAGGTGTATATGTAATTCAGGACTTCTTCGAATATGTCTGCCTTGATAAAATTGAGCTCAATCACATGTCCTGCGACTGAAAAAAGCTGCCGAAAGTAAGTGCTGGATGCTGACAGCATTGTCTTGTGCGCCCTGAACTTGCGGTCCTGTACAATTATGGTCACATCACAGAATAATCCATTGTTTCGCTGCTCACTGATGGCTTCTAGCAATGACACAGGAAACTGTGTGTCAGTTACAGATATCAGCTTTAATTTCGACATCCTGTGAAGAAAGTGGTGGAAACTTGGTGAGCACAGTAAAGTCATTCTTCCCTAAACAAATTATTTATTGCCGATAATATAAGAATATTTTATAATATAATTATTAGATATAATTTCCACCACATGAAGTATAAAACCTGTCGCTGGTGGTCTCCATGTGACGGGTTTCGGTAGCCAGAATAAACAGACGCATGTGATGCTATTGGTGGACTATAAAACGTTTAAAATTGTAGTGTCGTTAAAAAAATGAAAAATAAAAAATATAGTATATGCTAATGTGAAACAGACCTTTATTATTCTATTTGTATTAACGGACGCTCGCAGGGTCTAAACGCTGTTAATGCAGACCTTTTAGCTAACAGGCTAAAGTGATGTGAAAGCAACAAAAAGGGACAGAAGTAATTAATTTACGTGCAATGTAAGTTCATGTCTGGTTGCTAAGCATTCAGGAAGTGCAGCATTAATAAGCGGGTATTTTCTAGGCTCATTGCAAACACGTGCCCGAAAGTATAAAATCACCAGATAATGCAGAAAGGGCTAAAAACATAAACTGACTCGGTAACGCTTGAATGCTCGGTTCATCTCTCCTGGTTCGGCGCCAGGTTGCGGCCTACGGTGCTAGCACAGCTAACCTAGCTAGCAGGGTGTGAAATGCCAAGCTAGCTAGATTGACTTAGCTGTCATATTTATTAATGGAAGAAAACATCACAGGTCTATAAAATATGAATATTTAGTGATGCTTAATTGTGTACCTGCAGTGCGAAGCGTCTGTGTCCAGGCTTCTGTTTTTGAAGTAATAAAAAACACACAATGCTGGTTTGTGGCAGCAGACAACAAAAAGTCTGTTGTTGGAGCTGAAGGAAAGGCTGCGACTCTCTGTATAACCAACAGGAGTCGCAGAATCATCTGTCTGCTCAATCAACCAGCATGCAGTGAATAATAGACCATCAGTGATGATGTACACATCTCTCCTAGTCTGTCATAGTTATAAACGCTTTACGTAACCAGTGCATTTGATACCTTACTTTGCCCGTATTTTATCTAACTGAATGTGATTTTGCATTCATTACTAGCCGTTAATCCACATGACCAAGTATTCGCATAAACTGAATTGAAAACTACTGCACAAGTAGGATTTAGCTTGAATGTACCTCATCCTAAAACTTTTTCAAGCTCACAGCACGTTATGACACCGTCTTGACGCAACCACCCGCGTGCGTTTGTTTTCAATTAGGGTTGCCAGGTCTGCGCGTTAAAGGCAACCCAAAACAGAGATCCACAGTCAAACCAGCTGGGATAAAGACACTGCAGATATACAGTGCCTCCAGAAAGTCTTCATGTATTAATGGTGGTAGCATCATGCTTTTCAGCAGGAGGAACTATCCAGCAGGACAATGATCCAAAGCACAGGGAAGAAACTACAAAGGAATGGCTGAAAAAGAGAGAGAGAGAAAGAGAGAGAAACATGGGTTTGTGTTTTGGAATGGCTGAGTCAAAGCCAAGACTTTAATCCATCTGAAAATCTGTGGCATGACCTGAAAATTGCAAATGACAAATGTGCAAAGCTCATAGAGACACGTCTGAGTTAAAAGTAGCATCTGTAATTGCTGTAAATCATTCACACTGAGGTGAATATTTATATATGTAAATTCTTTCTGGGGACTTTGTGTATATTTTTCACTAAAGACCTAAAATGATCTCATATTACTAGGCTATAACATACCCACAGTGAAGCATGGTGGTAGCCACATCATGCCATTCAACAACTGCTGCATCCACAAAGCCATCAGTATTGCAGATGACCCCTCTCAACCTTTTCATGGACTGTTCACCTTCCTGCCATCTGGCAGAAGGTACAGGAGCATCCGTGCCACCACGAGCAGACTCCACAACAGTTTCTTCCCTGAGACGGTCAGATTACTCAACACCCGGCTGCCTCCCAACACTCACCTGGGCTAGCCGAACACCTAACCCAGTAAGACTCATACCACTGCACATGCACTAACTCATTAAGATTCAGTACTACTGCACACTGCACTTTACATACAGTAGCTGCATCAGTCACTTTATACTATGGAACTTGTTTTTGCTGCCAGTATTGCTGCTATACTTGTGCTGCTACTTTACAAAATAGCTACAGTCCATGTTTACAATTACAGTCCATGTTCTGTATATCTATTGTCCTGTGTATTTACTGTCCTGTATATTTATTGTTTTACACTCGTCTCACACTGTTGTGTATTTGCACTTTATGTAGTCTTGTGTACTGTTCCTTGTTGCACCATGGTCCTGAAGAAACGGCATTTTGTTCCAATGTATACAAGCTATATAGAGGAATGACAGTAAAACCCCACTTGACTTGACTTGACTTGACTTAATGCTTTATGGTTACTTTTCTTCAGTCAGAACTGGGGCTTTTATCAAGGTGGAGGGAATCATGAATAGCTCCAAATAGCAGTTGATTTTAGTGCAAAACATTCTAATAAGCTTAAGATGAAAAGGAATTTCACCTTTCAGCACAACAGTGACTGAAAGCACACATCCCAAATCAACAAAAGAATGGCTTAGCCAAAAGAAGATCAATGTTTTGGAATGACCTAGCCAGAGACCAGACCTGAATCCAAGTAAAGAAAATCTGTGGGGATGACCTAAAGTGGGCTGTGCACAAGAGATGCCCTTACAATTAGACGGCTCTAGAATGTTTTTGCAAGAAAGAGTTTGAACATATTGCTAAATCAAGATGTGCCGTGCTGATAGACTCTTATCCATAAAGACTGAGTGATGTAATAAATTCAAAAGGTTCTCCAACAAATTATTAGTTTAGGGGTTTGCACTCTAATGCAACTAGGTGGTTGTTGTTGTTGTTGTTTTTCCTTTTTTTTTCCCTAAAAAAGTTTCTGATTGTTTGTCACTTTATTTGTATACTTTACAATTTCACATTAAAGGTGAGAAAAGATCTGACATGATTTATCTTAGCGTCATTTTTTACTTCACAAAAAACTGCTATTACAACAGGGTTGTGTAGACTTTTCATATCCACTGTAAATAATCTTAAATTAAGAATAATCATGAGATTCCTAACCCTGATCCTGGAGTACCCCCTTTACCTGCTCTGACACATACACAAACATTAAAGGGTTAAAGTCAGGAAGGGCTGTTAATTAGCTGATTATTTGTTTTAGAGTAAGGAAAACACTAAACTGTGAGGACAAGTTGGAACCTGTGGTATACACCAATTTACTAAAACAAAACATAGGCTTTGTTCAGATTTGGTATTAAAGTACACATAACCATTCACACCTGGTATTGTGAATGCCCATGCCACTGACTGAACACTACTGACTGCAGTTCTTCAGTAACTGGGTTGCCAAATCTGCCAAAAGCAACATAATGTCACTTCAAAATCAAACCAGACCTGTACAAAAGTTTCCTGACATTGCCTTCTTACAGCTGAAAAAAATGTTGACTCACAATCAAAATTTTCAAGGGTTTCATGACCATCACTGCAAAATATGTTGTAATATTCAAATGTAATGTCATACAGTAGCGTGAATTATTGGGATATCAGGTAAACTGCATGGGACTGTTATACTTAGTAGCATTTATTGTCTGGCCTGATAGGTGAAAGTCAAAAGTTTTGTTACTAAGCCCTTGCTGTGGAAGTGCTTGATAGGAATAACATGACTTACTTAATATAATATAACTTAATCAAACATGAAGCTGACCCCCAAAATCTTGAGGCATGAAAAATGACACACTTTGGCTAGTTTTTTTCCCCTTAAGGTTATAAAATTGTGATTACTAATTTATTCCACATATTTATGATGCATATATACATATGCTACTGTAACAAAATAAACATGAAGTTTGTTCACATCATGCACAGCTTTTTGTAATTTAATAATTTTCAAGATGTCCCAAATTACAAAACATGGTTTGGTCATTTGGGACAGCAGGTGAATGAATATAATGGACGGATGAACTGATGCATGAATTTTGACAACTATGGTTAAATAATACAATGATTAATTTTATGTGCCTTAAATTGTTTTTGTGAAACATCATAATAAACAGGGTATAAAGTAGACTAGGAAATAATTTTTATCCGTATTATTAGATATTGTTGTAAATAAATAATTGCTGTAAGAATGAGAAGACCGATTAACAGACAAATCAACAGTTATACCAGAAGGAACAGCTTTGAGCAATGTTTTAGTACAAGTGAAGTTATACTTTTGAGTAAGAACGTTCCCTATCTCATCCATTAGGTGTGTGACAGACCAAACACCTTGTTCCACCAAATCATGAAAAAAATACAGATTTTCTTTTAATGAGAATCAATCTATTTTTCCAAAATGAACAGCTGTGTGGTGAAAAAAATTGTGCTTATATATTAATGTCCAATTTTATCGCTGACTGTGAAAAGAAGCTTGACATGTAATTTACAAGGTTCAAAATCACATTTTAAAAGAAGCTCAACACCCAAAAAGCCTCAAAAACTTTACTAAGTGGTTTGAACCAGATCAACTGTCATTTCCTAAGAAATGTCTGGAACCACTTCATTTTATTGTTTCCATTCATGACCTTAAAGTCAATTACATTCAATCCACCCTCAATAACAGGTTTTACAATGTTTCCCTTTCTAATATGTTTATTCTTCCAAATGAAATTATACTGAATTTGATTAATATTCCTTAACATTATGTCAGAGATAATCCCTTTGTAACCATCTATTCAAAACATTTTCTTAATTTTACTTTATTGTCCATTCTGTTTGTCACAGAGCAGAAATTTGTCTGTCACTGGTATCATACACATACAGTATCTCACAAAAATGAGTACACCCCTCACATTTTTGTAAATATTTGATTATATCTTTTCATGTGACAAC
>JANDJT010000217.1:7617352-7627942 GCA_024331685.1 Stegophilus panzeri
TGTTGTCACATGAAAAGATATCATCAAATATTTACAAAAATGTGAGGGGTGTACTCACTTTTGTGAGATACTGTAACCATTAATACATCTACATAAATGCTTACACACTGACACAAACACAGACTTAAATACAATTACACTCACTACATAATCCTTAAACACATTTCCAAACACCCCACAAAAAATTACAGCTAAAGTTAGCTACTTTAACTCAAGTGTTTCGCAACTATTTGTTCCGCATTATGCCAGAAAATGCTAGATTCGATGTTAAAACCTTTTCTGTGATTCAAGACGCAACCAACGTTTTGTTTTTAGCGAAAGCTACTTCCGGCAGAATAAACAGCGGAAGTAAAGTAAATTATGACGCATTTCCGACGGAAAAACGCGCACCTAGTAGCGATGTGGGGTTCATACTGTAGGGGGCGATATTACAAACTTAGCAATCACGACATGGCGACGTAAATAACAGTTAGACATTTTTTTTGTTCGAAACGCGTTTATTTTAGATACACGGATTAATGATTTGTTTTTGTTTTACGGCTCAGACAGTGTGTTAACACAGTCTGAACTGTAAATCCATTTTCGGCCTCTCTGAGGATCTAAAGCCACAGCTAGTTCCTCTGAGGTTTGGTGTTGACGGTTTCAGCGCACGCATTAATGTAAACAAGGAGGAATTATTTATCTCAGAAAGCAGCACTTCAAGTGTGTACTAAAAGAAAGCGACTGTTTAAACACAGCAAAGCGCTTAACGATGCCCGAGCTCAACGGCAAATGTTCGGAGGCCAGTAGCCCGAGAAAGCGACGCCGGAGCCGCTCGAGCAGCGGAAGTGCGCGGAGTCGCTCGCGGGAGCGCGTGTCGAGTCCTGCGGCCGATAACCATAGACACAACAGGACCGATGAGCGGAAGTCGAAATGGTCCGAAAACAAAGAGAAGAGCCGGAACCGCTTCCGGATGGGCGGCTCGCGCAGTCGGTCCAGATCGAGAGAACGAGAGAAGTTGGCCTGGGCTGATGAGCGGGACCGGGGACACTATGCGGGATCGAGATCCGATTACTACGACAAGAGAGACGATATCCAAAGGCAAAGACAAGAAGCCTTCATCGCTAGGTAATATCTGACTTAGTAGTCAGACTTATACAATCACTAAAATAGAGTTACTGATGACTTTAGATAAGGTTGTGTCACGTGTTTTTTTTTTTTTGTTTTTTTTTTGTTTTTTTAAATCCTATATAACACGTGATTGTGTTGTTTTTAAAAAAATATATTATTATTATTATTATTATTATTATTATTATTATTATTATTATTATTATGGGGCAGTAGTGGCTTGACGGTTAAGGCTCTGGGTTACTGATCGGAAGGTCGGGGGTTCAAACCCCAGCACTGCCACTGTTGGGCCCTTGAGCAAGGCCCTTAATCCTCTCTGCTCTAGGGGCGTATCATGCCTGACCCTGTGCTCTGACCCCAGCTTCCTATAACATCCTGGGATATGGTGGGGGAGAGAGAATTTCACTGTGCTGTAATGTATATGTGACAAATAAAGACTTATTATTATTATTATTATTATTATTATTATTATTATTCAGGCGCTTGCAAGAGCGTGAGAGAATCGGTGAGCTGGGATGTCCTGAGGTCTGGGGCTATTCACCAAGAGTACGAGACCCTGAGTAAGTATGAGTTAAAGTTTGGATGTGAAGTATGCCACCTGATCTCCAACAGCAGTGTGTGAGAGTTGTATGTGCTTAAATTAGTGGTGTTTTCCTCTCAACAGCTCAGATGAACACACTCCAGTTGAAGAGGATGTGAAGAACAGCAGCTCTGAGACAAGTTCAGAAGGTGTGGTGATTTACATTTTACATTTACGTCTATGTGTGCTTGTTAAAGCTGTATGGTTTTTGTGTGTGTATGTGTGTTACAACATGTGATGGTCCTGAGTGTCACCCTGGGTTTGAAATGTCCATTTGAAAAATCCCACCTTGCATCCTGATGCATCCTATGTCATCACAAAAAAAAAAAAAAACACCTTAAAAGTTAAAGTGTGGCTTCACACAGAGCTGCTGGCATCATATCATGGAGGAGCTTTTCCCCTTCAACAACTTTCCCTTTTTTATTTGTTAGCTCACAGTGAGCATTACAGACAACCTTACTCTGCAGACCTGCACAAGCAGTGCTCTGACGGATCCTAACAGAACTTAAACTGTTTCATGGTGATGGCTAATGATCATGGCTGACGAAGTAAATTGATTAAAAGAGTACTGTTGTTGACTCCTCAATTTCTTATTTACAGAGGAAAAGAAGAAGAAGAAAAAGAAACGAAAATCGAAAAAAAAGAAAAGTCGCAAGCACTCGGAGGACACAGAATCAGAAAGTGACTCAGAAGGTCGGTCTGTTTTGCTTTATTCAACCATTAATCTGAATTGCTTTCCTACTCCCAGTATACTGTATTACATCCAGTATGGCTAAAAGTTATACACTCATACAAGCATGCATAAATCAGTCCTGCATGTGTGCTAGAGCGTGAGATTTCCTAACCCCAACATGCCATTACCAACTCTTGTAAGATAATTGTTAATAATCAGCTGTTGAGCTAGATGAGGTGTGCTGGGAAACTTGGAAAAGTTTTTGGAGTGGCACTGGAGTTGAGTGACCCCGATCTAGTGTATTACATGTCAAATGGGGAGACATTTTTGACTGAGCCTCTGTTTTAATCAGACCAGCCATGATTTTGTTTGTTGTTGCTGCTGTTTACAGAAGAGGTCAAGAAGAAGAAGAAAAAGAAGAAAAGTAAAAGGTCAGTGAGAATCTCTTCTTAATGTATGTTTCTACTGTATAATTTCCCCTTCTAAGATATCAAATTCAAAAGACATCTAAAGGCTTTGATAAATAGCTGATAAGATTAATCAGTTGTGTTGAAGAAGGTAAAATGCTACACTGTGCAGTGCTGTGGCTCTCTGGAAATCCCTTGCTCTAAGTAATGATGTCCACTTCTAATGTATTTATTATCTCAGGAAGAAATCAAAGAAGAAGAAGGCTAAAAAGACCCGCAAAGAGTCAAGCAGTTCCAGCAGTGATCAGTCCGCAGAGGAAGATGATGATCTCGGAGAACTGTGGGTGGAGAAAACTCGTCTTGATGATAATGTGGTTGGACCTGAAGCTCCTCTAACTCACATGGCCCAGGATGATAAACCATTAGAGTGAGTATTTGCATTTCTATGTTATTACTCATAAGGTTATTATTGTACAGTACACTGCTGCTGAATATCATTATTGTCTGGAGTTTAATGAAGCTTTCCTCCCTGTCCCTGCTTTTATAGTTTTGGCCATGCTCTGTTACCCGGTGAAGGTGCTGCCATGGCGGAGTACGTAAAAGCAGGCAAGCGTATTCCAAGGAGAGGTGAAATTGGCCTTACCAGTGATGAGATTGCGGACTTTGAGAAATCAGGCTATGTGATGAGCGGAAGCAGGTATGTGGGCTTTTTATTGATTTTTATCAACAAAGGATTAACAACATACACTCAAAGGAATACACCTAGTCTATGTTCACACAGCAGGCAAAAGTGGCCCAAATCCAATTTTTTTTGTTAGGCTGCTCTCATTTTTTCAATGTGGCCCATATCTGACATTAGTCTGAACAGATCACACTCCTAAACTGCTCCACATGCACAAAGGAGCAGCGGAAACGTTTAACTTTCCTTTGGCGCTGTAGCCAGGTGTTCCTATGGCCGTGCTCGGCCATTTCTTTTGCAATCCCTTCAAACATGGAGTAGTTGGGATATGTGATTTCTAATTTTGCTTGTACAGCAGCATCACCCCAAATGTTTATGAAGTCTGTTACCTCACCATCCCACCATTGAAATCCTCCTTCACTGTTATCCTCCATTTTTCTTTCCTAGTAGCGTAAAAAATTATTACAAATGTCAAGTTTGACTGACGTAAAAGTTGCATGAAATCTCCGCACGTTGCATTGCAAATTAAGAAAAAAGCAGCAACAAAATGTACAAATTTTGGCCATAACAATCACAAAATAACTCTGTGAAATCCTGTACGGACTGAGATGCATAGCTGATGCATAAATACACACATTAGTGCATAAAGACAGGGCCACCATTACCACACGTAGGTTAACTGGGCAACCGCCTATGGGTGGCACTTTCTTCCTTTACTGCCTGCTCTCACACCACCATATAAACCTGTACAATTTTTACTGCCCCTGAGAGTATTTGTGACATACACATGCTGACTCTTTCTATAAAGCTGACATTCTTAATTGAATTGTGCAAAAAGCATATTAGATTTATTTTGGATTAAGAAAAATTTTGAAAAAAGACAAACTGTCAGCATGAGACTGTAGGAAAAACATACTTCTAAAAGACAACAAAGTTTATAAGCTGAAGGATTCTTTATTAAAATTTGTCAATGAATGAGTAAGCAGTTACAGATGATTGCACTTCTTGTGCTGTTGCTGGCGTCATTCACTAACCGTCTAGCAGCTTTGCAATGAAATGTTGAATGATCCAGGTAAATAACCACCAATAATCAAGCACTGTGAGACATCTTGATGATACAAAGAGAGGACTTTTTACTTCTCATTGATAAATTGATTACTGTTATTCATTTGATGATTTCTGACATAGGGTCCAGCACTGTAGTCTATCAGCGATGCTACACTAGTGTTTGTGCATACGTGCCTGTTTTTTGTTTTGTTTTTTAGTCGTCTGTTGCTCCTGTAGTGACAGCTTTCCTGATGCAATTCAGAGCTGCATTAAGATGCATTGTTTAGGGCTTGTTCTGTTTAATGACTCTTTAACGCTTGATAACCCCACAGACATCGGCGTATGGAGGCTGTGCGTCTGAGAAAGGAAAACCAGATCTACAGTGCTGATGAAAAGAGAGCCCTTGCCTCCTTCAACCAGGAAGAAAGGAGAAAGAGGGAAAGTAAAATCCTTTCCAGTTTCAGGGAAATGGTGTACAGAAAGACTAAGGGAAAAGAAGAGAAGTAGAATGTTAAAAGCAGTGCTAAAATCCCAGCTCTGGGTTTCATTGTATTATAATTTAGTAGGAATGTCATAGTTCTTAATGTGCAAAATTTACTGAGGAAGTCATTTATCAACCTTTTGATGTGTTTTATTTTCTCCTCTTGATTAAAAAAGCTTTGAGTCTGAAGAGTATCTATTGTTTTAATGTTCATGGAGCCATGTAAACATCATTCAGTCTAGATTTAAAATGTACAAATAAATACACTGAAAACACATCAAACTCGAGTCATCCAACCTTTATAGAGCCGGATAATTTTTATTTTTTTTTTTAAAAAGGAGTTGTAGTAATGGTAATATTGGCAGAATTGGTATGTCCTGTGAGATCCAAAAGGTAAACTTTTAAAATCATCAGTGCAAAAATAGTGGATTGTAGTTATTTTAGAAGTAATTGCATTACCACCAGAATTCTCAGGTGGAGAAGGTGGTATTGAATATTTTAATTCCAGTCAGTACAGAAATATTTAACATTATGGCCTCTGTTTGGGCGTAGTATTTTGAAGAGTACTAGGAAAAAGAATGTTGTGGTTTATGGTGGTCAGGTGGATACGGAGGCTATGCCAAGAACACTGGGCATTATGAATACATTTTTTAAGCATTTTATACTACGAAATTACACCAAATGCTCCTACCACCTCTATTCCCATCAGTTCTTCATAATATATTATGTATAATATATTAATATTGATTAAAAGAGTAGCCTTCAAGCAATGTTGGCCGGTAGTGATACAGTAGCATCAGCATTTAGTTATATTCCCCAGTAGTAATATGGTGCATCATTACTTTTTAAATCAAGTATCTTTTTTTTTTTTTTTTTTTTTATAGAAGTTTTTTTAATCAATATATACTTTTTAATCCACCAAGTTATGTGCACTATATGGCCAAAAGTATCTGGACACCTGACCATCACACCCATATGTGGGCCTCCCCAAACCATTCCCACAAAAGTGGAAGCACACAACTGTATAGGATGTCTCTGTATGCGATAGCATTACAGTTTCCTTTCACTGGAAATAAGGGGTCCAAACCTGTTCCAACATGACAGTGCCCCTGTGCAAAAAGCAATCTCTACGAAGACATGGCTTGCCAAGGTTGGAGTGAAAGAACTGGAGTGGCCTGCACAGAGCCCTGATCTCAAACCCCACTGAACACCTTTGGGATAAACTGGAATGCTGACTGCACACCAGGCCATTTCACCCAACATCAGTGCCTGAGCTCACTAATGCTCTTGTGGCTGAATGAGAAAATCCCCACAGCCACACTGAAAAATTTAATGGAAAGCCTTCCCTGAAGAGTGGAGGTTACTATAACAGCAAAGGGAGACTAAATCTGGTATGGGATGTTCAAAAAGCATGTGTGCGATGGTCAGGTGTCCACATACTTTTGGCCATAGTGTATTTCCTCTCAGTTGGTCTAACCAGGTTATTGATATTTTCTGGATTTTGCATACAAAAAAAAATTGTGTCTTTGGGTGGATATTAACAGTGATGTTAACGTTTCACTTTTCCCCAAACTACAGACATAAATCTTTTATGTAAAGCAGGGGTTCAGTTTAAGCCAGGAACCTCTTTAACTGTAAACTACATTCCACTGACCTCTTCAGCACAGATTTATTTTATGAACATAATCCATAATACTGTTCAAATATTAGGCTTATTATTCAAATGTGTACAATATTTGGTTCATATAGCTATAAAATAAACTCAGGAAAAATAAATATCCTCTCACATTAAACTGTTTTTATTTCCAGCAAATTTCTTAACATGCCTAAATATTTGTATTAACATAAAACATTAAATAACTGAGGCATAAAATGAACAAGTTTCACAGATATTTGACGAGCAGAAATGGAATAATTAGGAGTCCCTGAACAAGGGGGGAGGGGGGGGGGTCAATCTAAAAAGTAATAGTCAGTATCTGGTGGCCTCCAGCTGCTTTAAGTACTACAGTGCATCTCAGCCTCATGGACTGTACCAGATTTGTTAGATGTGAGATGTTACTCCACTCTTCCACTCTTCCACCAAGGCATTTGCAAGTTCACGATCACGTCCGGGGGACACATGGTTACGTGAAATTTTCCACTCAAGGACGATCAGATGTCCTTCCTGTCTCCCTGTAGCACCGTCTTAAGCATCTTACATTACAGACACTGCAGTTTACTGCTCTGGCCACATCTGCAATCCTCATGCCTCCCTGCAGCAGGTCTATGGCATGTTCACGCAGGTGAGCAGGAACCCTAGACATCTTTCTTCTGGTGTTTTTCAGAATCAGTAGAAAAGGTCTCTTTAGTGTCCTAACTTATTGTAACTGTGACCTTAATTGCCTAGTGCCTGTAAACTGTTAGCATCTTAAGGACTGTTCCACAGGTGCATGTGCAATAATTGTTTATGGTTCATTGAACTAGTATGAAATAAATGTTTAAACATTAACCCCTTTCCAATAAAGATCTGTAAAGTTTATTTGGATTTTACAAAATTATCTTTAAAATACAGTCTCTTGAAAAAGGGAGGTTTCTTTTTTTTGCTGAGTCTAGATAATAGAGATTAGATAATAGGCTTAAGAGAGATAACTTTCCCATTTCAGAGAAAAAAAAAAATTCACATCAATCTACACACCATACCCCATACTGCCAAACAAAAAGCAGATTTGTGATAACTGCAAATTTATTAAAAAGAAAAACCTGAAATATCACATTGACATAAGCATTCGGACACTTTCACATGACATTTAGCTCAGGTGCATCCCATTTCTCTGGATTCTCTGAGATATCTCTATACTTTGATTGGAATCAACAGTTGACTGGACATGATTTGAAAAGGCTCCCACCTGTCTATGCAAGGTGTAACAGCTGAAAATGCATATCAGAGCAAAAACCAAACCATGAGTTCAAAAGGAACTGCCTGTAGAGTTCAGAGACAGGATTGTGTCGAGGCACAGATCTGGGCAAGGCTACAAACATTTCTGCTGCATTGAAGGTTCCCAAGAGCACAGTGGTCTACATAATTCTTAAATGGAAGAAGTTTGGAACAACCAGGACTCTTCCTAGACCTAGCTGTCCAGCCAAACTGAGCAATTGAGGGAGTAGGACCTTTGGTAAGGGAGGTGACCAAGAACCCTATGGTCACTCTGGTTGAGCGCCAGAGATCATGTGTGGAGCTCAACCATCACTGCAACACCACTTATCTGGGCTTTATGGCAGAGTGGCCAGATGAAAACATCTCCTCAGTGCAAGACACATGAAAGCCTGCTTGGAATTTGCACCCAAAAAGCACATAAAGGATTCTCATGGTCTGAGGAAACGAAGATTGAACTGTTTAGCCTCAATTCCAAGCAAGTGGTGGTAGCTATGGGGTTGTTTTTCAGTAGCAGGGACTGGGGCATTGGTCAGGGTGGAAGGTAAGCTGAACCCAGCAAAATACAGAGAGATCCTTAATGAAAACCTGTTCCAGAGCGCTCAGGACCTCAGACTGGCCCAAAAGGTTCACCTTCCAACAAGATAATGGCCCTAAGCACACAGCCAAGACAACAAAAGAGTGGCTTAGGGACAACTCTGTTAATGCCCTTAAGTGGCCCAGCCCGAGCCCGCACTTGAACCCAATCGAACATCTCTGGAGAGACCTGAAAATAGCTGTCCACAGACGGTCCCCGTCCAACCCGACAGAGCTTGAGAGGATCTGCAGAGAATGCCAGAAAATTCCCAAATCCAGGTGTGCAAAGCTTGTTGCATCATACCCAAAAACACTTTAGGCTGTAATCACTGCCCAAGGTGCTTCACCTAAGTACTGAGTTAGGAGTATTATGTGATATTTCAGTTTTTCTCTTTTTAGTAATTTTGCAGAGTTATCACAAATCTGATTTTTGCTGTGTCATTATGGAGTCTATCTTGATGTGGGGGAAAAAGCTTGCAGCATAAGAAAATGTGAAAAAAAAATGAAGGGATCTGAATACTTTCTGAATGCACTGTAGCTTACATTATATAGCTTGTACATTATATGGCCAAAAGGTTTGTGGACACCCCATGTGCTTTTTGAACATCCCATTCCAGATTTATTACCCCTCTGTTATAATTACCCTCACTCTTCATGGGAAGGCTTTCCACTAGATTTTGGCACATGGCTGTGGGGATTTGTCCATTCAGCCACAAGAGCATTAGTGAGGTCAGGCACGAACGTCAGGTGAGGAAACCTGGTTGAGGTCAGGGCTCTGTGCAGGCCACTCAAGTTCTTCCACACCAACCTTGGCAAGCCATGTCTTCATGGATCTCGCTTTGTGCACAGGAGTATCATCATACTGGAACAGGTTTGGGCTCAACCCCTGCAGTGATGGGAAATTCTAATGCTACAGCACTCAAATACTTTCTAGACCAGGGGTGTCCAATCTGATCCGCAAAGAGCCAGTGTGGGTGCAGGTTTTCATTTGAATCAAGCAGGAGCCACACCTGATTCCATCTGTTTAATCAGTTGATCTTGGCTTTCAATAGACTCAGGTGTGGCTTCTGCTTAGTTAAAATGAAAACCTGCAACCACACCAGCCCTTTCCAGATAAGATTGGACACCCCTGTGCTAGACAATTGTGCACTTTCAACTTTTTGGCAACAGTTTGGCCACATAGTGAAGCTTTAATAGAATACATTTTTGCTCAGTAAATGGTACCATAGTTTACTTTTCCATCACTGTCTAGAAGATTAAATTGGCTGTCCATCTGAATAAGCTTTGATTATGTGACTATATATGTCAACTGCTATTGGGTAAATCAAGTGGTGTAGCTCACAAAATACGAATCCATGACACAAAACAGAAGGTATTTATATATAAATAATTTTAATAGATGGCTAGTCAAAATGCATGTTGCAAAACATTTAGACAGGGGCAGGGGTATGGCAAAATCTTCATTTAATGTTTTCAAGTCCCTGTAAAAACAAGAAAACATTTCAGAAAGCTCTATAACAAAGCCACACACTAATATAAATAGACATACAAATCTGATCATAACAATAAAATACAAAATGTAAAGAATAAAATGAATATATTTAATAAAGGAAATTGACCTTTGACTGGTAATATAGTCCAGTCCCTGACACTCGCTTGTCTCTCTCCATCAAGTACCACTGGTAAGGAA
Source organism: Stegophilus panzeri (assembly GCA_024331685.1). Classification (NCBI taxonomy): domain Eukaryota; kingdom Metazoa; phylum Chordata; class Actinopteri; order Siluriformes; family Trichomycteridae; genus Stegophilus; species Stegophilus panzeri. Next base: position 7,627,504 of record JANDJT010000217.1, read on the forward strand.
CTCTTGCGATTCTTTTCTCCTAAATGCAAAATTAGGTTAAGTCTCAAAAAAATGCCAAGAATGAAGCCTTTATTTTATTTTTTTACCTCGTACTGCAGATAATAAATCTTGCAAAACCAACCTTTTTGTGAAACTAAGCTGATTGTACTAAACAAAGACCCAAACTCTTAAGGATGAAATTTAATGTTATTTGCCACTGTTTATGCTTAAAAGCATAAACTTAACTTTTTGTAACTGATTGGCTCAGTGAAGTTTTTGGGTTATGCATGTTGATCAGTAGAGAGACTGAGGAAAAGGTGAAAGCAAGCAATGACCTTAATGTTGTCCATAATGATACATGTGACATTTATGTTGGCAACATTTATACAGAGCTACAGTGCCCTCCACTAATATTGGCACCCTTGGTAAATATGAGCAAAGAAGGCTGTGAAAATTTGTC
>JANDJT010000217.1:7630500-7668493 GCA_024331685.1 Stegophilus panzeri
AGTCTGAAAAAAGAATGAATACTTTCTAGTTGAACAGAGGCATCACTAACACTGTAGGTAGGCCAGAGAGCAGGCAGCCAATCAGAAGCGTCCGTCTGTGTTACCGAGAAAGTGCCAGACAAAGTTGGCTAAAGTCCGCCTCGACTCCTCCTCACAGCTTCCTTAGTAAATACTGCTGCTGCATTTTGAAGCATGAAAGAAGACAAGGAAAATACGCGGCCCAGAGAGAAGAAAGTGGAGATCAGATGTGAAGAAAATGAAAAAACGGAGAAGCCAAATAAAGAGAAGAAGGAGGCCATGACAAAGGTAGCTAGCTAGCTTGCTTATAGCTACGTAACGAGCAGTTAGCTTCTTAGCTTCGTCAACAAGGTAGGGCTGTACAGTATAACCAAGTGGTTATAACATTCTTAGCAGTATCGCAGTTTTGTACTTTATTAGCTGCCATTTAGAGTTCCTTCACTACTTTCGTGTAAGTTAGTGACTGTTGAGTGCATCAGTTGGTATGTGTTCAGCTGTAGCTAATCTGGGGGAACAGTTAGCAAAAACTATATAACGCTAACCTCTACAGCCTTAACGAGTGTTGCGGGATGAACCATATATAGCTTTTCATTCCACAAGAACATTTGCAAAACAAACAAATAAAAAGTTTTTGTTCAACTCAGAGTTAAAACAGCTTAATAAAGCGTAAGTGAATTGTGAAGTGATTGAGATTTCCTGTTTACATGACTGGATTTGTCATGGCCGCGTTGTTATGATGATGATGATGATTTGATTTGTGTTTGAATCAGATTGTGATCCGCCGCCTCCCTCCCAGTATAACTAAAGAAGAGCTGGAGGAGCAGTTACAGCCTCTTCCAGAAGTGGATTATCTCGAGTTCTTCACAAGTGACACCAGGTCTGTGGCCGATTCGTCACAGACAACCACTGTGTCTGTAGGAATCTATAAATAATGTCATTTAATTTAGCTCATGATAAATAACTATCCCAGATAAAACATACTCTCATAAACATTGATGTGGAAGTTGTTCTGTTTCATTACAGCCTCTACCCTCATCTGTTTGCAAGAGCATATCTAAATTTCAAGAACCAGGAGGACATTGTTCTTTTCAGAGACCGCTTTGACGGTTATGTGTTCATTGACAATCGAGGTTTGTATATAAATAATCAATTTAAAAAAGATAATTTGATGTTTATGTATACTGTTATGTAAATGGTCTGCACTTATATAGTGCCTTATATAGAACCTTAGCGGTTCTACAAAGCTTTACACTGTTTCTCATTCACACATACACAAACACACACACACACACTCTCGCACACCAATGGCAGCAGAGCTTCCATGCAAGGGTTCACTGTCAAACCGCCAACCCTGCGGCCAACACAGCCGCCCCTATGTGATATAACGTGTAAGAATGATAGTGTTGTTTTGATCTACAGGACAAGAATACCCTGCAGTTGTTGAGTTTGCACCATTCCAGAAGATTGCTAAAAAGAGGAGTAAGAAAAAGGATTCCAAAAGTGGAACAATTGAAGAAGGTAATAAATCAGGCCAAAAAAAACAAAAACAAAAAAACCCCACAACTCTCAGATTTCCATCATTGATCAATTGCTAATATGACTGTGTGTTTCTTAGATACTGATTATAAGAAGTTTTTGGAAATCTACAATGGTGATGAGGAGAAGTTTACTTCAACCACTGAGACATTATTAGAAGAAATAGAGGCCAAGACAAAGGAACTAGTTGGTAAGTTGATTGTTGACATGTACAGCAAAATATACCTGAATTTATATTTGCCTGAAATTATTTCCAGGTTTAAATTTTTTGTAAAAATTTTTTTCTTTATTCAGCCAAGAAAACAACTCCCCTTTTGGACTTCCTTAAGAATAAACAGGTAAATATTATGTCTAAATGTATGTCTCTGGTTGATGCCAAGAAATAAAGTCCCAGAGGTTATGTTAGTTTGTTAAAGAATGATCCATGACATGACTTTCATTTGTCTGAATGTAAAAGGACAAAAAACCTTTTGAGCATATATCGATAATCACTGTTGTAAATACTTCAACCTGCATGCTGAATAGAGTCCAATGCCTAAATTCTTTACAGCAAATAACAAGATCTTCTACTAACTTCAGAGTAGGCCAGTGTCTGTGTTGATTAGTCTGCTTCTCATCAGGCACCATGCTTGCATGTTATTGGGCAGCTTTGTATTGGGCATGATTAGAAATGCTAATTCACACTCACTTTCCAGAGATTAAGAGAGGAAAAAAAAGAGGAGAGGAGGAGGAGAGAATTGGAGCGCAAACGCTTGCGTGATGAAGAGCGGCGGAAGTGGAGAGAAGAGGACAGAAGGAAGCGCAAAGAAGCTGAGAAATTAAAGAAAGCAGAAAAGGCACCTGAAAAGGACAAGGACCAACCTAAAGATGAGCAGCCAAGAATCAAGGTACAACTAACAAACAAAATCTGTATAATTTACATAGCTAGAAAGGATTTTCCTTATCAATTATTTGGCCTATTTTATGAACCACACTATGTGCGCACTACATCAGAAAAAAAGCACTTTAAAAATTCATTTGGACTCGGAAGGTTAGAGCAGATAAAACAGAATGACCAAAGTGTTGGAATACATTAGACCCGAGTGTTGGCCCCTGACATACCTTTTTACAATTTCAATTTAATTTTTTATTTGTATAGCGCTTTTTACAATAGACATTGTCTCAAAGCAGCTTTACAGAAACATCAACACGGTATATAGATATTAAAGGTGCGAATTAATTTATAACATAACTTATGTTTAGATGTGAAAAATAATGTTACTTGTAATCATTTATTTCTGACCAACATGAGAAACAGTGGAACCTCAATGTCCCGAGTTGAACGATGCTTATTACCCACTAGGTATTGTGTTGAGTTGTCCTTGAATATCAGGTTGTTCAACTGTTTCGTAAATTTATGGTCATATTTATCATGTTTCCTACCCTGACGGAAAACATTATCCTGTGTTATGTTTGCTAAAAAGTCTATAGTTACAGTGCAATGTATGAAATCAAGCCAAACCTGTTTACAAGGTTTCTTTCATATGACTTTTGCTAATTTTATTCATAACTGACATTGTGTGGTTAATAATGTATTTATGAGGATTGGAACGTGCATTATGCAGCGCTGTCACCACGAGTTGTAAAGCTATTTGAACCAATTAACTTGGAAGTAATTAAGTAATTTTTTTTTTTTTCAACCCAATAACATTTCATAAAACATAGAAGCTAAATTAATTTGGAATCAGTTACCAAGACAGCCGATAGATGTTTTTTCTTTCTAATTTTATTAGTTGGAATTGGACAAATCAGAGCTTTGAGTTCACAAGAGTAAAATTGGCTGTGTGTTTTGGGTGGGCGTGATAGCGTACGCTCTCTCCCCTGTCAGTCCCAGCTACACCAGCCTGTTGTGGGTATCTGTGAGCTCATGTATGGGGAAGGGGGCAGATAGAGATTTCAGTTGAGTGTTACGCCGAGTATGTTACATGTTGAGATGTTGGCAGACAAAGTTGTAATGTTTGAATAGTCAACAGCACTGAATTTCTGAATAGCCTGTCAATTCTCAATATGCAACTCTTGTGTTTACTATTAAATAAAGTGTCTAGAAATGCCTAATTTACTGTTCACATTTTTAAAACTCTTAAATAAGCAAATATTCAGAAATATTGACTTGTTCTGAGAGAAAACTGTGTGTAGGTTTTTTTTTTTTCATCTATTAACATTTGTTTTCTGTCTCAGCTCCTGAAGAAACTAGAGAAGCAAGAGAATAGTGACAATGAAAAGCCAAAAGAGAAAGCCAAGAAGCCAGAGCGAGAGAAACTGAGGGATGACCGAGCTCCAGAGAGAGCAGATGCAAAAAAACGTCAAAATGGTGAACACCGAGAGGACAAGCCAAGAAAGTTTGTATTCATCTTAGACTTTCCTTTTTTCTTTTTTTTCTTTTTTGTGGTCTGCCAAATACCACTCAGTGGCATGTTTTGTTCTAGTTTCAGCTTTTAACTTTGATCCATATCATACAAAATAGTCATTGGATCAGCACTTTTTCTCGACTCGTTGCAGATATGAGGAAGATGGACGCAGGGAGCATCGAGACCGTGAAGTGGAGCGAGACCGTGAACGGGATCGGGAGCGACGGCAAAAAGAGAAGGAGCGAATCAAGAGGCAGGACGAGGACCGTCGGAAGAGGAGGGAGCGTCACGATGGAGAGAACACCTACAAAAAGAGAGAGGAGGAGAGTAAAAAGGAAAAGGAGTATGTTTGGGAAAAGAGAAGGAATGAGAATACCAGCGAATCCACAGGTCACGTTCAAGCTGACAAATCTGACAAGTCTTCTAAAGATGCTAAAAAGGAAGAAAATGTTAAAAAGGATCGTTTAAGGAACAAGGTACATTGTCTTTTACAATATATTATTGCATGTATGTCTACATATACATGAAATAGACATGGGAATATTAAAATGAGTACTTTGTCTTCCTGTAAACCACTGGCTAGTTACTAAAATAATAAATGTGTTAAATATGTATTTTTAGTCAAATACTCAACTGAAAGTGTTTTATAACAGCCACTCATCTCTTTTTGAAGTCAAGAAAATGGTAAATATTTACTTGGTACCTATATCTTGCATGTGGAAATCATTTCATGATCAAATATCACAATAGTTTGTGAATGAATTTTTTTTTTTTTTTCTTGTACTCCTGATTCAATTTCAGTTATTAAAGCCTTCAGCGACACCAAAACAAAACACTACTGGTCTATGAGCTGAACGTAGTAATGTTAGACGCTTGTAAGTGGGCACTTATTAACGCACCAATTAAACACATCTTCTCTCAGACACCATGGATGCAGTGTCCCTGGTGTCTACCAGTAAGTGAGTTTGCTTCACAAATGTGCATTCTTTATGCATAATGAGTGCTTTTCGTTTTGCTCCAGGATCGCCCTGCCATTCAGCTGTATCAGCCAGGAGCAAGGAGCCGCAACAGAGGAGCTACAGGAGATAGCCAGGCTGGGGATAAGAAGGCTGAGAGGGATGCCAAAAATACACAAGAGAAAGGAGAAGAGTGAGGAAAGACCACCACATGGTGATGAGAAACCGTTTTGGCCAAATCAAGGCAATGTAGCAGTGTTGCTAAAGCAAGAGGTTCCTGTCCCTCATAAGCTGTTTGTCAGAGATACAGAAGTAAACGTTGCCACCGTCCAGTGCCTGATTAAAGCCCCTTTTACTTTCTGTTCGCTTATAGTAGAGCTGAGCAGTGGGGCAGAGTGAAGAAGCCAAAGTTTTTGGGCCATGAGCACTCTAAGTGACCTTACTCTAGGTACACAATCAAACACAATGTACTTCAGATATTCTGCTTTTCTGGTATTAAAGCTTACCAATTCAATCTGTTTCCTGTTCCACACTTCCAAAATCATTTTAGTTTTTATTTCATTGAAATGTTTGTTTTAAAGCAGTTAGTACTGTACTTCACAAGACACTCATCATGTTACACGACATATGCAGACTTTTGATTTGAAGAGAATATTTTTGGAAAATGGGATGCACAGAGGGTGAGGTTTTGTTATAACAGGCTTTTGCTAATGTCAGGGTGTTTTTTTTTGTTTGTTTGTTTTTTTAAATTAGGAAATTTTTGCCTGCACGTCTTGTTGAATTCGCTGAGTGGCCTTCCCTACTTTTTAAAATAAAGCTTTACCTCATGAAGAATCAAAAAATGCATCAAATATTTTTCTTCATCTTGTTACAGATACTTTATACTGGGCAGTAACAATATGTCACTAAATAAAAGCTAAATTAGCTCTTTCAGTAAATTGACTCCTGGAAGTTGCTTTATTAAATGTTAATTTGCTATTCACTATTGACTGGGAAAAAAAGTGAGCAGGTACAAACATTAAACTTAGCATCTTCTTATACCAATTATTAAACTAAACTGGAATACATATTTTACACATGCAGAGCTTTTAGAGATTTGCAGCCCTTATATGGCAATAGCTGTGATGGCCTACAGGGTCCAAAGTGCTGTAAATACAAAAAACACATGCAAATGAAGAAAGCACAAAATCAGAAACATTGCAAAAGGCTGGAAACAACAACATGGAAATGTTTCTGAGGGACATGTGATGGAATCACCTAGTGGACCACTCAAAAAAAGAAGCATTGTGGTTAAGCTAGCTGCTCGTCCAGAAACCACTGTTAATCCAGCCACATGGAAAATCTAGGGGTGCAGCTTTTAGACAATTTGTTTTAGCCTTTTCCAGCAGTAATAGTGCCAAAAGCAGAAAGAGATTTGTGAGCTGCAGCACAACCAAAGCAATTTAAATTTAAGCAGATGGACAATCCATGCAGGAAAACATCAGCAACTGAAAAGAAAACAAGCTGGCTAACACGCAAGAACTGACCCGAGGGGCTGACACCAATGTTCTGCTTTTAAACTGCTAGTTTCTGCCTTCCCATTAATGGGGGGGGGGCAGAAAGGGAGCGCACAGATACAAGCACACTGACACGTAACACTTTTGAACCAGTCAACATTAAATAAAGATTCTTATTTCTACTGATTACCTTGAAGGTGCCAATTTTGTTAATGTAATGAATTTGTGATTTCTCTAACAGGAAGTCGGCCATTTTTAATTTTTTTGCTTCTTCCCATACAAATTTTGTCCAATCATCACCAAATTTGGTATGCAGTATTGGGAGACCAGACTGATAAAAATTTGTAATTCAGATTTCTGATATACAGGACAGTTCATCCGTAACAGGCAAATGAATTTGATGGCAAAGCTGCCAAACAGGATGTGAGGGCATATCTCAGCAACTGTGTGAGGTATTTTGACTAAAATTTGTAGATAACTGACTAAGCTCCTCCTAAGGAGCTCTAAGAAGAGTTGTCTGAATTCACCTCTAGGGGTAGGTATAATTTGCAAATTTGAAAACTGCTTATAACATTTGAACTGCTCAACATCAAATCAAGATTCTTGTTTCTATTGATTTTCTTGAAGGTTCAGAGTGTTGGTGATCTAAGAAAATTGTCATTTCTGTAACAGGAAGTGGGCTATTTTGAATTATAGCAAAAATTGTTTTTGGCTGCTTCTATCACAAATTTTGTCAAATAAAAATTACATTTGGAAGATTGCATCAGGAGACCAACCCAAAGAAAAGTTGCTTCTCAGATTTTTATATATGATGGATAGTTCGTCCATAACACTGAAATGAATTTGTCTGTGAAGTCACCAAACAGGACGTGAGGGCATATCTCAGCAACAATATGATGTATTTTGTCCAAAGTTTGTAGATGAGCAAATGACCTTGTCCTTAGGGACTTCAAGAAGTTTGTCTAAATTCCCTCTAGGAGGGGATATAATTCACAAGTTAATAAAATAAATAAAAAACTTCCTCAGTTGCTAAGGAGTGTGGACAGAAAGTGCTTGGACCCCTGAATTGCTACTTGCAGCCACACTCACCTTCCAGAACACTAATAAAATTGCAGTGCTGCCACACAATTAGCTGATTAAATATCTGCACGTTCATCCAGTTATTTAATCAGCTAATTGTGTGGCAGCAGTGCAATGCAAAACAAAATCATGCAGATACAAGTCAAGAGCTTCAGTTAAGGTTCACATCAAACATCAGAATGAAGAAAAAGTGTGATCTCTGTGACTGATCGTGGCTTGACAGTTGCTGCCAGTTGGTCTGATCTAAGTGTTTCAAAAACTGCTGATCTCCTGGGATTTTCACACGCAACAGTCTCTAGACTTTACACAGAATGGTGTGAAAAACAAAAAATACATTGAGTGATCGACAGTTCAGTGGGTGGAAACGCCTTGTTGATAAGAGAGATTAGAGGAAAATGGATTGGTTCGAGCTGCCAGGAAGGATATACTATACTAACTCAAATAATCACTCATTACAACAATGGTGAGCAGAAAAGCATCTCAGCATGTACAAAACTTCAAACATTGAGGTGGATGGGCTACAACAGCATTAGGTTCCACTCCTATCAGCCAAGAACATTTGAACATTAGAAAAAATGTTTTCAACTGTCCAGTTTGGGTGAGTCTTTGCCCATGATAGCCTCAGATTTATTGCTCTTCGCTGACAGAAGTGGAACCTGATGTGGTCTTCTGCTGTTGTAGCCCATCCACCTAAAGGTTTGATGTATTGTGTGTTCCACAATGCTTTTTTGCTCACCATGGTTGTAAAGCATGCTTATTTGAGCAATAGACTTCTTGTCAGTTCAGACTAGTCTGGTCATTCTCCTCTGATGTCTCTCATCAACAAGGTGTTTCAACCTGCAGATCCTCTGCACACAGGATGTTTTTTTTGTTTTTCGCACCACTCCATATAAACTCTAGAGACTGTTGTGTGTGAAAATTCCAGGAGATCAGCAGTTCCTGAAATACTCAAACCAGCCCATCTGGTACCAACAGCCATGCCACAGTTAAAAGTCACGTTTTCCCCATTCTGATGTTTGACGTGAACATTAACTGAAGCTCTTGACCTGTATCTGCATGATTTTATGCATTGTGCTGTCGCCACATGATGGAATGATTAGACAACTGCATGAATGTGCAGGTGTTCTTAATAAATTGGACAGTGAGTGTATATTGAATGTGTTTTCTGATTTTGCAATTTCTGCAGTTGCATGTCTTCTGATTTTTCGTGTGTTTTTGTATTTGCATGTGTTTTCTGATGTTACGTCTTCCGATTTTGCATGTCTTCTGTGTTTGTCAAGTCAAATTTATTTATAAAGCACTTTTAAAGACAACAGCAGTTGATCAAAAGTGCTGTACAAAACATTCAAATACATCACATTAAATAACGTTATAACACATAGAATAAAAATAGGCTTTAAGAGAAGATTTAAAAATAACTAACAATGGAGCGGACCTCACGTGAAAAGGGAGACTGTTCCAAAGTTTGGGACCAACCATCTTAGTACAACGGGGGACAGATAGAAGAAGTTGTTTACATGAGCTCAATGCTCTAGTAGGAGAGTAAAGGTGAAGAAGGTCAGTGATGTACTGTGGAGCAGAACCGGAAAGAGCATTGTATACATAAATAAGAATTTTAAAACCAATTCTAAACTTGACGGGAAGCCAGTGAAGAGATGCCAGAACAGGGGAAATATGATCCCTCTTTTTGGTCCCTGTTAAAAATCTACTGCTGTATTTTGCACAAGGTGCAGATGAGATAAGGCAGATTGAGGAAGGCCAACATACAAATATTACAGTAGTCCAGCCGTGATGTACCATGAGCATGAATCACGGTTTCTAGGTCTTTTCTACAGAGAAACTGTTTTAACTGTCTTCTTAATTTGCACGTATTTTGATTTAGCATTTTCTGCAGTTGCACGTGTTCTCTGTATTTCAGTGCATTAGCCCCCTGTCGGCCACCGTAAATAGCACATAAAAACGATGAACAATGAACAGAGTGGTGCAGGGGTGACGTCATTTTGTACCGAACCCGGAAGTTAGCATCGCACTGGTTCCTTCAGCAAAAACCCAATAGGATTTTCCCATAGGCTTTTGGATTATCACAAAAAAAAAAAAAAAAAGCTCTGTGATCAACACAAGTTTACAATACTAACACGTTTTGTCCATCAACATAATTTTCACAAATGAACACAACTTTTATGAAGTTTGAAGCCTAAATACAATCGGCAGAAATAAAATGCTAACCGTATGCTATAAACGAACTACACCACGGTCGCTCGACTTCAGCGTCACCATCACCAAGCTTCCGACAACTTGATTTAAAACATATTACATAATACGGATTTACTCTGTTGGGTATAAAAGGTAACGCTGACATAAACAGTAAACAGGAAATTTATTTTCGTTGACTCTGGATATTCTGCTAAAGCTAGCGGCATCGCATTACGTTTAATGTTCCTGACAGCGTCTGTAGTCCCATTTAGCACCATGTTAACAACCACCTTTTTCAATACACGTAAAAGCTTTTAAAAAATCACAAGTGGGGTATTAATGGTTTAATTTATATCGTAGAATAATACGTGAAAATATTTTGAGCTTGTGTTCACCACAGGCCTTATTTCAGGCTTTTAACCAAAATCCCATTTAAAAAAAAAAAAACATTGACTTCGGGACGATGAAACCGGAAGTGCTAAAATGCTAACGTTTCCGGGTTTTGGCGTTACATAATGACGTCACCCCTGCGTCACTCTATATGAGGGACGTTAAATTAACTTGATATTTCAGTGAGGGGATGTTTGCGGATGTCAGAGCGTTTTGCAGTGACTCCACGCACGGGGTCGCTGTGTCTCTGTGAGGTCGTGTAGCTCCGCCCCTTAAACTCGGAAATACAACACGGCCGTTTCCCAGAGTTCCTCCTCTTCAACCACCGCCATTGTGGTGTAAGGATTGTGTGTCTAGAATGGTGAGAAACAATCATTAAACATCCTGATGGATTGAAATATTTTGTCGCAACTTTCATTACAGTTTTGTCCAAACGATTGTTCCATGTCGATGTGTTTATGAATTAATCCGACTGTTCGCGTTTAAAGAGTTTATAATAGTTAAAATCACCCCCGGAGTGGCTCGCGCTAACTTTACTGCGAGCGGCTCTATTTTATTACAGGCCCAGTAGTAATGTGAGTAAGTGTTGGTCTCCATTTAACGAAACGCGCTCGGTTAAAGTTACCCAGGTCATGTTCTTTGGTATAAACATTTAAACGTGTCTGGTGTGGTGATGAAATCTGAATTCGTCCATGTAGCCGGGTAGCTAACAGCTAACATTCCCCTGCTAACGCGCGTCTTCTCACCGTTTCAGGCGTCACACAAGACTTTCAGGATTAAACGCTTCTTGGCCAAGAAGCAGAAGCAGAACAGGCCGATCCCTCAGTGGATCCGCATGAAAACCGGCAACAAGATCAGGTGAGAAAAAGCCTGCGGTTTGTACTAACACACTATACACTGCCTCTCTTCTTAAACAGAAGAGTTAACGCTGAGGTCCATGCACCTCTGTGTTAAACTGTCGTGATACAGGAGTGGATATAAATCATATTCTGTACTCATTACAATTTAATTAAAAGCAGGCCGCAATTACAGTGCTTCATTTTGTGGAAGGACTGCCATTATCCTGCTGAGAGCAACATCCTGCTTCAGAGTAACAGCTTCTCACCTGTGGGAGAGATGTATACACTCTGTAGTAGGGACAACTTCTCACATGATCCAGCTGCACATTACATGAGTTTATGTTCCACCTTATTGCCTGAGATACTTTTTGTTAATCCGGGTTCACATTTTTAATAGTCCTTTGTGATTGTTGCTTGTCAGACTGTACGTACATGATCCCCACTGCAAGCCACGTCACACTGTAGGATCTCCATCGTCATTAATGTTCGACAGTCAAAAAACGGATTCACACTGTATGATTTTGGCCATGATTTGGTCGTCTGAGACATATTTTGAGAATCCTAAAAGATTTCTATAATTCTAGGCCTAAATCTGTAGTCTGTGATTGCTAGTTTGACATGTGATCGAATGTTTCCTCCTATTAAATTCTGTCAGAGTCGGAAGATTTGAGGCACAGTCCTATAGTGTGGCTTCTCCTACTCTGTACGAGTCTTCTTGCACGTGTCTGTTTTTCGCGTCTCGACTGTCATACAGTCGGACATTAATGACGCCTGAGATCCTACTGTGACATGGCTTACAGCGGGGATCATGTTCGTACAGTCCGACAAGCAACAGTGGCAAAGGACTATTAAAAATTGCACTGTGTGCACCCAGCTTTAGACATGTACCATAACTTACATCTACACCATGCAAGCATCACCTGCTTCAGCAAGGCTTTAATGTGTGTATTCAAGTAAAACTCCATGTTTTTTTATTTTTTCGAGGTTCCATTTGATTCATTTGCCCATATACAGCAAACTGTTGCTGTACAGCAATCCTCCAACCTTTAGGACATGGAAAGACACAAATACTACATTTTAAGAATCTTTCTTTATGTATGCAATAAGTTTGCTTTGAATTTGTACGGTGATGGTTAATTGTGTGTTAAGTCATGAACAGGTGATAAACATCCAAGTTATAATTTGTTGCATCTTGATCATGTTAGATCTGTAGCAGTCCTCCAGGCTTCACTGCTGCTGACTTGGACGCACGCCTCTTGAGTTGTGGTCCTGGCACAGTAACTTGAAAAATACAATCAAGACTAATCTTTTGATTTAGCTTGTAATTTACACTAAAATTACCTCATGTAGTCTTAATGTTGGTCTGTATTGCTGTAAGTGCATTTTAAGCTCCTAAAATAGGCTCAGCTTTGAATTCCTCATGTGTGGTTTACTAAAGGACAACATAACAACTGAACCTGCTACAGTGTATATTTTGATAGGTTTGGATACTGTTGAATCACTACTTGTTCCTGTGTGTTCATTGCTGGATTTTGGCTAACAGATTACACTTCTCAAAGCTCTCACATGCATGGTGGTTTCTCTTCTGTGGCCTTTTTGTGATGCATATTTGTGGGTCTTTGCTTCATTGGGGTAGAGTTGTTCACATATGGTGTTTTGACTTATATACACACACACGTATACATACATGTATAAAGTCTTCATTAGTTTCTTTGAGTATAAAAGATTGATTTATTTATAAGTAAACTTACAAATTAACTTTCATGGTTGCTTTAATATGATTTGTTTTTGCCTGCAGGTACAACTCCAAACGCAGACACTGGAGGAGGACAAAGCTTGGCTTGTAAGCTCAGTACTCGTCCCTTCAGCTTTGATTACATCTGCACCCTGCGAGCTTCACCACCTCTGCCCTGATAGTTGGAGATATCATCTGATCAGAAATCTCTTTTGTACAGATACTCTGAAAAATGCCCTTGGTGAACAATAAATGATCACACCATGAATGAATGACTCTTGCTCTTTGTTTCTTAATGTTCATGTGAGGAAAGCATTATGTGGGTGAAGGTGCTTGGGTCTGTGGTATTGGTCTGTCTTTAAGTGCTGTAATATAATTCTCAAATCACAATGGATCCACTGAGTGAGAGGGTTGAATTTTTATCCAGCTTCATGCACATTCTATGCCATTACTGGTACTTTAATTTACATAAACGTGCTTGCTGGGAATGCTAAATATACACAAATGGAACATTTAAGACACTTTTACACTCATTAATTAGCAGTTGAATATAAAAGCACAAAATTACAAGATGTTGAATTGAAACATGTATATGCTTGAATGTATGAATACAAGCATATTGGCAGGATGTTGGAAGTAATATTTGGGGCATAATCAGCCTATTTTTGATGTCCTTTAGTTCTTACCTCCAGAGAAAAATGAGGAGAGTAACTTTCTAAACGAAAAGCGCCATAGCCCATTTCTACTGACGGTGTCTGTGTGCTCTGTGTCCTTTTGGCAGTCCCCTGTAGGAGCTCCTTCAGTACAACTTGAATTATTGTTATTAGAATTTAGTTGCCAATTAGTGTATTCATCATCCCATGCACCAAGGAGCTCCTTCATCTCTGGTGGTGCATTTTCTTTTAGATATTGCCATGCCCTTTTTCCATTGTAGTCCATGGCATCTACACTGGCGCTAAATGCACCCACTAAGATCTTTATGACCATGTACTGGCTGTGCATAGCAGCGATGTGAAGAGGTGTAAGACCTCCACTGCCCTTTAAGTTCACGTTGACTGGGTACCCTTTCCTCTCGGCGTCTTTTAGAAGCTTTAATAACGTCTCGTGTTTCCCCTTCTTGGCTAACCAATGGAGAGCTGTGTAACCACTCACGAAGTCCTTCCTGGTCAGTAAACTGGGGTCCTCTAAGAGAAACTCTGCTATAGTGTCATAATTTCCGTCCACAACCGCCAGCATCCACGCGTGTTCAGTGGGGTCTAGTACCCAGAATGCATTGCTCTCGTCCGCGCCCTGCAACGTCGCGTCCACACTGTCCCTCGACGCCTCGCTCGCGCGTTTGAGCGATAGGATTGTTGACAGGCCACTATGCGAATTATAGTTCAAAAACAAGTCCTTCAGGTATTTTTTGCGCATGGCAGGGGTGATGGAGCCTTTCTCCTGGACCTCGGCTGATGTTTTTGGTTCAGAAGCTTCCAGCTGTCTCTGAAATCTGGACCTGCGCGCGGCAGCGCTGAGTGGGAGCGACACCGCACGCGCGTCAACCGTCGTCGCGCGCTCCTCTGGGCTCGGTTCTGCTGTAAAGCCAGAATCAGACTCATACGAGTTGCTCGTTTGGATTTTAGCTTCATGTTTTTGTCCATGTGATAGCGCTTCGGATTCACCCATCTGAGAATCCGAGGAAGTTTCGGATTTGATGGCGTCGCTTTGTGACAGCTCGCAGCTGCCCGCGCTGTCAAACATGTTTATATGTCCGGCCTCGGCTTCCCTTGTTTGCATGATGCGCTGAAGATGTTTACATATCCAAAAACTGTCCTCTTCAAAATCCCCATTCGGGGCGTTTTCTGCTCCAGAAGACAATAATTACAGCTAGATATAGGGAAGTTCCTCATTTAAGCTCATTCCTCTTTTTAAATCCTGTAAGTAAGTAAACTATTAGCATAACAGAATTGTAAAAAAAAAAAAAATTCTCCAGCTGTTATACGCTAGTGCCCAGATAGTCTGGTTTCACTTTGACAATGAATCCGACTCACCTCTCTCACCTGTTCAAAGATTTCATCCGCGCTCAAGTGAGCACTCCGTAGGCAGGTCCCTTACACACTCGAGCAACTTTGCGTGAATATAAATCCACAATCTAGAAGAGACATGACAGAATGTAACACCTCTGAACCGAAGTGCATTTTCTTTCCAAAGGAAGCACCGATTTGAGCTCAGCCGGCTCCGACACAACGCGCCACCCCTTGAAGAGTTGCTTGACTCAAAGGTCAGCTATGATATCTCTGACAGTTCAACAGGCGGACACTCGGATCACGTGACCATTGAAGTTGACTAAGAACACAGAAGAGGAAAACCTCACTATAATCAGTCACTTATTACAGCTGAAAGCATTGTAATGGCGTACTGTGGTTCATATTCTGATAATAGACTGAGATGTTTTAATTTGCTCACCAAGCACATTACTGTGGATCTCCTAAACTCTCAGTAGTATGCCAACTTTATCATTCAACATCTTTAATAGTAGGACTGTGTAATTTTGTTGGTACGGCTCTCCTGAATAGCAGTTAGTTTTCTATGATACCGATAAATAGGAGGGTTGATATTGGCCTACAGTTTGAAAATTCACATTAGACAAGGTTAGGTTTTTTTAATCAGTTGTTTGATAACTACGAGTTTAAAAGATTTAGGTACGTAGCCAATTCTATAGGAGATGTTTATTTTACGAGAGGTTTGATTTTATAATAACATTGCTGTAATAGTCGGGCACAAGGTGGCTTAGTGGTTAGCACGTTCGCTTTACACCTTCAGAGTTGGGAGTTTGATTCATGCCACAGCCCTGTGTGTGCTTTCCCCCTGCTGCAGGGTTTTCCCCCAGTCCAAAGATATGCATGTCCGTAGTGTATGAATGGGCATGTGATTGTGCCCTATCCCTGGGATAGGTTCCAGGTTCCCTCAGACCCTGTAGGATAAGCGGTATAGAATATGGATGGATTATTGTAATCTCCATGTGATGCCATTTTATGTAATACTTTAGTATATGTAAAGCTTTATTTATAGAGTGCTATCTAGCTAACTGCCAACTAGCTACATTGCTTAGCTGTTATGGTCAAGCTACTCCAGTGACAACACTTGAGGTAGAGTTGTCAAATTTTAAGTTCACAGGCCACACTACACTTAGCCTTAAATCATGTGGGCTGGAACAAAAAATCTGTTTAATAGACCAATAACACATCAACAATTTCTCTTAAAGAAGTTCATTTATCCGCTTTTTTCTCAAAGGTACATTTTGATGTAAACAAATGAACAGACTTCGTTACACTTACGGCCAGCCACCTTAATAGGAACACCCGTGCCCCTGATTATTCATGCAATTATGTGGCAGCAGCACAATGCATAAAATCCAAAAAGCAGATATAGATCAAGAGCTTCAGTTAATGTTTACATCAAACATCAGAACTGGAAAAAAAATGTGATCTCCAAGTTTACACAGAACAGTGCAAAAAAAAAAAAAAAAAACATCCAGTAATGGTAGGTCTGTGACCATCACACCCATATGTGGGTCTTCCTCAAAGTGTTGCCACAAAAATTAAAAGCACACACTTGTCTAGAATGTCTTTGTATGTTGTAGCTTTAATATTTCCCTTCACTGGAAATAGATGAGTCCAGCCCATCCTGTTCCAGCATGACAATACCCCTGTGGACAAACTGGGGTCCATGAACATGTGGTTGACAAAATTGGTATGGAAGAAAATGAGTGGCTTGCACAGAGCCCTGACCTCAACCTCACTCAACATCTTTGGGATGAATTGCACCATCCATCCCTCCCTCCCTCTCTCCCACACACACTATATTGCCAAAGGTATGTGGACACCTGAGTATTGAACATTTGATTGAAAAACCATGGGCATTAATATCGAGTTGTTCCCCCCTTTGCTGCTATAACAGTCTTCACTCTTCTGAGAAGGATTTCCCCTACATTTTGGAATGTGGTTGTGCGGATTTGTACTCATTCAGCTACAAGAGCTCAAAAGGCTACAGAACACCTGGTGCATGGTCATTCATCCTAAAGGTGTTCAGTGCAGTTGAGGTCAGGGTTCTATGCAGGTCACTCAAGTTTTTCCACACCAACCTGGGCAAACCATGTATTTATGGATCTCAATTTGTGCACAGGAGCATTGTCATGCCGGAATAAGTTTGATCCCCATAGTTCTAGTCAAAGGAAATTATCATTCTACAGCATACAAAGACATTATAGAAAATTGTATGCTTCCAATTTTGTGCCAACAGGCTGGGGAATACCCTTATATACTGTAGATGCTATTGTGAGTAGCCCCTGCTGTTCATTGGTAGCGCCAAGGGATTTCTTCGAGGCGTCATTTAGGGCCCAACCCACACGGTGTACCAGGAGCATCGTGGTGTTTATTTGGGCCTTGGGTGCATGATTTCATATGTGCATGGGTCTGATGAGGCCCGTGTTTCATGTTTATAGCGCTGGTGTTGGAGTGCTGATATTTCCCTTGGTAAGCTATTGGTGCTGTGTGGCCGATCATCTTAGTTCTGTTGGCATCACAAAATCTTGAAACCTTAGCACTCCTCTCTAGGGCATCTTGGGTCACAGGCACAAATGAGCAGTCCAGATATACAGGGCAGACATCACAGAATTCTTTGCATGCTGCCAGGCAAGAAATTTCCCCCTCATGTCAGATGCATGGTAATATCATAAGCTTTTGTCAGCAAGTTGTCAGTAGATCTGCACTTGTCTGCACTTGGCAACTTAGTGTGACGCTAGGGTCGACAGGTGGCTTGTTGTTCAGGCTGATTCAGGTACTAGTCAAGGCTCATAGCACTGGGCCTTCGCACGTAGCTGATGGCCGCTGAAACTAATCACAGAGCTGTCAGTGTAATCCTTGCATTGATGTACTTCAACTTTGGTGATGATTGTTGAGCAGAAGCGCATATCTGGTGTTACTGGTTAAGCTACAGATGGTCCCATTAGGGCTGCTGCTTTTTTAAGAGTGGATGTCACGGATTATCCAGAGCTTGCCAGCTGTGTCTGTGTGCTGGCCAGAAGCTGATCCTCCGTGGTAGCTTTTGACCCCAGAGTCGAGCAACACAGCTCAGCTGCCAGTTCATCTACCTGGACAAATTTTCCTGGACATGGCCACATATATCCACTCCTTGTGCTCATCAGTCAAGCAAAAGGATTTTCAGGAGGTGTACTGTGTGGCTTCAGCCTTATATATATATATATATATATATATATATATATATATATATATACACATATATATATAATGTATTTGTTTACCTGAGTGAGAGAACCTCAAAGCATTTCATTAAGTTATTGTTCCACATGTTTGCGGGTGGTGGGCCTGAACATTCTTGGATAACAGTCTGATTAGTTTGATACTGAAGCACTAGTCACATAGCTGATGGTCCTCATATTTCAGGAGATTCTGGCACTGCATGCATGAGTATAAGTCCATGACAGTTAGTAGCCGCTGGTCCATGAGCCGAGGGTTGCATGGAGAAACTCACGTCTCTGTGAGTGCCGACAGCACTTTTGTGCAGCACACTTCAGTATGTTAGCAATTGTGCTACAGCAGCTGCTATGAGTTGCAGAATTCCAGATAACCATAAGTCCACAAGCTGAGGGTGGAGGAGGACAAGTGGTTTCTGAACTGGTACACTGAAAATTTGGCTGGCCTGAGAGCGAATCAATGGACAGATATGATTTGCTAACTAGTAAGGGGCTGTTATATACGATTGGTGCTGAGTTACAAATTGGTGCAGATCGTAGCACAGTGGCAATAGAGAGAGCTGTTAGCTCCAGTGAGTGTGAGGGAAACAAAGGGACACACATCCTACTATCTTATAATTGGAGTGACCGATTGAACAGGTATTCGGTCGGCAGCACGAGGGTGATGGAGGGATATGCACGCTCCATCCCTGTTAATACCCCATAGCTCCGAGGGATGAGAGAGTAACAGAGAGACACACATGCTCATTTTCCAAGTGCATAGAGGCAAGTAGAGAAAGTTTTAAAAAAACACAAAAAACTGACATGGCACTTTGTGACTTTGTTGAAGGTCTTGATGAGAGGATATCTAGGTGTTAGACACTGTAATAGACAGAGTGTAATAGAACCTAATACCATACAGTAGCTAAATTCAAGCAAGATCAAGAGTATAAAATGCATAAATATTGTATTTGAACTGGGTTTTGTGAAGAGAATTGTTGGCTGTATAAAATGGTCTGATTTTGGATTTTTAAAAACCTAATATATGAGTGTTTCAGATTACCTAAATTCATTTTAAAATTATATCTCCTATGAGTACGTTAATGCCTATGAGCTTTAAAACTTTCCTCACCTCTTTTGATAGAGAATGAACCATTATAAGGGGGGGATTTTACACAGGACAAGCTTTATGTAGAAATAAATCGTTTTTCTGGGTTTATTCTATAATAAAACATTGAAATATGGACTCAGTCTTGTGTGTGTGATTTTATATGTAAGAATATGCGCACACACGTCTTTGTATTGTACAATATAGTGGCTTGTTCCCTCGTGTGGAAACTGGCCCACAGGTTTCTCTGTGTGTGTGTGTGTGTGTGTGTATATGTATGTATGTGTGCGCGCGCGCGTGCGTGTGCGTATATGTGTGTATGTGTGCGCGCGCGCGCGCGCGCGTGCGTATATATATGTGTGTGGGTGCGCGCGCGCGTTGTGCAGTTTCCTGTGCAGACTCTTGATCCAGACACGGAGTATGGCGGCCACTGAGATAGCCCGACAAGCGGTGAGTGAGCTAGACTCAATTCTGGACGATGATTTGTTTCTAGATGTGCAGTAAAAGCTCAGCGCTAAAACGAACAACTGCTCAAATGATTGATTTCGTGTTTTGGTTTATTAAAGTGGAGCCGTTAAATGATTGTTTTCTTTCAAATGTAGAGGCGCTGCACAATAAATAGCAGGTCGGTCTTAGCGGAGGAAACACACAGAGTCGTTGAAAATGTACCGGAGGCCTGTAAATGTTACATAATCCGACTGTAGTTGTGTTGAATGTTGAATTAGGTCTACATTACTTGTTATTTGTTTGTTTGTTCAAGTTGTGTTTTTGGGGTTGACCTCGCGCTCACATGTTGATGGCTTTTATATGTCGCTGTAGCTGCACGCACCATCTCGAGCAGAGAAATGCAGCATCTGCAGCTTGTTCATGGTGAATATCGAGTGGTCTGGTCTACACGATTCTCACTTATACAGCACATCATCCAGTCTTTAATGGCGTCCACACGGCCATGTCTTGCGCCTCCGGTACCGTTATTTTATTTCCCATCCTTACCCTGTGCTGTTGGTTCAGTGGGCGTTGTCTACTGCCGAGCAGATGATGTGAAGAATGATTCGACGGAGAGAGGGGAAAAAAAATATAATATTATTTTACGAGTAATCTTCCATACATGGCCTACAATGAGCTTCCGTTCTCTGACTGATCAGTGCTTTAACTGCAGAAGAGGCGGCTCTAATTTCACATTTATAACTCTATACATTACACTATACCACGACACATTACATTATATTATATATATATAGTGTAGGATTTTGTCATGAATGTGTGTGGAACAGCTGCTGAGTTTCTTCTGTAGTTTATTGTAGTCTAATGATAAATTATCAGTAGCTCACATGCTTTATATCAATCTAAAGCCAACTACAATGAACCATCTCAATATATTGACATTAACCCTCCTGTTTTTTTTTTTAAAAAATCTTTTATTAAGATTATGTTTAGATCCTCTGAAGATGATAAGGTTATTTTATTCTAACAATTTGTTTGACTTTATTGTTTGTACACATTATAGTGATGCATTTTCACTCAGTTTAACTCTTTATGTTTTTGACCTTTTTTTTTTTTTTTTGCCCTAATTAAAAAAAAAAAAAAAGTGATTGTATGTGACTGAATGATTTCAGTGTTCTGTACAATAACATGTAAAACATTTGGATACCGTATTCTTGGGTTCCTCAGCTATAACATGATCACTGTTTTGTTAGACATCGAGTCTGTGTGCTGAGCACAAGTACAGCATTTCCTGTTAGGCTTTGAGTAGGCCAGGTGCAGATCTGCTGAAATCATGACAATAAAAAAATCGCAAAAACAGCCAAGCCAAAAAACAAACCTGTATGAATACAATAGTATTGAGCAGATGGAGCCATAGACCAGTTAATTATAGTTGTGTGTGTGTGTGTGTATAAAGAAAGTTTAATGGAAAAACTTTGATTTTGATTCACCAGTATCACCATTGCTAGTTTAGTTACTGTATGAACCTCTGCTATGCAGTAGATGGTGTGATCTTTAAATGTGGTTTTAAACCGTTGCTGTTAGACAGGAAAGAGGAAGTGACTGTTCCCCACCTGATCTGCGCCTGCGCTCCCCAAGAATTTTATCAAGATTTAACTTATAAGGAAAGAATAACCTAGCCAAGTGAGGTGTTTTTTTTGTTTGTCCCCCCCCTTGTAGAGTTTTTCTACCATCAGACATAGTGTACATTTGGACATGAGATGCACAAGCAGACATACACCCTTGGACCTTTTATTAGATAAATGCGTTTTCTTTTTATATTTGAACTATGGGATTTGGGGAGTGATCAATCTTTGGTTTCATTTGATTGCTTATACACGGCTGAGTGAGTGTTGCAAGCAGTAAAAAAAAAAAAAAAAAACCCAAAAAACAAATATATAAAATATAGTGTACTCTTCACACTTGTAATGAAAATTGACCTGGTTTTATTTTTAGGGAGAGGGAGCACGTGCAGTGCCACTCTCTGGCCATGTTGGCTTTGACAGCATGCCGGACCAGCTGGTCAACAAGTCTGTTAACCATGGCTTCTGCTTCAACATCCTCTGCGTTGGTAAGTGTGCCATGGTGAATTCTTCCCGTTTTTAGCCATCACCACCTTTTTTGATCCAGTTACAGTTGTTGACTTGCCTGCTAGGTGGTTGTTGAAACTTCAGCTAAATCTGTGTCAAAGATGTTCCTCATATTTCTTCTGCCTACTGCAGTTCTGCTGATTTACATACTGACTTCTTCCTGACAGATCGTGAATTTCATTGTCTACATGATAGGCCAAACTTGTATGATATGAACAAAATAATATAGAGATTATCTTGCTAAATATTATAAATGTGATGGACATTTTATTCTCCTTGTCCTTATACAAGAAGTGTGGAAAGAAACAGAGTAAAAAAACAAACAAATTTTAAATAGAATAATTATACAGAGTTTTCCCCCCAGCTGTGGGATGTTATCCCTCAGATTTGCTCAGACTAGATTAAAGGTAATGAAGTCTTCTTTTATTATATTATACTATTATGACACATTGCATACAACTTATTTTAAGATATATTTTATTCTAATGTGGGTAGCTGGTCTTGGAATGCCAATTTCAGAGACAGATTGGGAGAAAAGTAAAAGAATTTGAGAAGTCTCCCAAAGAACTCTTAGATGTGTTTAGTTGAAGATCTGTAGCAGACTTTACTTGACTCCTTCTAACCTCCATAGGTTGAAGGTGAGAGATACTTCCCTGTGCTGGTGTTGCAGCTGGGGCAAAGGCATCAGAAATATTTGGATTCCCCATAACATTTGTAGTTCAGCCATTTGTAATCTTTATGTTCTCTGTAATTTACTCTGTGGCCTGATGCTGAATGGGTCAGTCAACAAAGCTGTAATTAGAAGTGTGTAATTAGAAGACTTGAGCTTAAATTATTTATATTATTTTTATTAAATGTTCTCCCAACTATTCTGTCATTTGGTTAGATTTTTGTCGGGTTGTCTCCTTATCTAACAGACCTAATAGCTAATGTAATTTTATGAGCTGAATATTCTCTTATACAGGAAATTTCAATTAAGTGATGATCATAAAACTTAGTATGGTAATTTTTTTAGAACATACTTTATTGAGAAAACATGGAAGATAACAAGAAAATATCCACAGAAAATACATTTTATATACATTTTAACTACCTCCCCCTCTCCCACCCTCAGCATCCAAAAAATCAATTACAAGTTAACATCAATTAGAAGTTATTGTACAAAGGCTAAGTTACATATCCACATATTTTCAAATACAAGAGCACAACATGTATACACACATCAATCAGCTTAGTGAGAGGTATCTAATATTGCCTGTGTTGATATTTGGTTATTTGCCAGAAAATGTATAAAAAGATCCCACATTTTATGGTAGTCTTTTAGTTTGCCCTTTATACTGTAGGTTATTCTTTCCAATGCAATACAGTGTGACAGATCTTTCAGCCAATGATCAATGGATGGGCCTTCTATATTCTTTTAGTAAAATGCTACTAAACGTCTTTAGTCATTTTAGTGTGATAACCTGATAATGATAAACTTACAGGAATTAAACCCAAAGCACATATTTCAGGGGTCATTGGAATTGGCTTTGAGATAATTGAGGAAATTAGTGTGGTCACTTTTTGCCAGAATGTCTTGATCACCTCACATTCCCAGATACAATGAAAGAATGTTCCCTTATGTTTTTGGCATTTAAAACTGATATCTGGGATGTTTGGGTTAAACCTATTTAACTTTTCAGGGGTGACATAAGTATGCATTACCCAGTTGTATTGGATCAACTTAAATTTAGTACTGATGGACAGTTTCTGACTCTAACACATCTGGCTCCATTCTGAATCTGAGAGATCATATTGTAAATCTATACCCTAAGCGACTCTTGGATTCAGAAGATTCTTTAGAACTGTTAACAAATTTGCAATAAAACAGTGAAATTTGGTTTGTAGTAAGATTCTTAGTATGGTCATTTCTAATTTCATCCAGAATATAACACGTATAATGAAGCTTGGCAGAGAAAACATACCAATTTTGGTTCCCTGATAACCAGATCACCCTCAAGCATTTCTCCATTGTTTGTTTTTATATAATTATTGTTAAGAGGTACGTTTGTGTTGTGTTCGTTATTTGTAAAAGGTGACAGTGCTAATCATTTTGTGATTGTTTATAGTTCTGAACACAAAATCTATAGTTAGAGCATTTCAGTATATGTTTATGCATTCAACACAGTACACTGAAGACATCTAGAACAGTGGTTTCCAACCCTGGCTCTGCACATTTTTGTGTTTTCCCTGGTCTAATACACCTAATACTAATACTGTAATAATCTAATACTGTAAAAGAAAAAATAGTAAAATATCGAAAACAGGGCTCCAGGTCCAGGGCTATATCTGAAATGGCTCCCTACTTCACTATATGTGGCATGAAATGATGGCTTTTATATGTGCCATTTTGGATTAACCACAGGTTAGTTCAATTTGTTACTTGATGGCAATGTATGCTAATGATGTTGAAGAAGCTGAACAGCTAATGGTATGTTAATTTATAACCACAGGTTATAAAAATGTGCACAGCAAAAGTGGAAAAGCTGGAAATATATTAGTTTGAATTAAAGTCTGGTACTATTACCATGATTATCATGGCAGACATGTTACAGAATCTGTCATTTTTCTGTTTAGTAACATTGGATAATGTGTAAGAGGGATTTAATCCTCACTATGACCTTGTTAGGTATTTGTGGAATTTTGTCCAAAAAAGTCATCTTTTTATTTTTGGTTTTTCATTACTGAATGTTTAAGTATTGTACACACACTATTCTTTGTGACCAGGGGGAAATAAATAAATAAATAAATAAATAAATAAATATAAATAAAAATAATGCTTGTTCACTGAGTCACAAGCATTTCCTCTTCTCTCCATATATGTATTTATGACTTGGTGCACAATCAGATCCTGCTTTATGGATTAGAAAGAATGGCTCAAATGATCAATGAGTCAGGCCTCTGCTGCCATTTCCTAATTGCTCTGCTGGTGATTTAATCCCATCACTGAGTGTTTAGGCTGTAGTTTAATCTTTGCTGAGCATCAGTAAGATATGATAGTTTGACAGCAGATTTAAAATGGTAAGTTCCTATATTATTCTAGGTGAAAACACTTTCCTCAGGCTAGCAGGAGGGTGACCCATGGGAAAGTA
Source organism: Stegophilus panzeri (assembly GCA_024331685.1). Lineage (NCBI taxonomy): Eukaryota > Metazoa > Chordata > Actinopteri > Siluriformes > Trichomycteridae > Stegophilus > Stegophilus panzeri. The sequence goes on from JANDJT010000217.1 coordinate 7,655,176, forward strand.
CTTTGCAAGTTAAATATGAGAAGTAGCCAATGTGAGTTATCCATATAATTAACATATTGGTGGTGTAGGGTGATTTAGTCTTTTTATTGCTTTTATTGAGCAGGAATAAGAGCCGTGAGCAGCCAAGACGATGAAAGTGGAAAATATTTGACTGTATGAGTTTGTTCATTTAGAAAGCTAGTGTGTGCTTAATGAAATAACAGATAACTGAATGTCAATAAGTAAATGATATCTTTTAGAAAAAAAAATGTGAGAGAATGTGACTATTTGAATTTGGCTGTGTGTATTTTACTGCTGCCCACTTGGACTCCGATACACATATCCAAGAGCTAAAGATTCCACTGACTTAATGCATCTATTTTGTGGTTTTAGGGGAGACAGGTTTGGGAAAGTCCACTCTCATGGACACCCTGTTCAACACCAAGTTTGAGGGCGAGCCGACTCAGCACAACCAGCCTGGAGTGCAACTCAAGTCCAACACGTATGAGCTGCAGGAGAGCAACGTGCGCCTTAAGCTCACCATCGTTAACACGGTTGGCTTCGGAGACCAAATAAACAAAGAGGACAGGTGCGAATGGGTTTTGCTCAGTGAGAATATTTGGGATGGATTGATTGATTGAAAAATTATATATATATATATGTATATATGTGTATGTATGTATATAATGTGTATATATATAGAACCTGTTTTGTTTGACTTTTCCAGAAAGACTTAATGCTACTTAAAAAGTATTTGAGAGAGGCTTTGACAAAGAATTATGCCAAAAATTCAATTCAAGTGACCTTGCTTATAGCATATAATAACAAGAACAACAATAATAATAATACATTTATAGTCTTGGCAAACATGGCTCCCGGTGACCAGTTCTTACCAGTGTTCATAGAACAATAAAGAGACAAAAAATGAACATACTTAAAATAAGTTTTGTGACAGTAGAAGTCAAATGGTGTCAAAAAATGAAGTTTAAAAAAATGGTGGAAGTTAGTGGGTCTAGCTGGATTCAACAGAAGTCAAGAAATAAGAGGGGGAAAAAGAATTTAGAGTGTACAACTTACGGTTCTCGAGATGTAGGACAAAAATTAAACGCCTGCACCTATAGCGCCATCATCAAGCTGATGCTGGTCCCTTTATTTCACTGAGTAGCTGTTGGAATTCTGCTGTTAAGAACAGATCTGTAAAGATTGGTCACTCGGGTCAAACTGTTTCTTATTAAATTGATTCTATTCAAATACAGAGGGAATCATTTGGTGTCCAGCTGATGTCAACATGCAGTCGCTCCTAGTCATTCATTTTTTTAGATTTATTACTATAATCATGATTTTAGATTTAATTTCATTACTCTACGTTTGTTCCCGTTTGCAGCTACAAATCTATTGTGGAGTTCATCGACACACAGTTTGAGGCCTACCTTCAAGAAGAACTGAAGATCAAGCGCACCCTGCACAGTTATCACGACTCGCGCATCCATGCCTGTCTGTACTTCATCGCACCCACTGGACACTCCTTAAAATCTCTGGACCTGGTGACCATGAAGAAGCTGGACAGTAAGGTCAGTTCTGCTTAAAACCTTGCTACTGGTTGGGCTTTAAGGTTATGGTTCATTAAATTGTATTCCATCCAATTATTTTGTTTTGTTATTGGGATTGTGTTGAGATCATTGTTCACTGTGGTCAGAGGTCAAAATCATCTGTGACCACATTTTGCATTTGTATGCCCTGCCCTAAACACACACCTCTCACTCTCTGTTGTTGTAGCAATAACCATCAAGCTCATCTAAGAGTTCAACTAAATATGACCAGGTATACATGCATAAATTAAAACACTAATTAGGACAAGGACATATTTGGTGGATATTGTGTATCCAAAAATGTTGGAACAGCAAGGCCAATTGTTATTTTCGATATACACTGAAGACATTATGGTTTGAAATCAAAAGACGATTGAGACGATAGATCAGAATTTCAGCTTTCATTTCCTGAAGTTATTTAACACATCTAGATGTGTTAAATAACTTGGAACATGGCACCTTTGGTGGCAGACCACGCAATTTTTAAGGTGAGCAAAAGTATAGGAACAGCCAAGCCAGTGACCCACTGACAACTAAACTGTTGCATTTTTCTTTTGTGTTGCTTTTCCTGGCTTGTACTGTAGCTTCTTTCAGTTGTTTGTTTTGGGGGTTTCTCCCTTTAGTCTCCTCTTCAGGAGTTGTAATGCATGCTCAATTGGGTTAAGGTCTGGTGATTGACATGGCCAGTCTAAAACCTTCCACTAATTAATTTCGAGGCATTTCTCTGTAAATTGTCAGGCAGAATGTTTCTGTAAACTTCTGAATTAATTCTGCTACAACCATCATGAGTTACATAATCAATAAAGATTAATGAGCCCGTTCCAGAAGCAGCAATGCAAGCTAAAGCCATGACACTACCATGACATGCTTGACTGATGCGCTTGTGTGTTTTGGATCATGAGCAGATGTTTTTTCTCCACACTTGGGCCTTTCCATCACTGTGGTTGAGGTTAATCTTTGTTCCAGAAACTTTGTGGCTCATCTCTGTATTTCTTTGTGAATTCCAATCTGGCTTTCCGATTCTTACTGCTGCTGATGAGTAGTTTGCATCTTGTGGTATGGCCTCTATATTTTTGCTCTGGAAGTATTCAAATAATGGATTGTGATACCTTCACCCTTGCTCTGTAGAGGTTGTTGATGTCACTGACTTTTTTTTTTTTTGTCCAACCCATTCGGTATCTGTTGCTCAGTACACCAGCAGTTTCCAAATTGTTCTACTGGCTATGCCCAATGCTTGTGTAATGGCTCTGATAGATTTTCCCTCTCTTCTCAGCTTCAAACTGGCTTGCGTTTCTCCCATAGACAGCTCTCTGATCATGTTGGTTTAACAACTGCAATCTTCACAGGTGAAGCCTAGGGCTCAAAGCTAGAGTTGACATTCAGAGCTATTAATTGTTTAAACGATCAATTTAACAGCGCACACGTGCGCAGCAAGAAACAGCTATCAGTCATATGTTCCAAATTTTTTTTTATCACTTGAACAAATGGGTTGATTCAAACAATAAAGTGCTATGTTCTAATTTGTTTAATGCATCTAGATGTAAATATCTTGAAATGAAAGTTGAAATTTCGATCTGTTGCGTCATATTCATCTTATGAGCTCAAACCCAAATGTCTTCAATGTGTAGAGAAAACAATAGAATTGGCCTTGCTGTTCCAATACTTTTGGAGGGGACTGTATACACCGTGATATCTGTGTGGGTTGGCGAAATGGGCAGTATATGTAGATATATGAATAATAAAAGCAGCAAACACTGCAAGAAGATGGGGGGGGAAGATGACTAGGGAATGGAGCTACAAAAATACATTCTCAATATGCATTCTTGGAGAACTTGAGAGAAACCTTTCAGATATTTGGCTATTTTTAAATAAACTGTACAATTATAGTATTTTTGTATTTTGTTACTAAGTTGTATAGGAACTGTGTCCATCAGACGTATTTAATTGTGGTAACTGAAATACTGGTTGCACACACACACACCCCTGTTATAACCGTTGTGGACACACACACACACACACACAACATACACACACAGTGTGATAACCATTGTGTATACGCTACTACTCCTATGTGTATTATGCTCACAATAAAACCTTAAAGTACTGCAGGCCAGTGTGCGTGGGATCGCTCCATTTATCAGTGTAGGTGGACTGAGCAGGATTTGAGTGCTCACTGTGTGAGCCAATAATGAAGGCTGAATGTTCAGTTAAACCCTATTAATTCTGCTGTGTACAGTCCTAGATATTTTTAAATAAACCCTTATGCTATTAATCTACTTTGCAGTTACAATTCTGCAGTGTAATGGAGTTAGTTGTGGTCTTGTGGCAAAAAGCAAATCGGCACCAGTTTTACTGAACAAATATGACCGTCACCAAAAAATTGTACATTACGCCTCTCTTAATGACACTCCACTGGCCACCTTTAGGAGATAAGCTGCACAAACGCATTTCTCTCTGTTTCTGTGTGAGCCTATGTCTGTCTAGGCGTGTTCTCTTATATATACTAATATATACTGTGCCATATTTAACACTACATAAGTACTGTATATTGTAAGTTAACCTTCTGCAATGAGTTTGACCTGCTGCTTTGAGACCTTCTCCAACCATCATACTGCTAAACATTGATAATTGTTTAACTGGTGTAAATAATTTCATTACATTTTTTTTCATGTAAAGGTCAGGTTTCGTATTTGGGACAGTTAAGTTTCCTCTGGGATGATTAAAATAGTGTGCTGAGATGATTCTGGGACAGTCATAAAGCTGCTAATTTTGAACTCCATCTATGTGTTGTCAGCTTTGACTGAGCTTTTTTCACTAGTGGTCTTCACCAAATGGTTGCTGTTAGATAGATATTTTATAGAAGTTACATTTATATTTGACTGTAGTGTTATATGCATCACTGTAAAGGCTTATGTGGTAATACTTTCCAAATATAGTTTGGAATTTTTCTGCTTCTGTTAGCCCTGCCATTTAACGAAACAGTAAACAGCTACATGAATGAATTTACTTTTATCTGCTTCTGATGAATGTGTATTGTTTATCATCAATAATGCAGGTGAATATCATCCCCGTCATTGCGAAGTCAGATGCCATCTCAAAGAGTGAACTGGCCAAGTTCAAGATTAAGATTACCAGTGAGCTCGTCAGCAACGGAGTGCAGATTTATCAGTTCCCTACTGATGATGAGACTGTGGCAGAGATCAACTCCACCATGAACGTAAGTCACTCCAGCGTTGAGAACACAGCGGTCAAACTCGGGTGCAAAAGAACAGTCCGAGATCGTTTGAGCAAGGTCGTCTTTGTACAGTTCTAGTCGGACTCTAGTGTGGTTCGGTTGTGGAGAGAAAGTGATTCAATCCCAATTAGACCAAAATGCAAAAAGTGAACCAAACATGCTGTTTATTTTGCGTTGCTAGAAACCGTTTTCTCCAGATGTGAACTTCTAAACTAAACAAATGGAGCCAAATGACAGAGCTAAGTCTTGTGGAAATGTGATGTGATCTGGAGATTTGGACTGATGAACAAAAAGAGAAAATAAATGCTCGATGCTATACATAAAATCTAATCATTTCTATAATGATCTTGTATACACCATATGATACACCATATGACCAAAGGTATGTGGACACCCATATTTGGTACTTCCTCAAACTTTTGCCACAATGTTGCAAGCACACAATTGCCCAGAATTTCCCTTCACTGGAGCTAACCGGCCCAAATGTGCTTAATCATGACGGTGCCCCTGTGCACAAAGAGAGATCCATAAAGACATGGTTTGCCAAGTGTGATGTGGAAGAACCCGAGGCCTGCGCAGAGTCCTGACCTCGACCTCACTGAACACCTGTGGGATTAACTGGAACGTGAACTGTGCTATGCACCAGTCTTCTGCATTTTGGCTGACCTCGCTAATGCTTTTGTGGCTGAATGAGCAAATCCCCACAGCCACGCTCCAAAATCTAGTGTAAAGTCTTCCCAGAAGAGTGGAGGTTATTATAACAGCAAAGGGGGGAACCAAGCCTGTGTTAATGTCCATGGTTTTGGAATGGGCACGTATGGGTGTGCACATACAGTACTTTTGGCCATATGGTTTATATTGAGTGTAGCTCCATGTTTTCTAGGCTCAAGTTTTGGTCGGTTTAATTAAATGCAGTGAGAAAGCAAAACAAACCAAATAACTAACAAATAAAATGTATGAAGTTTCACTCAAATCTTGACTCTGCAACTGGACTTTTAGGTGTGAAAGTGCCCTCAGGTCCCATGGGATTTCGGTCACAATAAAGCTGTTGTGGATTTCTTTATGAAAATCATGTAATAATAAAAATATTCACTGAAGTGCAAGTATAGTCCTAAAATGGTATATATAATATAACATAATATAATATACTTACTGTATATTGAGACTTAAAATGTAATCATTAAAATGGTGTGCAGATTATTTCACTTTGCATTTTATATGATGGGAGAGACAGTATCTGGTGTATAGCTTGCTATCCTTGTCTTTCTGTGAGGAAATGGCACAGAAGGACAGGAATGTATAATCAGTGTGCTGTCACTACAGGAAGTGTGGGAAACACACACACACACACAGAACAAAGACTTCTGTGTGAGACAGTAAATAAATAGATACTGAGTGTGGTTCAGTAGATAGTTAGGGTCTAGAGGTTTCACTGCGTACATTTTCACACAGAGTGCAAACCCAGAGACCCTCGCTCTCTCATACAGTGACTGTATGTTAGATACTATCACTGCTTCTACAGATTCGTGTCTAAAGCTCTACTGTTCTAGATCTCTTTCCTGAGAGTAAATATTAGCATAATGAGGTGGTGGCAGCTTTATAGACTGCTTTCGTTTAACAGCATTCACTCTGAAAGATTCTATTCTTGCCCAAGATGGTTTGCTTTGGTCTTTCAATGTGATTGATAATATTTCATGAATATCAGGCATACCCATTTGTTTGCATATACATTTGTTTCCCGATTGTACCTTCCTCTGTGTCAAATAATGCATCTCTCTGTAAATAATGTCTTACAAATGAGAAGAATGTATGTAAAAATTTTGGTTGCAAGAGTACTTCTGATTTGCATGTCCTTTTTGGGATGCTTAGGGCCATTTGCCGTTTGCAGTAGTGGGAAGTACTGAGGAAGTGAAGATCGGGAACAAGATGGTGAAAGCACGGCAGTACCCATGGGGAACTGTTCAGGGTAAGCTCTAGTCACGTCTTACAGAGGAAATAAAGCTGAGATCCGTTCTCAGAATCAAGGCTGTTAATGCAGGCCCAAGCTCTTACTCACATAGCTGCACCACATTAACCATGGCTTTGTTTTATTTTTTGGCTGCTTTTTTTTTTTTTTTTTATGAAGAGGCAGCGAACAGTCACAGTAGCACTTCACTTGATTCATAACAGTTACATACTCAAACTTAGCATTTGTTGACACTCCCAGTGGCACAGTAAACCACAAACCAGCATGCTGTTCCTGGCATTGTGATGTTCTCACTATTTTCTCTCTCTCTCTCTCTCTCTCTCTCTCTCTCTCTCTCTCGGTCTCTCTCCATACAAGTCATACATTCATTGAAAGTGGGCTAATGCTTAATTTAGCTTGACCTAGCAAAGAAAATGCATGGTAATTTTTGGTTGTGTGTTTTTCAGCAATGTCTGATGTATGACAATGCAGTTGTGTGTGTGTATGTGGATATGGCAAAATATTTAAGCTAATTATAAATTATATACCTGCTTCCCTGTGTACTGTGAGCTAAAATAATATGATAATGCTCTTTATGTAATGATCTCTGAGAATGTAATATGATCACTCTATTGTCCTTGTGTCATTAAGTGAGTCATAAGCATTGTCTGTCTGAATGTGAATAAAGGTAATGTATAAAGCTTTTTGACCTCAGTTGATCAAAGACTATTAGGAAAAGAAACCCCAAAAAGTAACGTTACATTATATTGCGATTGAAAGTGGCTTTTGTTTTGAAGTACCAGGTGAATATCTTTTATAGAGATGTTTTTGGAGAAGACACATTTCTGAACATTGTGTATTTGCATTTCAAATTTTGTGTACATGTATAACTGGAAAGCATGTATGGGTGCATCTCAGAAGATTTGAATATCATGGAAAAGTTCATATTTGAAAGTGGAACTTTCATATATTCTAGATTCATTACACATAAAGTGAAATATGTCTTAGAATATTTTTTTAGATGAACCTGTATATATTAACTTACCACTTTTCATGCCTTCAGCGTGGCTTTTAGAGCACCATCTGCTGGACAAAATTTATTTGCACCTTTTAAAATTGGTGTCAATCTCAAATTCAGCCTGGACAACATCAGCATTTTTTGTGAGCCCTTGAAGGGCCATAAATGAAGGCTATTAATATTTTAATGCATTATTATCCGTTTTTATCAATGAACACTAATAACCTAGGCTTTGAAAGTACAATAGGATGTTTCTATGAAAAACAAGGGCTAACAGAAACAAATTAACTGTACATAATATTAGGTGATCGTGATGGATATCATTTTTAGCAAGTTCACGAGGGCCGAATGAAACGAGTCACCAGGATGTGTTGTGGTTGACACCTGTTAAATAAAATTCAGTGGTTCATGAAAAGGATTTTTTTTTTTTTTTTTTTTTAAACGGATGATGTTCAAATGACAATTGGAATAATCAGGTGGCAAGGCTTCATTTTACTGTTGTTCACAAAGAATTTACTGTTTTCAGTGGAAAATGAGAACCACTGTGACTTTGTGAAGCTGAGAGAGATGCTGATCCGAGTGAACATGGAGGATCTGAGGGAGCAGACCCACACACGCCACTATGAGCTCTACCGCCGCTGCAAATTGGAGGAGATGGGCTTTAAAGACACCGATCCTGACAGCAAACCTTTCAGGTGAGGAGAGATAAGGTTACATCAAAGCTTGTTTTATTCTTATGTTGGTTGTCTTAATTGAGAACAGAGAGGAATAATTAAGAATTGTGTTGTAAATCATGACTACTTTCACATTCCTTACAGTTTGCAGGAGACTTATGAGGCCAAGAGGAACGAGTTCATGGGTGAGCTACAGAAGAAGGAAGAAGAGATGAGGCAGATGTTTGTTCAGAGAGTGAAAGAGAAAGAGGCTGAGCTGAAGGAGGCGGAGAAGGAGGTTTGCTTACTTTTAACTCACTTGTTCAAAATATACATAGAGCATGCGTATTCAAACTGAAAAGGAATTGCAGAGGGTGTGGGTGCGGGGTGAGATGGAAAATACCAAAAGCTAAATATTTTGATGACTGTAGAAGAACCTTTACATATTTGCGCATAGGAGTGCCGAAATTCAACATCTGAGTACACTCAAATGTCTTCTTTTTTTGATAATAAAAATGTTAGATGAGCCAATCACTATGTTTTCCAGTCAGTGCAGACATGTTCAAACAGTTTTTACACAGGGCATTAAACAAGTCATTTTTTTAAAGGGTTATATGTAAAATGGACTGAGTACCCTTCCCCCCAGAGGAAAAAAGTTTGAGTATATCTGCCATTGAGTATTTTGTGTCTACTCATCTGATACATAGGTCTTGAAATTTCTTTGGTAGAAACAAAATTGAGTCTGTGAAATAACAAAAAGATGAATGAGTGGTGTAATGAAATGGTGCCATGTCATTCCTTCACCTCACTAAGGAAGCCATTTGACCATTGACCATGTGGTCCCCATATTTAGCTGCATGAAAAGTTCGACCGTCTGAAGAAGCTGCACCAGGATGAGAAGAAGAAGTTAGAAGATAAAAAGAAGGCTCTTGATGACGAGCTGAACATCTTCAAGCAGAAGAAAACAGCAGCTGAACTCCTGCAGTCCCAGGCCCAGCAAGCAGGCAGCTCCACCACACTCAAGAGGGACAAAGAGAGGAAAAAGTAAGTATTGACCTCTTAACCTTATAATTTTTCACTCAAAACATTGACCTGACGACCTTAGAACAGCTGATATCCTTGTGTTCTTTTTAATGATCTGGTTAACTGTCATTGTCTAATGAAAAATTGGAGAGTGTAGCCAATATAAGATACAAACCCTTATTCTTTTCAGTGGATGTGAGTTGGTAATGTAAAAACAGTTTACATTGTAAATATAGTGCTTTTTATTATCCAGATTGCCAGTTGTTAAATCTGATTGTCATATTGTACTCCTGACTACTTTTAATCCAAATCATGGATGAAATATTTCTACTTAAATATAGTAAATCTGAGCTGTTAACAGTATTAGCTTTGAGATACAAGTAAATACACAGAAATATATATATATTTGTTAGTTACGCTTTTCTAGATTTCTAGGGAAATCTCCTCAACCACCACTAATGTGTCGCATCCACCTGGATGATGCGACCGCAGCCATAGTGCGCCAGAACGCCACACCAGCTATTAGTGGAGAGGGAGTGATTCAGAGATGGGGATTATTAGGGGGCCATGATGGAGAAGGGCCAATGGGGAAATTTCGCCAGGACACCGGGGTTATACCCCTACTCTTTTACGAGAAGTGTCTTGGGATTTTTAATGACCACAGAGAGTCAGGACCTCGGTTTAACGTTTCATTCGAAAGACGGTGCTTGTTTTTACAGTATAGTGTCCCTGTCACTATACCTAGGCATTAGGCCCCACACAGACCACAGGGTGAACGCTCCCTGCTTGCCTCACTAATACCACTTCCAGCAGCAACCTTGAACCCCAGGAGGTCTCCCATCCAGGTACTGGCCAGGCTCAACCCTGCTTAGCTTCAGTGGGAATCCAGGCAAGAACTGCAGGGAGATGTGGCTCTGGCAATATATTGGAATATTCTGGGAAATATTGTTTGGGAATTGTTAAAATTATCTCCATACACATTATTAATTACTATCGCATCAGTTAGTATAACTATGAATTTTCATATTTAACAATTACTTTTTTTTTAAAAATAATTCTATTATTGACTGTTCTGTTGCTTTTTTTGTTAGCACTGTTCATAGGGATATGTATAATAAAGCTTTAAAGAAAAATCCACCCTGACTGACTTAACAGTATTGCATAACAATATTTATAATCAGTGTGATCTTCAGTAGTGCAAAAGATTTATTTGAAAATTAAATTCTGAGTTTACTAGTTTTAATCTTCATTCATCAACAAGCTGGTCTATTTTCACTCTTTAAAAAAAAAAAAAAAAAAAAAAAAATTTTTATACGCTTTCCTACATTACCCACAGTGCAGTTTGACAATCTGCTCATAGTGGCAGCAGTGGGAATTAACTCTCGCTTCATCTATACCCAAAACGCCATGTGTAACAATGCACATGTCCTTTTATTCAGTACAGCTTGCTCATCTTTCACACCACTAACAAGCCCAGCCGAGCCTCTGCCGTAATTCAGAACAGCTGTGTCATATAGCTGTATTTGCATTCTGGAACTGTGAATGCTTGATGATTACACTACTTCTGCGTTTGTCTCATTAATCTGACATTTGGAAAAGAAATTCTTGTTTTTAGTAGCTAACCAGGAAGCTGACAGTTATCACTTAACATTAACACTAGCAGTGATGTCTGTGCGCCACACAATCTCTCATGGGAATGATGAAAGTACATCATCAAGCAACTAATTTACACCTGAATTATTAAGCACCACACAGATATTTCAATACAAACATATTTAATGTCCTTCAGGGTGGAGTTTTCCTTTAAATCACAGCATTATAGTGTACACATGACATCCAGTTGTTATTGCATTGAGACTGACTGGATATCTTTTGTTAAGCCATTTCCCCAACAAGAATGATAGAAACATAAACTGCACTTAAAGTGACCACTGCTCCTAACATGTTGGTAATCACTCATGGTTGTCTATTCAAGCTGATTTGGCCGCCTCACCAGACCATTATAAAGGAGGAAGACACTTGCACTGAGAAGGTTTACATTTTTTCCTTTCTCATTTTTCTCACTGGCTTTTTTTTAAATTTATTTATTTTTTTATTTTTTGCTCCTTTAGCGAATTCACAGGTTCCCTCAAAGGCTGCCCACTATTCTTATACATTTCAGTTCATGTCATAAATCACATGTTACTGAGGAAACACTGTTTATTCTGCAGGATGTGTGTGTGTGACAGTTTTCAAAATGTGCAGTTCTCCTCAGTAACCAAGCAGGGCATGGCATGTATGATGGAATATTGTTGTGCTCTCTTCATATTTTGTGGTCAAGTTTCTGCATGTTAAATCCATGCTTTCTTCCAGTTAATTCCTCATCTGCTTGCTGCATGCTGCATGAGACACCTTAAGCTGGTAAGGCTTTTACACATTAAGGCACAGCTTAATCCATATCTTAGGGATACCATTGTAGCAAAGTCATTGTAGTTCGTAAAAGTGAATTAGAGATACTTGAATTAGAGAAAGTGAATTAGAGAAAGAAATACTCCCAGGAATGCATTAAGCAAGTATAAGAGTGTCTAGGCAAGTACAACATTTTCACTTACTTTTTAGCCAGAATTCGTGTTAGCAGGTGTGGGTAATTTAGCAGGAGGTTGACTAAGAACATTTCATGCAAATGAACATGGGTGCACCTTGCTTGATTAACGTATGGCTGGTGCAACAAAACCAGTCACCGGTTATCAAGCAAACCTGGGTTATTTTACTTTAATATTTGGTATTAGGATTTTGGAATCTCGCACATCCTGAATGTTTATGGGGAGTGCTTTCTGTTTTTAAACATATGGTCATTTTTGGCTGGTAGAATTAACAGAATGTAACTTGTCTATCACACATTTGGAAACTAAATTGTTGAAAATTTCATGTTTAATTTCATTCCCCGTGTCCTGGCTATTCAGACACTGCGTGATTCTGAACATGTTGCAAAAGTGACCTAAAAAAATCCAAAATTAGTTAAGGCTGATTCAACAGAGGAACAGAGTCCACAGTACGCTGAAAAGAATCTGACAGAAAGCAAAAGCATTTGCGGTGCAAGGATTCCATGACTATTTTTGACATCATTTTTTCTATTTCTTCTAATTAGTTAATAATAATATGACTTGGCTGGTGAAAGTGTGTCTTTGGTCATCAAAAGTACATTAATGTGTACGTCTCTGTGGCCATTGATCTCTTCTCTGAGCCATGACTGCTTTGGCCATGTTGAAAATCTGGTTGTTTTCTAGAGCGCTATAGTGTGCGCAGTCAGTAAGTACAGTCAGCCTAGGTGCTTCATTACAGTAATTGTTGTGCTTTGATAGGGATTCTCCTCCTAATGCAATAATCTCATTGTAAGGTTAAAGTGTCTTTAGTCAGGGAAAGAGGGTTTACAAAAACATGGTAAATCTCCCCTTTTGATTCTTTGACTATAATTATCATTAGTCTAAACTCTGTCAGAGCTGTGGTAGAGGCTGGGGCTATCCTGTCACTGTTAACAGGCTCGAAGTTTATTACTGACCCTATCTGTTGTGCTGCCTCATATATCTTCCGAATGCTTCTGTTGTGACGCTCCTTATGCCATGATTCCATACAAGTGACTGTTTCTCTGCTGCACAGCTGGATCATACTGGAGCAACACTTGGTCCTGAAATAACACTGCTCTTGGGCAAGCTGTGAGGCTGAGTCCTCTGCTCAGCTATACACACATTTTTTCATATTGAATACCTGGGTGAGGGTGTAGTTTGCAGTGCTGATTTCTTCTGTTTTTGTGTATATCTCGTAGGGATGTCACAATACCAAAAATCTAGTAGTCGGTACCGATACCACCAAAAGTACACGATACTCGATACCAAAGTC
>JANDJT010000217.1:7672292-7707133 GCA_024331685.1 Stegophilus panzeri
TCAGGCCTGGTTGTGTCTAGTCCAGCTGAACCCCATTATGAATGCAGTTTCATAGATTTGGGGAATTAGTAACTATGAGGAAAATACATTTTCACACAGGCCCTGTTGGTATTGGATAACTTTTTTGCTTCAATAAATAACATCAATTAAAAACTGTTTTTTTTTGTTTGTTTGTTTTTTTTTACTCAGGTTGCCTTTGTTTTATCTTAGATTTTGTTTTAATTTCTGAAACAATTTACTATGAGAGATGCACAAAAACAGAAGAAATCAGGATGAGGGCAAATTCCTTTTCACAGCACTGTATAATGATCAGCTTGTTTGAGGAACAGTAGACATTGTGGTCATTATATGAGGCAGCACTGATTCTGGGTCAGGGAGCGCTTTTAGTCGTTCAGACTTCTGACCACTGGACTTCACTTACATGTTGTACAGAAGTTGAAGTTTGCAAAATTGAAACATCCCATTGGTTGTTTGAGAAAACATAAAACAAAAGTTAGGTTTAAATTTCAAGCAAGTTCCACCTTACACTTTTCCCATAACCCCTTTCAACATCTCTAACACATTGCATTAACCTTTAAGATTTGTGTATGAGTGAACATCGTATGAATGTAACCGATTAGAGAAAATAATCCTCGTTCTCTCTCATTTGCAGTTCAGGGTTCCTGTAGAAAGTGCTCTCCCAGCCAGCTGTGAATGAGTTCTTCCCCCTCAGTGCTACTGAGCCATGCTGCTCCGTTCCCCCTCCCCTCTTTTCCCTCCTCTCCCAAGCCTCATACATAACCACGCTGAAGAGGGATCAGTAATGTAAATGGAATCGTTAAATGCATTCTGTTTTCTTATTTTTATTTTTCGTTTCATTATAAGAGCCACTGTTTTTCTCTTCTTTATAATGACTTGTTTTGTTTGATCTGTAATGCATGACCAGGTTTGCTATTAACGTTAATGAGTGTGACTACTGTTGTGTTAATAGCAGGCTCAAATGAGACTGGCATCAGCTGGGCATGGTTTGCTGTTCATCAGTTACAACTATAATGGCTTTGTTGGTTGGGCTTAAGCGCTTCAACCAAGAAGACCCTCCCTGTACTACTTACACTAAAGGTGTGCATCACTCTAGTATATTTGCTCATTAAGATCATACTTGCAATAGGTTGAAATGATTTGAACTTATTTCATTAAATCATTGCAGTAATGTACACCTTTAGGATCTTAGTAGTACTGAGTTTGGCATGTTGTGTTTGTTTTTTATCCTGTTGCATGTTAACAGAATGTTTTCTAGTCATCCTCCGGGGGTTTTTTTTGTTTTGTTTTTTTATATATATATATATATATACACACACACGCCATGAGCACGCTTATAGGAGGTGTATTAAGGCGAGCTTTTGCTGTGCAACATTTTAAGTATCAGCACCTGCTTATATCTGCTTCTTTAACTATTTTGTGACACATTATTACAAACATTTTGTACTTAGAGATTTTTAACAAGTATTGCGAAGGGATCAATATTGCACATGTCGGTGTACAAAATAGTCTTCTAAAACAAATAAAGGTCCATTTTGACCAAACATTGAAACTGTGGGCACACTCCTTGTGTACGAGTATCATACCATAAATTCTGCATTGTACATGTTTTACAAATATTTTTTATATTATTTTGATTATAGTTCTTCAAAAAAAATTCTGCATTTGAATAATTTGGGCAGATATATTTTTCTTTCCTAGGTGTTTGTAAACACAAAAAAACCTTCTCAGGACTTATATAAAAATGGATCATCAGTTCCTCACTACTTTTGGGCAACATACTTTTGCTCCACTCAAATAACTTCACAAGAGCAGAAAAAAACATCCAGATTTGTTTCACAGATATTTTCCACCAATGCATCATATACAGTCAGTGGTCACTTTATTCCTTACACTTGATTAATATTTTATCAAGCTTATAATCATTTAATATATAGGTCACTTTGTAGGTGGTTACTGACTGCAGCTGTGTACAGTTTGTTAGCTCTCTATATCATCCTTCAGTGGAAAGCGACCACTGTTGGTTAGAACCTGACACTGATTAAGGGTTAGAGGATGATGAACAAACTGCATGGAAAATTTAGCTGTAAAACAGTTTGAACAAGGTGGGTGTATAATGCAGTGTCCAGTAACAATGTACAGCAACGCTACTGTGTCTGATCCACGTTCTAGCACAACAACCACTAATATACCGCTGTCAGTGTTACTGTTGTGCTGAGAATTAAACCCCATCAAAATAATTCCACTGTTGTTGGGGGTCAGAGAGGCTGACAAATTGTGCACAGAGGCAGATGGGCTATGGTCAGTAATATATTTTAAATGCAAGTGCTCATGAAAAAAATGTAGGTGTATATATTAATCAGAAAAATAAGTGTACAATGTCGTGTGTAAAATGAATGACTATTTTCTTCACAAACTTTTGTTTCCAGTTTTAACTGGATCCTAAGTTGTTCAGATGTGACGCATTAAATTTCTTTATACTACTAAAATATTAACATAACGGTGTGTGTATTTAATATATTTCAGTTTAACAGGAACACTTGCACAACTGCTTATTTATGCAGTTACTCAATCATGTGGCAGCAGAACAATGTATAAAATCATGCAGATACAGCTCAAGAGCTTTAGTTAATGTTCACATCAAACATCAGAATGGGGAAAAATCTCATCTCTGTGGCTTTAACCATGGAATGGTTGTTTGTATCAGATGGGCTGGTTTGAGTACTTCAGAAACTGCTGATCTCCTGGGGTTTTCACACACAACAATCTCTAGTTTACACAGAATGATGTGAAAAACAAAAAAGCATCTTGTGTGCAGAGGATCTGCAGGCTGAAACATCTTGTTGATGAGAGAGATCAGAGGAGAATGACCAGACTGGTTTGAGCTGCCTGGAAGTCTATAGCTCAAATACTGCTCATATGTGGTGAGGAAAACTGGTTCTGTCCAGTTTGGGTGAGCCTGTGCCCATGATGATGGCCTTAGATTTTTGTTCTTGGCTGACAGGAGTGGAACCCAATGTGGTCATCTTCTGTTGTAGCTTATCCACCTAAAGGGTTGATGTGTTGTGCATTCTGAGATGCTTTTCTGCTCACCACAGTTGTAAAGAGTGATTGAGTTATATGACTATATCCTTCCTGGCAGCTCAAACCAATCTGCTCATTTTCCTCTAACCTCTCTTATTAACAAGGCGTTTCCACCCACAGTACTGTTGCTCACTCGATGTTACCATTCTGTGTAAATTCTAGAGATTGTTCTGTGTGAAAGCCCCAGTAGATCAGCAGTTTCTGTCGTGGAAAATTATATTTCCAGCATAACAAAAAACTTCAGAGACAGAGGGTTTATAGATGTCAAAAAGTAATCAAACTTTATTGAAACAATAAAGTGAGACAGTCTGCAGAAAGTCTGAATTATACACACACACACACACATGCCTTTATATACTTTTCTGAAACAGTAAATTTATCTGTAGGTGGGGCATTAATCTCTTCTTTCTAAAAACAAACCAATCTCCATCGCCTAATTAATTATTCATGTCTACATGATATCTTACATTTGTGGCGCATGCGCGGTCAGTTGGATTTTTTTTTTTTTTTTTTTTTTAAAGGTTTTATTGGGACAAGGTCATTTTTTGCAGCGCATGCGTCGTTTTCTGAAAGGTTTCATCAGGACAGGGTTTTTACTTTGTCCCAAAATAGAAGTCTTCTAGCTCAGTACACACTTAGAATATAACTTGATTAAAAAGTGTTCTATGGTTTTAGATTGTTTCCAAATATTGATTATACATAGAGGTTGTACTTTATTAACATATCCAAATGTTAGTTACACATATTGAATACACTATCAATATATTCTATATTTCTGAAACACTCAAAACAGCCCGTCTGGTACCAACATCCATGCCACGGTTAAAGTCACAAAGATCACACTTTTTCCTCATTTTGATGTTTGACGTGAACATTAACTGAAGCTCTTGATCTGTATTTGCATGATTTTATGCATTCTGCTGCTGCCACATGATTGTGTTCCTATTAAAGTGGACAGTGGGTGTATATTAACTATATTTTAAAAGTCTATTACATTGTTTTTAAATCAAGACCATTAAAAGGGATGAGTGTACTGATGGAAACAGGATGGTCTGTTGTATTTTGATGAATGGCACTCAGCAGGTGTCCCTTCTTAAATCCTAGGAACGGTGGGTGTGAGCAGACGTGAAGTATCGTTATTTAATTTGAGGCATCGCATGTTCTCTGGTGGGTTGTATATTGAAGCTGACTACACTCTTCCTGCTCACTGCTTTGTGTGTGTGTATTTATTTTCCTTTGCAGTAATCCCTGGCTCTGCACTGAGTAGTACCTTCGCCCGCACAGCTTTGCTAATGGACCTGACCTTGAGTTTTTGGTTATTTGCTACTCTAAGGCCATAGGAAGACATTATGGATGCCAGCTCTTGGGGGTTTCTAATAGAACGGCTTCCTTGTGTATAAAAGGCTTTTTCTTTTTCTTTTTTCTTTTCTTTTTTCTTTTTTTTGGTTACAGCAACATTTGCAAAGAAAGCTTTGTGTGCTACTAAATCTAATCACTTGCCTAAGGCTGTGCTTATTTTGCTTGAAGTGTACTATATGCAATGCTGTGTGACTAGTATGCTTACCATGTTTAGCCTCTTCAGGGAGATCCCGAAAATGCACTGAGAATATATTTCAGGCTAATTAATACATGTATATACAGTGTGTATCAGTTCTATCAGAAACTCTAGTTTATGATGTTTATGAATATACACAATATACAAACTTGCAGTGGATTTTAATTAATGTGTGAATTTGAATTTATTTTAATAAACAGCCCACACCCATCACCCAGATCACTCGGATTTTAACAGGTTTACAATTGTTATTCCACAGCTTAAAGACGTTAACAAGTGGAACTTCACCTGAATTCATGTTCGTAAACACAATACTGAATATGGTATAAAATATTTAGTGCTTTTGGCTGTCAGTTTTTTCAAAATTGTGAAAGAATTTCTGATTCATTTGTCCTCCCATGGTTAGCTTATTTTTCTTTCTGGCTGCTTGACTCTTTCTCTAACCTGCATTTCTGTCCCTTTCTTCTAGCTTCTTTTAAATCTCTCGTGGCCGCCTGTCAGAAGAGGGGATCGCAGATTCCTCAAGAACTAAGCACCCATTTCCTCTTCCTGCCTTTCACTCTGTCAGCCTTTTTATTTTTTGGTTGTTTGTTTTTTGGAAACATTGTTGTCTGCTCAGTTAAACATGGTCATATGTGGGCTTTACATGGTATTTTCTGCAAGAAATGTTCACTCTTTTCTATTTAGGAACACCAAACAGTCCCACACTAATATTTTTATAGACTTTGTGAAGATACTGGAACCAAAGTTCTGGTAGTAAAATAGAGCATGAAGGGGAAAAAAAAAATATTTATTGTAAAAACATCTGTTTTTATAAATTCAAATATATATTGCTTTTGCATACATAGCTTTCATTTATCCCCCAATCTTTTGCATTTACACATCTGGGTTTCTCCTGTGAAGATGTGTTTTTGTGTTGACTCTGACTGTGAGATAGAAAGACCCAAAGAAATATTGCACGTTACCTGTTTAATTTTAGATTCTTAATAATGATACCATGAAATGAATCTATAATTTGCTTGTAGTGCACAGTTATTTAAGTTAGGCTGATTTTAAGTTTGATGAGTTCCAGCGATGCGACTCATTTTTAACTCTCATCTAATTTGTTGAATTTTAAAAGTCATGGTTTAAAGAAGCACTTCTGAATACCATGTAGGTCACATTCAGAGCCCCCTTTTTTCATTTCATGCTTTGCCTTATCTAATCAGCCTTTGCATGTTTTATATGCTTCTACAGTGTAAAAGCTTTCTCTGTTAACCTTTTTTTTCTTTATAGGTAGTTATTACAGGTCCATGGGCTGTTACACATTTCTGCAGGTTTCTATCAAAACCATATCCTGGAAATACTCCACATTTAGATTTATTGTTCTGGCAGTTTAAAATATGCAATGGCAGTCAGATATCCATCCATATTTATATATAATTTATGAGGATCTATTTTGTGTATTGAAGTAGAAATGTGTTGATGATCAATCATGCTGTTGGTAGGTGGTCATACTGGTTGTCAGACTGCATCATTATCCTAGCATCTTTCATCAGTTACCCTCTGGCACCTGTCCTAACTCAAAATTGTGAAATATTTCATTGTGGTAAGATTTCATTGGTGTACATTTTCAATTAAAAAAAAACTGTCAGAAACTGTTGTTTAGTGATTCAATTAACTGTTGGATGTAATCTATCTATCTACTGGATTTAAAACAATAAATACAGTAATGGGTCTTAGCATGCATTAGATTTTGGCAGTCTCACGTGTTGCTTAAATCCAGTTATAAAACTGTTAATTTGTGTAACTTTGGATAAAAAAAATTAATCAACAAAGGCTTGATGTTCTCAAAATCGAATTATTCATTATACTGTATATTATATATACTCTGGAACTTACTGTTAGATGCTACAGAGGAAAGAACTTGACACACACTGTGGTATGATATTGGCTTTTATGAAATCCTATGCACATGAACAAGCATATCTCTATAACCCTTTGTTAAAAAAAAAAACAAAACTATTGTATGTATGTTTGTACAGTATATAAATTATATTATTTTGATCATTCATTAAAATCGTTAAGTAGCGCTAAGGTTTTAGGTCCAATACTTGAGATGGTCTGATAAATTTGTTGCCAAGGTGGGTGTGTGGTTGTTTCTTTTTTTTTTTAGAACACGTTATACTTCCTGCCATGCTAAATTAACTATAAGGTTGATGCATTAATAGCAAACAAATGAAATAATATTCCATAAACACAACCTTTATGGCATCCAGTATCCTCATCACAGGGGCACAACTGAGGAAAGGCCCAAGGGATCCATCGTCATGTGGAATAGTCTTATTTGACAAATGTTTTGTCCTGGGCCGGATTAAGATATACAGTGATAGCATCTAGAATAAAAAGTGCTGATATTAGTTAAACAACACTTACAAACATCATAAAAATATCATGTAGTAGATAAATGAAAAATTCATTTCAGCTAAGATGGACTGCCTCGTATATAGTTATTTGTCACAATTGTAGTGACATGTTAGTGGGTGTTGCTTTGTTACAAATGCATCAACACACAACAGTGCTGCTGTTTTTATTTTATTTTTTTAATACAGTGTCACTGCTGAGTTCAAAATAAAAGTCTAGAAATTAACACACAATTAACACCAACTATACAGGAAAAAAATGCACTATGGTCTTTAACTGTATTAAGGTGGATGAGGTAAGCACGTCTAGTGAAGCAGATAGTAAGTGTACACAATATTGAAAACATCAATACTCAGCACAACACACACAGGCCACGGACAGGGCAACGACCACTAATATACCAGTGCCATGTCAGTGTCACTGCTGACTGAGAAGGAAACATCACCCAAATAATATCAGCTCAGATGGCCGTATGGTGGTCCCTTTTCACTGATGCACAGATTCTCTGCACATTTCAGTGTTTTCGCTGCTCTAACATGCCTTATTCAAATAATCAGCTAATGAACAGCCCTTCTTGAGAGAATGTAGTTGTGTTAGAGCAGGGAAAACACTCAGATGTGCAGGACAGGAGGTACCCCAGGACCAGGATTGGGAACATGTGCACTGATGGATGTAGATGAGGCTGACAAATTGTACATTGCAGCCTATAGACGACGACGACTTCTTTCAGCTGCTTCTGTTCGGGTTTGCCACAGCGGCTCATCCGGTAATGGAAATCCGCTTTATGATCTGCATATTTGATTTGGCACAGGTTTTACGCCAGATGCCCTTCCTGACGCAACCCTCCAATTTTATCTGGGCTTGGGACCAGCACTGAGAGTGCACTAGCTTGTGATACCCCAGTGGCTGGGACTGGTGCCCAGCATGGGGCTCAAAACCACAATCCTGAGATTAAAAGTCTCATGCTCTACCGACTGTCAGGCAGTAATATACCAACAAAATGCACCTATATGGTAAGGTTTACAATGTAGGTGTACCTAATATACACTATATAGTGAAAAGTTTGTGGACACCTGAACATCACAGCTGTATGTGCTTTTTGAACATCCCATTCCAGATTTAGTCCACCTTTTTGCTGGTATAATAACCTCCACTCTTCTGGGAAGGCTTTCCGCGAGATTTTGGAGTGTGGCTGTAGGGATTTGTGTCCATTCAGCCACAAGCACATTAGAGCGGTCAGGCCCTGATGTCAGGTGAGGAGGTCTGATGTGCAGTCAGCATTCCAGGTGTTCAGTGGGGTTGAGGTCAGGGCTCTTCCACTCCAACCTTGGCACACCGTGTCTTCATTGACCTTGCTTTTTGCACAGGGGCACTGTCATACTGGATCAGGTTTTGGTCCTTTAATTTCAGTGAAGGGGAATTATAAAGCTACAGCTTACAGATAATTCTAGATAATTGTGTGCTTCCAATGTTGTGGCAAAAGTTTGGGGAATACACACATATGGGTGTGATGCTCAGGTGTCCACAATCGTTTGGCTATATAGTGTATATTTAATGTACCTGATATGTGTGTTTATTTCAATCTTGTAAAGCACAAGTAGCAGTTTATGCGTGAAAAATATTGAAAAGAGCACACGTATTTCAATCCTTGGTCACTCTGCGGCGCTAAAGCACAGAAAACACCAGCTGGCTAACAGGCTCCTGCTGCTGGAGTGTACAGTACAGTGTCCTTCCCTGCACACTGAAACACGTCTTGTATAGTCGCTGTCTGTTTTGTTTGATAAATATGTCTACTACCACCGGCGGCGGAGAGTTCGGCAATCCTCTGCGAAAGTTCAAGCTCGTCTTTTTGGGCGAGCAGAGCGGTGAGTGACACAATACTCCCCGATAAAAATGCAGAGACTGTGGTGATTAGACGGGCCGAGTCAGAGGACGCTACTCATCCAGCTGACAGCCGGGGATACATTAGCGAGTTAGCTAGCTAGAGGCCTTATAAGGGTAAAATATGGAGAAATATCTGCATCCGAATAGTTAAAAATACCCCCAGCGACTTCAGAGAATGATTACCCTTTATTAACAACAATAATAATGATAATAATAATAATAAGTCCCCGTTATAACGTGGGATCACTTGCACAGTACGCTGCATTTAGTAATGCTGTAATCATCGCCCGTTGTGTTTCATCTAGATCAGCTTGAACCCTGCCCACATAAGCTCGACATTTTCCTTAGTTTGCGCGTTAAAGCCTTAACTTGGGTATATTAACTGGTTTATAGGGCTTGTCGCCATATTTTCATGTATATAACAATCCTGTGTTACATTTTTGCGTTTACAGGCAGTGTATAAAATGCGAAGTCTTGTTTTAGTTAGCTAACAGAGGTGGCTAAACGCCGCCGCTAGCTTGCTACATTCCCAGACGCTGACGCTAAAGCTAGTTAGCTAAACATCACTGATTTACTGGTTACACGGCGTAGCTACTGACTTTCTGTACATGTATGACAGGATTTGTAGCATCCGTGTAATAAATGTATTCTAAGCAAAACAGCGTTTAAATATGGGCATTTTGTAGGACTGGTTGTTTTATATGTAGCCAAGTTTAATTCGAGCATAGCTAGCTGGCTACAGGTGATTGCTAAAGCGTTAGCAGTTGAATTTCTATCAACGCCAGTTTGTGACTAGCATGATTAGGTATCTGGTTTAATCAGCGACGTGTAATTCATTTCATGTTATAAACCATCTCCATTTTGCCTTCATGATTTCGAAGCAACGTGTCAGTATTAAATTCGCTTACACATAGCTAGCATGTCTGTTTTTTTCTCTTCCTTTTTTTTTTTTTATTATTAAAAGGATCCTTAGCTAGGAACTGACAACACCCATATTGCCAACTCAGCGACTACAGTTCACAGTGTTCCCCTGATCAGTGTCCACATGCTCATGGTGGTGTACACGGATATATGAAGAACATTTCATACAATTCGAAGTAAATGTTTTTTTTTCTTCTTGTTTCTGCAGTTGGGAAGACTTCTCTAATCACCAGGTTTATGTATGACAGCTTTGATAACACCTACCAGGTACAACAGAAAACCACACCAATCACTGTTTAAAAATAATAATAATAATAATAATAATAATAATAATTATATATATAATGGCAGCATCCTCAGTTTTTGTATTAAGCATGATTTTATGAAGAGCTTATGAAAAGATAGCTTGAATATTAATGCATATGAGTAGGTATGCCTTGATATTAAATGTTTATACAGTGTTAACTGTGTAACATTTTATCATGATTATGAATATTCTTACAATATTGGGTTTTTTTTTAATTATAAAACATCATCAGGCAGAATGTTTGTTCCTTCTGTCATTTTTTTTTTTTTTCATCTGGTGAAAAGATCTGAGGTTGCTTTCTCAGGCCAGGACCTATGATGCATCATTAAGATTTGTTTAAAAAAAAATAAAGTGAAGATCTGTATGATGATTTTTAAATGGGACAGATTTACCTACCTAGGAAGCTTGTACAGTATTTTGATGCATTTTGAATAATTGCCGCATTAAGCAGCACATCTGTAAGAAATTTCACCAAGTTCATCAGTAATTATTTCTTATTTTAGGCAACAATTGGCATTGACTTCCTATCAAAAACCATGTACCTAGAAGATCGTACGGTAAGCAGCTTTTATCCTTCATAACATTCAGAATGCTTTCATAAATGTCACCATGTAGATTTTTGTCTGTACTGTTTTGGATGACACAGATGTTGATTTCGTTTACCTCCCCTGAAACCAACACTGATTTTGAAATTTTTAAATGTTTTTATAAGTGTTGACTGTTTTCCACAGGCTGCCCACCCTGTAATGTTTTAATGTTTTGTAAACAGCATGTTGCAGCTTAATCTTTCATATCCATCAGACTAGCTTTACTTATTTACTTGCGTACAACACAGCAGAGGCATTTCTGTTTTCATTTGTTTTAGATGTGCATGCATGTACCCTTATTACAGCCATTGTGTCATGCTTTTTTGTTTTAGTCTTTCATTTTGGTTTGGTTGTGTCTTTGTCCACTCATGGCTGTTTGCCCAATGGGGTTCTTGTGACTCGTGTTGCACGGATGCTGATAGATTCGGCTACAGTTGTGGGACACGGCAGGGCAGGAGCGCTTCCGTAGCCTCATCCCCAGCTACATTCGTGACTCAGCAGCCGCTGTGGTGGTCTATGATATAGCAAGTAGGTAGCTGGGGCTCCTGCTCCGCCCCATCATGATGCCTGCAGCACATGGTGGAGTAGATTTGGGAGCTGGCTGGGGTCAATGGCACTCATGTAGCTTTGAGTATGTTGGATAACTCGCAGTGTCTCCCTGAGTGACACTGGATAAATGTTTGGATATTTAATGCAAACTAATTGAATTCAGTGTCCAAGAGAGTAGCCACAGGAAAAAGGTATTTATTTAGTAGAGGAAAAAAACTTCAAGTGCATTTCACAGCAAAAAAATCCACACACCCAGATGGTGTTCATGCACGACAGAGCAGAGTGTCCAGCATTACTTCAGCACAGAGAGTGCCGTTTCTAAATCGCCTTGCCAGGAGCAGGAATTAAGAAATTCATCTTTGAAATCATAACTGCTTGGTTGCATGGAATGCTTCCTTTTAACATCTTGAAATCTTTTAGATTCTCTGAACTGTGCATCCGTCTCAATTGTAAGGATTTGTTTTCTCGCCCTTTTAACCAAGCTTTCCTCCAATCTGTTCTGTTTACTGAATACTCATTTATTTCGCTGCTGCTATTCTCTGTTGCATGCTGTTGACTGGGTCCTCAGGTTCGGCTGCAGCTGTGGGACACTGCAGGGCAGGAGCGCTTTCGTAGCCTCATCCCCAGCTACATCCGTGACTCCACTATCGCTGTAGTGGTGTATGACATCACCAGTGAGTCAGAGCCACTCATTTGTTCAGCAGAGCTCTGTATCCCTAAGCTAGCATAGTCTAGCGACTAGTGTCCGATTTAGTGTGGTATTCATATTAAAGCATCACGTGTTTATGATATTAAAGCATCACATGTAATACACTACATAAACTACAAATTTGAGTTTTCAGCTTGTCAAGATTTCATGCTTCAACTAAACTGCTTTTCACGGTTTGCCCAACTTTTATACTAATAGTCTATATTCTCTGTTTCCTCTGAGAGCTTGCTTTAATGCGTCACCTCTTTCTGCAGTGATCAATCAAAGCCAAAATAACTGACCCCACAGTTCACCACAGCTGAGCTGAAAATATTATTTCTTTCCTGTAGATCTTAACTCCTTCCAGCAAACCTCAAAATGGATAGATGATGTCAGAACGGAGAGAGGAAGTGATGTCATTATCATGCTGGTTGGCAACAAAACAGACTTGGCGGATAAAAGGTATAGCATTGTTAAAAAATGATCTAATTATTTAAGCAATTGTACTGTTTAATAATGGACCTCATGAGAAAATCCTCTCTTAGCCTCAAGCTACAAAGACTTCTTTCCTGTTCAAGTTGTGTGTCACATGTATTCAGTGGCTCATTTCATTTTAATTGCTCCTTTTACTCTGTATGATTTTGACGCGGCTCCTTTTCATCACCAACTTTGGAGTTGTGCTAATCTTTTTTTTTTTTTTTTTTTTAATCATTATTAATTTTCCTTTAGTATGACATTTTGATTTGATTTATTTTGATCCCCTTTTATCACTTTTGTCTTTCCATTCTCCATTATGATTTGAACCATTTCCTCCCCCTCCCCCTTTACACTGGACTATGGCAGACAAGTTTCAGTAGAAGCTGCAGAGAAAAAAGCACGGGAGCTCAATGTGATGTACATAGAGACCAGCGCCAAGGCTGGTTATAACGTCAAGCAGGTGGGTCTTACAGCATAGGTGTGTAGACAGGAGCTGTTCGTGTCCTTCAACTTCCCATAAGATTTTAATTTCCGAACCACACTTCACGAATGTTTTTCTGTATGAATGAATCACCGTTTTACTTTATTGACTTTTTGATACCGATTCTTGCCCGCACTGCTGTTTCTTTTTATTCTCAGCTTTTAAAAACATATATTATAGGAAAACTAATCTTTCCTTTTTTTCCTCTTACTAATCTAAAGTTGAGTTTTTCTCTTTTTCTCTCTCCTCCTTTTTATTTTTGTTCGCATCTTCCTCTTTTCTGTTTATGTTCCACCCTCCCTGCTCGGACCTGAGCAGACAGATCACCACGGAGGAGGGCGAACAGAGGGCTAAGGAACTGAATGTCATGTTCATTGAAACCAGTGCAAAAACTGGCTACAATGTCAAACAGGTATAGACTTAATGAGATGAGAACAGCCCCGCCCATCAACCAACTCTTTCTACTACTACCTCTCACTGGCTTTTGTCTTGCTGTCCCTTTCAGCCTCACCCAGTGCTTTTAGACACTTTCTCCACAGTTTATATGCAAAATGACTGTGCTCAGGGCTACAGCGGGGTCTGCTTTGCTGTTGCTTGTAGGTTGTGGTTTGTTTGCTTGCCCTGAGGGGCTTCTGCATGTTGGTGCAGCATGCTTTCATTCGGATGACTTGATTTACCCAGTAAAACGCATTGAAACTCTTAAGTATTCACTTAGTAATCAGGATCTTGAGATCATGCAGCCAGTATAATCATTTGATCCCATTAGGGATGTGCCTTCTTTCTAATTTTAATATTCAAATATCTAGAAGAGTTCAGGAAAGGATATTAGGTTAAGAGCTAGGAGAGGGGAAAACGTCTTTTAACGTGGCGAAATCAAATATCATAACTTTTCTTCCTGTGGGGGGGGGCGACACTGGTGTTTGATTTAAAAAAATATATTAAACACAAAGCAAAGGTTTACTGAATGACTTGATTTAAATATTCAACCTGTAGTGCACTCTGGCATCAGTAAAATTCAAACTTATTTAAAGTTTTAACAGGTCACATAAGTTAGGAGTGAAAATCTCATTGTATTATTGGTCAATGGCAATACGGGTTCATAATCAGTCCCTCCAGGATTTTGCGATCGCAGAAATGAATCGGGAAACTCCGCAATATTCGGAGGAGCTTGCAATTTTTCAAAAATTATGGCAGATTTGGGCCAAGACGCGTCATGTGACATCATCACAATGCACATTCAGCCAAAGCCCTCTTCGATTTACATGCGTTGAGTATGAGTACTGCTAAAAGGTCTCATTTACTAACAAACATCACTGCGAAAGACTTCGTTTTTCCACAAAAAGCACAAAAAACTCCTCAAATTTTTTTTTAAAAAGCCATAACAAAATCAAGCATTTTTGGCCACAACAATCACCAAAAAAAGGCCACAAAATCCTGTATGGACTGAAAAATAATCTGATGGTCAGTGCAGTCATTTACACATTATATTTAGTACAACAGTGGATGAAAAACATAAACAGTCTTGAAAGCTTTCATTTGAAATTGTACTTAACATTATTGGAAATGATGACTTTTGTCCCTCAAGCTTCATATCTGATCATACACAAGTAAAACCGCTTGCTCCTGATGCTTTAGTCCTGATGGCACCTCTAACTTGCACACCATGATAGTGCTGCTGTTTGCATTCAGATATTGAGGAAGTGTTTCTTTCATATTTTTTTTTTTTTTTTTTTTTTTTTTTTTTTTTTTTTTTTTTTTTTTCTTTTGTTTTTTTTTTTTTTTTTTTTTTTTTTTTTTTTTTTTTTTTTTTTTTACTGGCTTAATGTGGACTTGGTGCATAACGAATACCTTCAATAGAGTACCCCATGCACATCCTTAGTTCCCATATTACAAATGTCCTAATTAAGAGAACTCGTACTGAGATATGTATATGTAACTTAGCCTGTCTGTGTATTATGTTTAATACCTTTTGTATGCTAAAATGGCAAATTTCACTCTTCCAGCTTTTTAGACGTGTTGCTGCAGCCTTGCCTGGAATGGATAGCGCGCCAGAGAAAAGCAAGGAGGACAGTATCCTTTAAAATGCATTTTATGTGTATTTATACATGCTCACGTGTGTGTTATCTGTGCCCACCATGTACTGAAATGTTTACATGTCCTGTATTCGAAGAGAATCTCATTATAGGCCTTAGCAAACATTTTAAACATCAGACCATGGTTTCAGCATTTCTAATAAAATTTATTATAATTTTTTTTTGAAAAACAACAAAACATTTTTTCTCTACAAATTAGGGAGACTACTGACTGTTAATTTTGATCAGTGTGAAGCCTGTTTTTGTTGATATTTTATTCTGTTTTTAGGAAAGCTGTTGAGTTGCTGTCTGTGAATATGTGTATGATCTATATCCATCCTTAACTGCGTTCTCCCAGTGATTGACATCAAACTGGAGAAATCTCCAGAACTGCCGGTGACTGAGAGCAGCTGCTCATGCTAGTAACAGCTCCAGACTCACACCAGCTCGGCCTCCTCCCCACCAACAGCTTGTCTCTCGGTGGCCCTGTGCCATTAGTCAGAGCCTTTTATTTCCCCTTGACTCAGTGACTTTTCGGAGTAACCGTGTGGATGTGCTATTATTCTGTATTAAAACAGATTATCGAAAATATATATGTTAAAGGAAAAACAGTAAAGAAATTTAAGCATAGGTTATACCCTCATTGGATTCATATCTATCCTGACTGCATGGCATTGTGTATGATTGCAGACTGACACGGCTCACTTGCTCTTGCACTTTTTTTTGAGCATCAATGCCGTCACACTCATTGTCCTTTTGTTTCAGATTATCTGACTCGATTACGTTGGACCAAGCTCCTCATCTCATAATGCCTTGCTATTTCATTTCAGTGAACAGAAGGGCAAAGGCAAACTAAATTGCATTATCTATTGATGAACTGTAAACGCACGTTGCTGATGATTTATTTTATTTTTGTTTACAATTATAGATTTGACAATGTTTTTGTTTTTCATATGACCGCATTAGGGCCACTTTTGATATGGATATTGAGGGACCAGTTCTAGCTCTAGATGATTGAGGTTAAGAAGTATCGTAATGTTAAAAAAGAAAAGAAAAAAATGAACACGCCTAAACGAACTGAATACAACAAAACTGTAATTAAATCTTAATTCATTTGGTGTTAGGGATCAGTACAATTAGAGTCTTTTGTTTCAGCGTATAGGTGTTGGCCAAAGAAGACTTGATATAAATAGGATCATTTTAGACATACCTCTGTGTGCTGGTCAGACTCTTTATCTCTTTTTCACCCTTTTTACACACTTCACTGGTAAATTGCATGGAATTAAAATGCACCTATCTGGGGGGTGAAAAGTTGTGGATATACATTCAGAAGATATTCTAGATACTTCTTTAAACATGCACCCTATATTATAACTACCCATAAACTGTAATTATGAAATCTAATTAACTGTAATTAATAAATACCTAGATGATACCTGGATGGTTTCATGGAAGCAAGGAAATGAATCACACACTAGTGAGTGTACTAAATTTCAGCAGCTGCATCTGGTGTCTGTGCTCACTGTGCTCTTTTCGCCTTGTGTTCAGTAAACCATTGCAGGACCAGCATGCTCTCGAAGGGTGGTTTCAACAGCGAGGGAAAAAAAAAAAAACAACCACCAAATCACAACATTGTGGTTTAGAGAGGCCTGCTGATTTGCATAAAGCTGCAGAGGTTTCTGTCGAGTAAATGGAGTTCTTCCCCGTACGCACAGCTTTTGCTTAGTGTAGAGAAACATCTTGAAGAGTTTAACCATGTGTTGCTAATGCTCGTTTTAAGACTGTTGGTTTTATATGTTAATTTATTTATCTCACTAAGAACAGAAAACGTGTTGTGTGCTTGGCCTAAATGGCAGTTATTAAACACTTGGGAAACAGTCAGTTGATTTTATGGCTTGCATTTCTGCTTTGGCTACTGTATCACAGAGAGCTGGTTGTTCTTTCTCCCCTCACTATGCTCATTTTCTCTCGGTTCTATGCTCTGTGTGTGTGTGTGTGTGTGTGTGTGTGTGTAGTTTTAAGGATCTGGCCAGACTGGATCTATAGTTGTGTACATGCACTTAAATGTACATTCTTTGACAGCACCACTACACAGGCAAGCTTGTTTTGAAATATTAGCATTTGACATTGTTTCGATATGTAAGTATTTAATTACAAGAAACATCTCTCCTGAACAGCTGTCCACTTCTCGTCACTGATTGAATACTCCTCTCTGTGCTATTCTGAAGTGTGTTTGTCTATTTGAAATATGCTGTCTTACTAGTGTTTAGCAAAAATTTATGTGGGAAAAATGCATTATCTGCTGTAAAAAAAAAAAAAAAAAAAAAAAGAGGGAGAGAAAAAGTTAAAGAAACACTGAAGTGTATCACATGAAATAAAGATATTTCACCAAGCGCTAATCTCGATCAAGGATTGTTTATTTTTCAAAGTGAGTGAGTGAGGCTACAGAAAGAGGAACTGGATAAATTCTGTTTTAGCGAAACTGAATAGGTGTACAAAAGTGTACCATGTATAAAATGTTCTGGACTGGGTGACTGGAATAAAGTTGGCTTGACATTGGACGTTCGATATTCGCAGATATGCGGAAATTAAGGGACCGTCTCTAAAGTTACATCCGACATTGTTAAACATGTTTCTAACTTCAATATCATTTGAAGGGAATAACTTAGTCATATAACCAACTGTAAAGTGTTCATGTAGGTGTCAGGTATGATGCACACCTTTTACATTTTTGATATTTAACAAAATAAGCTATTAAATCATATGTAAATTAGAAATGAATTTCACTACAGAATGGGCCCATACACAAAATATACCATAATTTAAAGCTCAATAGCATTTGAAGGGAATGAAGTACAGTCACAAAACCAACTGTAAAGTGTTCGACTAGGTGTCAGGTATGACGCACACCTTTGAGATTTTTGATATTTAACCCTACAATGCATGAACCAAAAAACCCTTCACATTCAACAAGTTAACCTTCAACATTCGTGTATCATCAGTTCTTTTAATTACTTCATTAATAGGTCATCTATTTTTTGAAGAAAATCATTCAATCCAGTACGGGTCATTTTCACCCCCTTTATGCATTCGAGAAGGTTTTTTTGGTTCATGCATTGTAGGGTTAAATATCAAAAATCTAAAAGGTGTGCGTTATAGCTGACACCTAGATGAACACTTTACAGTAGGTTTTGTGACTACATCATTCCCTTCAAATGCTGTTGAGCTTTAAATAATGGTATATTTTGTGTATGGGCCCATTCAGTAGTGAAATTCATAACAAATTTACATATGATTTAATAGCTTATCTTAATAAATATCAAAAATATAAAAGGTGTGCGTCATACCTGACACCTAGATGAACACTTTACAGTTGGATGTGTGACTGTACATCATTCCCTTCAACTGCTATTGAGCTTTAAATTATGGTATATTTTGTGTATGAGCCCATGCAGTAATAAAATACGTGGCAAAATTTATATATGATTTGAGAGCTTATTTTGTTAAATATCAAAAATCTAAAAGGTGTGTGTTATAGCTGACACCTGGATGAACACTTTACAATTGGTTATATGACTGTAAATCATTCCCTTCAAATGCTATTGAAGTTAGAAACGTGTATAACAATGTCGTATGCAACTTTAGAGACGGTCCCTTAATCGAACGTCCAACGTCAAGCCAGTTTTATGCCAGTGACTGACTGGTAGTCCTCGAAGAGGAGAGCAGAAAGCGGTTTAAGTATAAAATGAAACTTGAAGTGTCATTGTTGGGTAACGAGGCCCGATAGCTGAAACACCGCCATCATATAACCTTATCAACACAGCTCAGTCAGTTTCGGTTCATGAATAGTTCACACACCTTAAGCGTCAAGGCTTAGATTAGGGATTTATTTCCGGACTGTAAACAGTCGGGCTAATTAATGTATGCCAGTATCACTGACTACACCCACCGACGGCCAAAACTCAACAGACACGCCTAAAACAAGCAGGAAGTGACAGGAGGCCGCAGTCTACCTATAAAAGCGATGTTAGGCTACATACTTTCATTAAAGTTTGAAGTCGTCAGAAGGTACAACTTTAATAACCGTTTACACCTGTACTAATCCCGGAAGTCGTGATAAGCGCTTTCATTGTTCCGCTGGTTAACACGGAGTGTGGTGAGGAACTGGAGACCACACTTACAGTCTTACAGCAGGGAAATTTCACACACTGTGACGCTGTTGCTCCGTGTCAAAGTTTTTTCCTCTACTTTTTGTTCTGCTTGAAACTGTGTTTAAAAGAGGAATTCACAGACGATTTCCTGCTGTTGGAAATTTTCAGGTCGCTTTTAGCCATGTCTCTGGGCTCGGAAATGATCCGAGGTGAAGCGCTTTTCTCTGACTTCAGGAGACAGTGTTTGGCGACGGAGAACTGGCAGAACAAGTACAATAAAAACGGGATGGAGGTGTGGGTCGAGGTGCCTCCTGTAACCAACTCCACTCAAGGCAACAGAAACATCTACTCTAAAGTGCACAAAGTCAAGGTACGTGATTAGATTAGATCAGCTTCACCTCTAAACTAAATTTTTATCTACCTTTTGCAACTTTATGGGCGATATTTGTCAAAAATCAGGATACTTAAAGAATTTTTCACTATAGACCAACTGTCCAGTTCTTCGAGTGTTAGAGAGGAAGGGCAGGCATTAAAACCGGCATGGGGTCAGTGTTACTTTTATTCATTTAGTTACACAGAAAAAGGTTCTTGACACATATGGTACAGAAATCTATTTTAACGAGCATTAGTGAAGGCAGAGAGAGTTATAAAAGTTTTTTTGATAATACCTGTGATTATGTATACATCATAAAATATATAAAATATTTAAAGTCGTATCTTTGTATTAGTACACCTGGGCAAAAAGTTGCCTTAAATGTGATTTATAGGCTATTATATGAAATATATTAATGAAAATTTGTAGAATTTACTTTCACCTGTTGTGTCCACTTATATACACTTATTTATATAGGCCTATATGTATGGTGTATATGTATGTATGTATGTATGTGTGTGTGTGTGTGTATATGTGTCATGGGATTCAGGATTGTTTTTGTCTTCCACACAGTGTAAAATTGCCATAAATGATGTGTCTGCTGCTACAATATACGATGTTCTTCATGACAACATCTATCGAAAAACGTGGGACCCTGTAATGCTCGAGAGCTTTGAAATAGCTCGTCTAGGTCCCAATGCTGATGTGGGCTACTACTCATGTGAGTCTTGTAATATATAACATCTTACAAATTTCTTTAGGCGTTGGGATCTCTCAGGTCCTTCAGTCAGTTTAACATTCTCATGATATCATACATGTCCCCTTAACTGTTAATGACTTTGTATATAGGCATTATAGTGGACTAGAGGCATTCTTCGCAAACTTTTTTGTTTGTTTGTTTGTTTTGGGCCTGCGACCCTATTTTACAGGCTCTCAATTTTTAGTACTTCAGCTTTTAAAAGCCAGAAGTCTCAAATAATATATAACCTAAAATATTTTATATTGTAAACATGCATTACCACTGTATATGATCAGTTTGTTAATACAGTCAGATTTTCACTTCTATGCTCTGTGGCAGTTCGAACTTTCATGCTACACAATATAGCATAAATGTATTTTGTAGTGTTTCTAGTTAGTGCCATGAAAAAAATGCACTCATTTTTACTTTAAATAGCCGCTCTGTGTGCTGTCAGTGTACTGTGTACAGTAAAGGCCACTTTGATTAAGAGTAGGGGGATGTTATTGGTTCCTGTTTGTCTTGAACTCCTGTAACTTCTGCTAAGCATTAGGAGCTAAAAATTGTAGCCCATATTCTTAGAAGCATTCTTTTGAGCATTTTACATGTGATTCACAGGGCTCTGTCCTAAACCACTGAAAAACCGAGATGTGGTTACTGTCCGCTCTTGGCACGCTTCTGAAGATGAATATATAATTGTCAACTACTCAGTCAAACATCCGGTACGTTGGCCAGTGCATATAAATAACTATCCTCTCTGTGCATACTACAAATTTTCATGTTGCTGTTATATTGGTGCAACATTTTAAAAGCACGAGCTGGACAGTAGTTGTTATTGCTTCATTAAAACTCTATATAGCGAACTTGAGTGTTTTTCTAGATGGGTGGTTCATGTTGGTTCTTGTTTTATTATAGAAATACCCTCCACGTAAAGACTTGGTGAGAGCCGTCTCTATTCTGACGGGTTACCTGGTGAAACCAACAGGGCCGAACAGCTGCTCCTTCATTTATCTCTCACAAGCAGATCCTAAAGGTAGGATAAGATCTCTAGTCCTGTCCAAACATCTCATGTTCTGCATGCCAATATAAAGATGACTGAGCATTGTGTAGTGGTGTAAAGATAGATCAGAATTGTCAGCATATGTGGCATCATCAAAATGTTACTTCCATCAAAGCAAGGTAACCTTTTGATCAAAAGAGAAGGCACTTTGTAAGAGAAAATGGTATTTGACAAATTGTTTACACGTGAATATGCAGTGTGTTGTAAAAAAAATAATATATATATATATAAGCACTTCCCCAAACCAAATAATTTAATACTTGCACTTCTGCTGCTGTATTATGTTACCTAAATGTTTTGTTTAAAGATACTTGAAGTGTTTTGTACTCATTCACCCACTAGTATTGACGTGTCCTATTGATGATCTCTTCCAACAGGTTCTCTTCCTAAGTGGGCAGTAAATAAGGCAACTCAAGTCCTAGCACCCAGAGTAAGTACATTTGTTTTAATTTGACCTTTTTAGCCTGGATTGACCATTCTGAAAGTGGAGTGATGTGTTTTGCTCTGCATTTTTACTTTAGCACAGCTGATGTCAGGTCTTGCCTTCTCAAAAAGAATGGTGTAGACCCGTGCTCACCAACCCTCTTCCTGGAGATCTCCCTTCCTGCAGGTTCCAAATCTAATCCACCTGTTTCAGTTGATCAAGAACTTAAGGCAATGATTAGATGGTCAGGTGGACATGATTATGGTTTGAGCTAAAGTCTTCAGAAAGGTAGATTTCCAGGAACAGGATTGGTGACCACTGCTGTAGATTGAGAACCACTGTGTAGTTAGATAATGATCATGAATAGTCTGAGCCTTAACTCTGATCATAATGATCTAAAAAAAAAAAGTTTTTCAAGGGCTGAATTTGTCTTTCCCACTGATAAAATCAGCCATTGTCTTATTTCCCTACTGAGCTTGGGCTCTGAACTCATTAGCTAAATATCACTAAAAAATGGCATGTCTGTATGACTAGTGATGGATCTGACTGTAACCATGCTATAATCTGTAGTGTAGAGACATTTCATGATATCCTAAAATGAATGACTTACTTGGGACTTTAGAACATGTGTAGAATCACCTAGAAACCTGTCATTCCAACTTCTGATGATTGCTGTATCCATAGAGACCCATTTCAAGTTCTTGTTCAGTGTGTTCCTGAAAATTCTTTAGAATCAAGCTAAACCTGCCTGTCTGGTTTCTAAGCTGACTGCAATGCTACTGCCATCTAAATCTATTTAGACCATAAGTGCATAACTTTTTTTTTTTTTTTTTTTTTTTTAGCCAAACAGAGATTATAAAAGTTAGTTCTTGGACTGAAATTCAGCCTTGATTAACAATCTTATTAAAAGGCCAGGAGTTCACTTATGAAATTATGGCTACTGTGGATGTCCTTGTTTTTTGTTTTTTTGGACTGTACCATGACTAGCCTCTAAATCATGCCTTATGTAATGAGAATTAAAATAGCCATCCTGACCACCCAAAAAATTATACTAAAGAAAAAATTCAGTTGTACTCCACTTGAGTCATGACAAGACCTGAAAAGCAGGATTCCAGTGTTGTAGGTCTTGTGCAACCTCGTAAGTAAACAGAAAGAATGAGTGTTCATTGTTGTATGTGCTGATACTCTTGCTACCTTCTTAGTCCCTCCCTTGCTCCGTCACTCTACAGGTAATGAAAAGTGTTTATAAGGCAGGTCAAAACTACACTGTCTGGAAGGCCCAGAACTCTCCAGAACATAAGCCATGGCTCTACCCTATCCAGAGTGAACTGCCAATGATGGACCCAGCTGAGCTGAGCATACAGCGTGGAGACTCGCTGGAGAATGTGGATGAGACCTCAACTCATGATGCTGTGGAGAATGAGGATAGCAGCTGAAGAACAGCAAAATGTGTTGAAGAAATGGACACTTAGCTTTTAAACTTCCAGTTTCTGTCATGTAGTTGGTGCTGTTCATGGGTACTTGTTCCCGTTTCTTCTTAGATCAGAAGTGCTTATAGGCACTGGGATCTAAATCTGTGGCACAACGTTAAGCTGTGCTTACATAAATTCCTATATAATGCAAAAATGAAGAATGATGTGAAGACTGGCCATGGTTTATAAACATGTACTCCTTTGAAGTTAAAAAGTGGTAAATTGTCTTAAGTGTTTATTCTTGGAAGAGAGAAAAGCTAAGCTAATATTTTTGGCAACATGTTCATTGCTTAATTTAACATAACATAACAAATGAAGGAAAGTGAATGTTTGACCTTTTTTCTGTAAAGGTAAGATATTTTATATAATTAAATTATGAAGTGTTAGGGAGATTGTTTTTATTTATTTCGCTTTTGCTGATTTATTAAAACTTGAACACTGCAGATTAGTGGGAAGGTCATGAGGACTGGTGAAGGGAGTTATTGTGGCCTCCTTATTTGTTTATGAATTTGTTTCTACACCTTGTCTTGAGTGTGTTTGAACGGTGAACTTGATTTTACATGACTATCCAGGGAAGTTTAGTAATTAGTATTTAATTACTATTTTTGTATATCTGTCAAAATATGACTTATTTTTGTATTATGCCAGATTTATTACTTTACTGGTAAATTACTCATACTTCTGAGACTAGTGGCTCCCAAACCTCGAGATTGTAAGATACTCCACACTTTTCCTACTGTAACCTGCATTACTCAACAAAAGGCCTAGAAATTGGCTGATGAGTTGATTTTTTTTTTGCATGTGTTAATGTATAAATGTGCATAGCATGAAGTGAGGGTAAGACTGATAACATGGTTTCCAGAAATGCAAGAGACTGATGACAAAAGCAATATATTATCTTGCTTACACAAACACTGATGTCCCTAGATACTGTTTTGTTTTTTCTCACAGGAACAGGTCTTCCCTACCAAACAGATAATCTGTACACAAATTGGGAGAAGAATAGGGATGGATGTGTAGATTATATTACTAGAAGACTTTATAGAATACTTTCATTCCTGTTTTTTTAAATTAACTGTTTTAACAAATGTTTTATCTAAATGTTCTCAGTTTTTATTATAAAGATTACAAAGATTTTTAAAATAAATAATTTGATCAGTTAAGATTTATTAAGACTTTATTTACGTCACAATAAATTCTATGAACAGACAGTCTTTGAAACAGTAAGGCATCTCTGAAAATACAGATTCTATACAGGAGGGCACAAATTATTTGCTGAAAGGTCCTACCTGTAGATAACAGTTTGGCAGTTAATGCCAGGTAAAAAAAAAAAACCAAAAACATGGTGATGTTAAACAATTTTTTAAAAAGAGTTACCACCCAATGCAAAGTGCACCAAGTTAGGGCCTCAAATCCAAGCTATAGACGAGCATTCTGGATTTGACCATGATTTATGAATACATTACTCATCACAGTAGATACCAATGCTATATATGTGCTGTGATTATTAGTTGTCCTTAATTAGTTAAGACGGTTTTATCTTTCAGTAGTATAATGTCAGTCAGCAGGATATTAAGATGTAAATTAATACTGAGAGAAAATCACTTAATAATAAAAAAGAAACATGACAATACAGGCAAATAGACTGAAAGGCGATCATATACATGTGTATATAATCACACACAATGTTTTAATCTCTGGTCATTCTCCCCCATTTATTTCTGAACCCATATATCTCAAACAATAGTGTACATAAAACTTCTCATCATAACATCCATCACCTAGTTCAGGAGTGTCAAACTCCGGTCCCACAGGGCCACAACACGGCTACTACAAATGCATAGCCTTGTCACTACTGGAAAGTAAATCAATAGCTTTTGTTGTAGCAATGCTACAATATGAAATCTGATTATTACCTGACACATGGAGCCCTATTGTTGTCATGAACAGATAACCTAAGTGCATGTAAACGCATCAATCAAATTATAGACAAAATATTACATTTTGCAGTAACAAGCTATATATTAAATCACCATTTTATCTGTTTTGAATTTCAGATGTATACAAACTTTGGTATTAAATCCTCACTATGTACAAAGCATGAACTCGCACCACTAACAGCCTAATCATTCATCAATATTAAGCATTATATATTTCAGTCTGGTTTCAATTAAGGCATCATAGTACAGAACTGACTAAAATGGTCACTGAGCCACTGTGTGCCTCAGATTGTAGAAATGTTTTTATTTTGGTACTGTTGGTGCAGCATTTGACACTACTGACCAAAATATTTTGATGGACAGGCAAAATCTAGTTAGTTTAGATAGACATGCTCTTACCTGTCTACTAGTATCAATGGATATTGTTCAGAGCTTAAGACAGAACAATATGGTGTTCCACATGGTTTAGGTCCCTACTCTTCTCCTTTCATGTACAGTCCCTTGGAAACGCAATTCACAAACAATGTTGGCCTTAATTTCTATTTTGAGGCATAGAATTATACTAAATCGCTTCAGCCAGATTAAGGAGCTATGTAATTTGGAAGACTCTATGATTCTTTCACATATGCAGTGTTTAGTCCATTTGAACTGAACCCTGGTGCATTTCATTTAAGCAGGTGAGAAGAGAGCCGTCACACTCAGGTGCGGGTCACATTGACTGGTTCAAGATCATCTGAGCAAAGTGGGATTGGTCCAATTCCTATCAAATTTGACCAGTTTAATTGCAGTGAGAAAGCGATTTGACCGTGAATCAACCCAACTGCATGCAGTTTTGGGTTGTGAGGGGCATTTGGCTCTAGACATGAGCTGGTAAACTGAGTCATGAGGCACAAATTGATCCATTAAACATAGGTGAAGTGCTGCAGAAATGCCATGTGCTCTAGATATTTAGACCAGCATACAAAAAAAGAAAATAATTGGTGGATGCTACACAAAAATGTTTTAAACTAGTTACAGTTGAGGCTAAAAGTTAACATACACCTAGGCAAAAAACTATCAATCTGAGTTTTTCACAATTCCACACATTTCATGTTAAGGGAGTTAGCGAGGACTCTTTTGGCAAGTAAATTAGGGTATCTA
Organism: Stegophilus panzeri; assembly: GCA_024331685.1. Classification (NCBI taxonomy): domain Eukaryota; kingdom Metazoa; phylum Chordata; class Actinopteri; order Siluriformes; family Trichomycteridae; genus Stegophilus; species Stegophilus panzeri. The sequence goes on from JANDJT010000217.1 coordinate 7,698,615, forward strand.
CTTTTTCACATCAAAGGTAATTTTAAAACAATTGATTAGAGACAGATTTATGTAAGCTTTAACTCAATATATATCAATATCAGTGGGTCAAATGATACATACACCAATTCGACAGTCTCTAAACAGTCTGGTAGATTCCAGAAATTGTAGAAAGATGTAATGACTTTTAAAAGCTTCTGATTGGCCAGTGGCATAATTAAGAGTTAATTGGGAGTGCACCTGTGGCTGTATTCAAGAGCCTACTTTCAGAGACAGGAACAGGAAAGTCCGGTTCCTCCTTAGGAGCAGTTTCCAAACAACTGAAGGTACCACAAGCATCTGTTCAAACAACTGTATGCAAATGTAAAAATCTTGAACCCACAAAGACACTACATTGTTCAGAATGGAGGCACAAATTAACTCCAGGGATGAACAAAAGGTTTAACCAAACCCCAAGACAACAACAAAGGAACTCAAGAAGGAGTCAGAGGCATCAGGTACCAAAGTACGTACATCCACTATTAAGAAAGCCCTACGTCACCATGGCCTGAAAGGCAGACTGAAGTTTGAAAGTCATCACCAGCATTTTGGAGGAGTGAATGGGACTGTTCTGCCATAATGATCGGTGTGATGTACGGGGGATGTTTTGTTGGAAAAGATACTGGTACACTTTAGAAAATGGATGGCATCATGGGGAAGGAGGATTATCTAGAAATACTGAAGCAAAACCTCAAGGCATAAGCCAGAAAGTTAAAACTTGGTCCATACTGGGACTTTCAGCAGGACAATGATCCCAAGCATTCCTCCATGGTTGTAACAAAATAGGTTAAAAAGTCAACAAAGTTAAAATATTAGAGGGCAATCACAAATCCCTCACCTGAATCCCATAGAAAATTTGTGGACTGAACTGAAAAAGAGTGTCTGAACAAAGAGGGCCACAAACCCCAATGAGTTACACCAATTCTTTCAGGAGGAATGGGGAAAAAACATCTGGAAAATTTTTTTTTTGACCCACTGAAAATCTGATGTAGTAAATAAAAACTGAAACAAATCCATCCCTTAGCTATTGTTTAGAAATGACCTCTTATGGAAATAAAGTAGATAAACTAATTGACTTAACACAGGAAATGTATGGCAACATACAACGTGTGGAATTGTGAAAAATTGAGCTTGAATATCTTTAGCCTAGATGGAAGTAAACCTTTGGGGTCAACTGTATGTATATAATTATCTAGCAATTTATTGAGGGCCAACTCAATGTTCTGTGTGCTCAGGTGATTTTTATGATATTTATGCACACTTGGTAAAGCTTTGTTAACTTTTTCAGTCGCTATATTTCTGATCAATGAACAAAGGCGTTTTAGGTGTGAATTTTCAGCTGGGGATAGATAGATGATCCCCTATTCATCTGTAACAGTGTTTCATGATCTGCAGTAATTCTAAGAGATTTGTAATTCATTTATTTATGACTGATTATGATTCATTGTCATAAATACCTTTTAATCTTCTAAATGTAAAAACACTTATTTGGACATACAATGAAAAATACTGTAAAATTATTATTATTGTTATTATTATTAATAGTAGTAGTTTTATTGCTTTATAAAGTTATTATTGAACTTGAGTGTAGTAATGCTACTAAATCATTACAGAAAAATGTAGGCTAACCTGCTGTGGTGCTACTGAAAGAAACTGACTAGGTCGTGGAATGTTCCTATCATAAAGATACTCAACTGGACATAAAGGGATTGAATTTCTGCCCAAATTGTTTGCCAAATATCTGGTGGACATGACATGGTTTTTAAACATACAGCTACATTACATTATTTAACAGACATATTGCTATGTTATATTACATTTGGTACATCTATATAGTTTCATACCAGAATGTAGCCAAATGTACATTTCCACAAAGGCCTATATCTTGCTTGACACAGGGATATAATACGTTTGAAACATGGGCATTTGGGCACATGATGCAACAGCCCTACAGAAATTTGTGTTTCCTTTTCTAACAGAAATTGAGCCCATGACAGCCTTGGTAATTAGCTGATTAATGGTTAAAGAGAATGCTAAACTCTAGAGGGTTGTGGGTCTCCCAGACTGGAATCTGACAGCTCTGTTCTAGGTTAAGAAATACACTCCCCTTCAAAAGTATTGGAACGGTAAGGCCCATTCTTTTGTTTTTGCTATACATTGAAGACATTTGGTTTTGAGATCAAAAGATGAACATTAACACGATAGATCAGAATTTCAGGTTTAATTTCCAGATATTTACATCTAGATGTTTTAAAAAACTTAGAACATGACACCTTTTGTTTGAACCCTGACTGACTGACAGTTGTTTCTTGTTGCCCAGGTGTGCCCTCAGATTGCTTGTTTAAATTATCAATAGCTCTGAACTTCCTTTGTACCGAGGGCTGGGTTTTGCCTGTAAAGACTCCATTTGTTGTTAAAAATGATAAACCAAAATGAAGACCAGTGTGCTGTCTATGAGAGAAAAGCAAGCCATTTTGCAAGCTGAGAAAAGAGGGAAAAATCGATCAGAGCCATTGCACAAGCATTGGGCATAGCCAATACAACAATTTGGAATGTCTTGAAAAAGAAAGAACTCACTGGTGTACTAACAACCACCATCGAACAGGATGGGCGCAAAAAAAAAAAAAAAAGAAGTTGATGACTGAAATAATGTGAGAGCTTTGAAGAAACCTCCCAAAACAACAGTCAGTGGCATCAACTACAACCTCTACAGGGCAGGGGTGAATGTATCAGAATCCACCATTTGAAGATGTCGAGAGGCCATACCACAAGATGCAAATCACTCATCAGCAGTAAGAAAGCCAGACTGGAATTGACAAACAAATACAGAGATGAGCCACAAAGTTTCTGGAACAAAGATTAACCTCCACCAAAGTGATGGAAAGGCCAAAGTGTGGAGAATGATAGGATCTGCTCATGATCCAAAGCACACAAGCTCATCAGCAAAGCATTGTGGAGGTAGTGTCATGGCTTTGGCTTGCATAGCTGCTTCTGGAACAAGTTCACTAATCTTTATTGATAATGTTATGACCAACTCATGGTAGCAGCAGAATTAATTCAGAAGTCGACAGAAACATTCTGTCTGCCAATTTACAGAGAAATGCATCCACTCTGATTGTGAGGAACTTTATCAGTGACCCAAAACACACTGGCAACACAACAAAGGACTTCATCAGGAGAAAAAAGTGGAAGGTTTTAGACTGGCCAAGTAAATTACCTGACCTTAACGCAACTGAGCATGCATTTCACCTCCTGAAGAGGAGACTAAAGTGAGAATCCTCCCAAAACAAACAACAACTGAAAGAAGCTACGTTACCAGCCTGGAAAAGAAGAATGCAACACTTTGGTGATGTCAGTGGGCTGCTGCCTTGATGCAGTTATTGAAAGCAAGGGATATGCAACCAAATGTTGAGTGTTATTTACTTTAAGACTATATGTTCCAATACTTTTGCTATTGTGTGGTCTGCCACCAAAAGGTGCCATGTCGGAAGTTGTTTAATACATCTAGATGTAACCGTCAGGAAATGAATGCTGGAATTCTGATCTATCATCTCAGATTTTCTTTTGATCTCAAACCCAAATGTCTTCAGTATATAGCAAAAAACAAAAGAATTGGCCTTGCCATTCCAATACTTTCAAAGGGGGCTGTATAATACAATTACACCATAAGGCCAAACATATGTGAACACCTGACAACTGGACCCCTATATGCTTTCTGATCATCTCATTCAAACACCATAGGCAGTAATATACTGTAGACTTGATTAGTTATTTGCTGTTTTAAAGGCTTTCCACAACATTATGGCTCTCAAGATTTGTGTCAGCTACCATTCAGTCACCAGAGAATTAGTGAAGTTAGGCACTGACGTTGAGCGAGAAGGATTGGCGTTGACAAAGGTGTTCAGTGGAGTAGAGGTCAGGGTTCTGTGCAGGCCCGTCCAGATTTTCCACATCAACCCTGGCAAGCTATGTCTTTATGGACCTCACCTTGTACACAGGAGCATTGTCATGCTGGAACAAGTTTGGACTAGGTCCCTTAGAATTTATTTAATAATGCTAAAGCATATACAGAGCGCTGAGGCAATCGTGTGCTTCAAACTTTGTGGCAACAGTTTGGGGAAAGCCCACATAAGGGTGTGATGGTCAGGTGTCCACAAACTATTGGCCATATAGTGTAGTTGTATTAGTTGTTTCAGACAGTGCCATAAATCACATCCAGTGCATCCTTATGCTGTTGTTCTTTCCTGTATCAAATATAGTTTCTTACTTGCATGGGATAGTAACCGAAACAATATATTTGCACTACAAGAAGATGTGAGGTAGTGTCTATGTGAAGACCCTCAAAGAAAGGTTGGCAAAACAAAGGTTGGATAAATTCTTGTGGATTTCCCAGGGTTTATATTCTAATATTTTCATACCTCTCATAGGACATGAATGATGAATGCAGCATTAGTCAAAGAAAGCAGCTGGGATATGGTTGGTGCTTTGCATGTTCACCAGTGGCTCAGTAATCCACTCAGTCAATCTTCAGCATTGCTCTGCCACCTAGTGTACTGTCCTCTCCTTTTGTCTCTGGTAATCTAACAGGTAGGATCAAACACACTGATAAACTGGAAAAACTCTAACAGACATATTTAGTATGCTGCATCTTTCACATTAGTTTATGAGAACAAGATCAGCAGAATAATAATGGACTAAAACTAAGAGAACTTACTGTAAGGGAAATAGCGCACCCTCATCACAATCTCCCTGGCCGTCTTCAAAATATCCACAGCCTAAAGCATAAACAAAAGGATAAAGTCAATTATTGTACACAAATGTTACATAAACTAAGAGAATCTTAAAATTTCACATATACAGCCCCTTCCTTTTGTGTTTCCTCAAAATCCCCCCAAATCTCCTTGTCCTAATTGTTTGGATGTTGGTCATCATTAAATATTAACTATTGTGCGTCAATTAAAAAAAGTTACACATGGGTCCATAGAAGACAAAAATGTCCATGTCCAAAAAACTGTCATAAAAAACTTACATATTAATATTTTTTTCCACTTTCACTGACTTCGATTTTTTGACCAGCATCAGTTCTGATCATAATTACCAAACATTCATTCATTTTCAGAATTTTAACCCTTTAAACGCCGGTTTCTTTACATAATGCAAAAATCTTCAAAGCTCAGTAACCTTCTTTGACTCATATACATGGGGTGGGATTTGTGATTTCCAGTAAAAAATAATTTATTTCTTTCAAACTGTTCACACACACACACAAACTTTTCAGTACACACATACAAACCACTACTCATACACACCCACATAGTTATAGCTGCATCATTTATTCAGTTGGTCTACAGCGCTCTATAATACAGCAGAATCAGAAAAACTGAAAAGCATGTATTTTCCCCAGAGGCTAAACCTGAGAAAATACTACACATTTCAGAATTTTTATTTTATTTTTTTTAATTCAATGTTTTGAAACCTTGTCAACAAAATAAAAGCCTATTAACACAGAATGCATGATTTTATGCTTAAACATCACGGGATTAAATATTGCAGTATGAATGGGTTTCAATGGGGACATTTTTGTCCTTAAGGTCCTGAGTGTAACTATTTTGTGTATCTAGTTTAAAATAGATTTATGAAAGCAAACAAGGGTGGAATATTAAAATTCCAATAAAAATACACACCTTTTGCAAAATTTATGCTGTTTGCATTAACATAGACAAAATAAAAAAGTTAAAAACAACAGATGCTAAGGGCCAATTATATCCTGTCAATCAAAAGGGGGCGGAAAAACACACCGGACAATTAGCCTGTAACTTGTGCTGTGTGTGAAGAAAATGTCTCTTGTGTGGAATTACTCTGAATTGGGTGAAAATGACAACAGAAATGCAACTTGTAAGCTCTGCACTGCTAGAATTTCACGAGGTGGATTTGCGGCTAAAACACAACCGATCTGATTACTTACCTTAAAGATTGACACGGCAAGGAATATGACAAATTCGTTAATGCTAAAGCAGAGGCTGCTTCAGCTAAAAAGGGACAAGCTTCAACCCAACCAAAGGCTAACGTTACTCCGTCTATAGCGCAAGCATTCGACAGCACAAGAACGTCCAGACAGCACAAAAGCTCGAGACGTTACTCAGAGTAACAGAGTTTATCGCTCTGGACGAACAAAAATCCCTCTGTAGCAGAGGACATGGGCTAATGGAATATTAATGTGAGTTAATTTGTTTTTACTCTGAAACATGGAAAAACATGTAGATACAGAGAGAATAACGTTATTATTTAATTTTCTTTCACAGTTGTGTAATTAATTGTCGGTAATTTGAAACAAGGCATAAATATATGCCTTATTATCCATATCGGTGCAGAAATTTTGTATTGGTGCATCTCTGGTCTGAGGTTTTTAATTCATTTTCTGAAACAGCAGACACATTAGACACTTGACTTCTAGATGTGCAGTTATAGGAATAGAATCAACTTCAGGGTGGTAATCATTACTCTGCTTTGCATCAGGCTGCATCAGACCACTCCCCTGATTACTTTCCTATAACAGCATGCACTGTTGGGTTCCTCACTTATTCCTCACTTAAGTCCAATGCTCAAATATGACTGGTCAAATGGTGTGCATTATTTTCGTACACCATCACAGGGAGTTCTGTACAGCTCATACACAGGGACTTGTACAGTGGACGCCCCACATAATCTAAGAGTAATAATTATAATAATAATAATAATGTAACTGCTAGAAAATCATTGTGGTAAAAGTGAAATAGCCCAATTCAGACCCTGCTGTTATATAAAAACTGATGATGTGTGTTGTTCCTTACATATCTCATGCATAACATGTAGACTCACATGTGGTGGTGAGAAAAGATTTTTAAAAATCCCCATTACAGATCATTTACCTTGGAGTGTTCTATATCCTGAAAGTCCACTTCATTAACTGATAGCACTTGATCTCCTTCCTGAAGTCCTGCCCTGTGAGCATCAGAATCCGGCACCACCTAACAAAAAGTTTATAAGGAGAGAAATTATTGAACAATGCATGCAGTCTTATTTAAACAAGGCTTCCCACAAAGGCCTCGGTCAATAACCAAATGGATAATCGTGACCCCTCCACACAAACCTTGTTATTTCATTGACTCATTTGATATCTTTTTATTTTTCTCATAACTGTTTAAAACTTAAAAATACAATCCTTGTTTAACAAACTAAAATGCAATCGTTTCTTTAGTAAAATAAAGGTGTCTTTGAGGTGTATGTCCATGTGTTTTGTCAATCTTTTAGGCTACATCTGGATTTCAAATTTAGTGGAACAGTGCTGTACAGACTTTGCTGTCAATATATCACTGATGTCATAGGCGTTCATAGGATAACACTTATTTCATGTGGATTTATTTTAAACATAATTTACTACCAATAAACTCACATCATTATTAGTAGCGAATCGGCACAGACGCAGGTAATTCACACAAACACACTCTCTCTCTCTAACTGTTTATTATAATTCGTTCAAATAAATGTAATCTTATTGCACCACTTTAATGCTTTGTATGATTTAAAGCAGGCAGAATTTTAGCTCTAACGACCCGGATATAAAATAAGTAACAGAAATTAACTGTTATTTTTATCCTTTCAGTCAAATTTTGCACTGCAAACATAAATGACAGCTTTAACGCGTCAATGCTGGCAAGTGACCACGGTACAAGCGGGATAATCCATGGCTAGGTGTACATTACATTTTAATTTGAATGAATACATTTTAATGCACGATGTGGAGGCAAAGAACCACCAATGCGAAGCACACCTAGCCATGGGTTTAGAGCTGCAACAACTAATCGATAATACTCGATATTAATCGATTATGAAAATCGTTGTGAACGAATCTCATTATTGATTATTGGTCTGTGCGTGGCACGGGGTACATTTACTCACTATGTTGCTTCTCTTCCGAAAACACGCTTCGGAGAGTAAATACTAAAGTTGTGTGTCAAATGGCGTACTATAAACTTACACTATACACTGTGTACTCTACCGTCTAGTGTATGGATTTTAGAAAGGTAATATCTCAAATGGAACACTAGTGGTTTTTTTATTAACCGGAAGTATATGACGCATGATGTCATACGTACGTAATGCAACGCCGCTAGCTTTAGCCTAATACCCGGTCACCGACAATGACTTTCTTTAGTTTACTCTTTATGTTAATGTTTTTTTTATTCCCAACATGACCTCAGTCACCATCAGACGGAGGCGAAATCATCAAGTGACTGAGGAAGAAAGTGTGTGACCTCCAAGTCGTTTAAGGCAGGGAAGCATTTTATATTAAACACCGCGAAGAAGATCAAACTTTATAAAGCAGAGATTGTGTAGCACGGAAGCATGACAGTGATGCACGAGCACAAACTTATGTTTATATCCAAAATAATATGTCTAAAGGCAGCGAGTAACAGAAACCACAAGGTGCAGTGAAAGTGAGTTTTTATTATTAATTTAGG
>JANDJT010000217.1:7721430-7734623 GCA_024331685.1 Stegophilus panzeri
TGTGTGTGTGTGTGTGTGTGTGTGTGTGTGTGTGTGTGTGTGTGTGTGTGTGTGTGTGTGTGTGTGTGTGTAAAGAGCCACACGTGAAGGCACTTCGGTGTGCTGAAGTGAATCTTGGTGAAGTTAAGCTCCTTCTAAATGCAATGTTAAGGTAAGGGATTCTGGTTTGTTTTCACGGTTGACTAGTTAACGGCTTACATTCACCCTAGACTGTATTATCTGTAGTTTTGTAGTGTTAACTGTTTTTTTTTTTTTTTGTTAAACCGGGTCTGAAAAAAAAGCATCTTCGAGGCTGCACAATTTAAAAGTGAAGTGATTGGTGTTATGCCGTTGTCTTTTACCATTTTACCAGATCTGGCTACATTATTTTGTCATTCGCTTTTAATCTAAAAACCTTCCAGGAGGAAGTAAAACAAGAGCACAACCTTTTTACCGACAGTGATACTTATACCTAGACTAGCTCAACCAGTCAATCAGAAACAAGTGGAAGACACAGGGGAGGGGGGCTACCTCTCCCACCTCACTAAAATAATAATAAAGAATTAAGTGTAAATAAAGTACCATATATTTTCCTTATAATTGTCGATACATTTGTGTTTTGTCAGACTCCTTTCCCAGACCTCCCATGGGTAATTAAAGGTGGTGACAGCTGGATAATTTTGGGTTGTAAGTAGTGTAAAGAGAGGCCCACATTTCATAATTACCTCAGCCAATAATAATAATAATAATAATAATAATAATAATACCACCACTTTACTAAACCTACTTTTAAGCAAAGATTAAGTGTGGCACACTACTTACAATTTATCATCATCCGATGATGGTAAAGAGCAAGACTGTGCATAAAGCACTCTGTGTTAATAATAATAATAATAATAATAATAATAATAATAATAATAATAATAACCAGCACTGGTCACATAATCATATACTAGTGACAAAGCACTAGTAAAAAAAGAACAGCAACCATATTACCTTTAGAAAAGCTGCAGGTGACGAGTGGAAGTGTTAAACGTTCTCAGAACGAGGTCTTTCCATTTGTTGCGAAATTTCCATTATTGTTGAATTATGAAGCTAAACATTGAATGTTTTAGACAAAGTTTGCTCTCATGACCGCACGTAACAGCAGCGTGTAGGTTTATTGGCTGATTATGACTGTACGTCGTGACTTTAAGTATATATTTTTTAGTCAACTTCTACTCTTCATTCATAATCAGTATTCTTGGTAAAACTAAATTTAATTTACAAAATTGTTAGATTTTTTTTAGTTAATTATTACTATTTCAAGAAGTAAGAGGGCACAGTGGCATGGTGCTGAGTCCCAGCAGCTGAAAATGCATTCAGGGGTGCTTACCAGAGGGGTCACAGTGACCTAGGTGGCCGGACCAGGCCCCCTGCAGGCCCCCTCATGGCGCAGATGCTGAGAAGATAGGAGGAGCAGAGAGCTCCAAAAGTACATACCAATTGTGTATGACACTGGTTGCGCCCGAAACCGAATACTTACTTACTATATAGTATAAGCAGTATACCAGAGCGGCAATATGTCCGAATTCTAAGTAGGCGAGAAATACCCGGATGGCCTACTGCTTCCGGCGAGATTTTGCAGTATGCAAAATGCAGTATGCTTGACAGAAGGAGAGAGGGAGAGGGACGTAAAGAGAGGGAGAAATTGTTAGGTAAGACTGTGTACTTTGCATCAAAGAAAGTCTACTCATGGTAAGCTTGAGTAAACAAATACTTTTTCAGCCGAGACTTAAACACTGAAACTGTGTCTGAGTCCCGAACACTAATTGGAAGGTTGTTCCATAACTGTGAGGCTTTGTAAGAGAAAGCTCTTCCCCCTGCTGTAGCCTTCGCTATTCGAGGTACCGAAAAATAGCCTGCAGTGTTTGATCTAAGTAGGCGTGGCGGATCATAAAAGACCAAAATCATAAAAGACAAAAACTGTGTCACAAGACCATTCAGTGCTTTATGGGTCAATAGTACTATTTTATAATCAATGCAAAATTTCACTGGGAGCCAATGCATTGTGAATAAGATAGTGGTGATGTGGTCATATTTTCTGGTTCTAGTTAGGACTCTTGCAGCTGCATTCTGGACTAACTGGAGCTTGTTTATGCTCCTACTGGAACAACCAGACAGTAAGGCATTACAATAATCTAGCCTTGAGGTTATGAAAACGTGAAATAATTTTCCTGCATCATGTAGTGACATTATAGTTCTTATCTTAGAAATATTTCTGAGATGAAAGAAGGCTATCCTAGTAATATTATCTACATGAGCTTCAAATGAAAGACTGGAGTCAATAATCACACCAAGGTCGTTTACTGATGCACATGATGAAACAGAAAGACCATCCAGAGTAACTATGTGATCAGAAAGCTTACTTCTAGCTACACGTGGTCCTAGTACAAGTACTTCTGTCTTATCTGAATTAAGTAAGAGGAAGTTAATAAGCATCCACCGTCTAATGTCCTTTACACAATCCTCAACTTTATTAAGCTGCTGTGTGTTGTCTGGCTTTGCTGAATCATACGGCTATGTATCATCAGCATAACAGTGGAAGCTAATACCATGTTTATGAATAATTTGACCCAGAGGTAGCATATATAAAGTAAAAAGCAGTGGGCCTAAAATGGAACCTTGTGGTGCAAGCAATAGCGCAAAATACACAGCATGTTTTTTTTCTCGTGGTGACAGTCTCTGCATTCCCAATGGTATAAACCACCCACTGAAGGGCATTTTGAAGGGAGAGTAATCAAGCTAGTCCTGCTGTAAGAATGCTTCAAACTGAATTTCCAATAAAAATGACTTAAAAATTGAGTTCCATGTAACCATTATTTTTAGCACCACACCTTTTAGCCCTCCAAAGCTCTCACAGTGGATGGTAAAGTCTCTGAAAGGATTAGGGATGATCATTTCAGCTCTAAATTTTAGTTTAAATTGATTAATTTAGTATTTATGTCTATGCACTAAATGACAAAAAAAAAAAAAAATCTTTCCTGAATTTTCTGTGGATGTTCTGTTGTCTTGTAATTATAAGGAGAATGGATCAAATGTAATAGTTTGAAAGTAATAGTTTTTTTTTTGATTGTGTATAAACATTAAATTAATGATTTAAGTAAAACCTTGTGTGCTTTTATTAGACAATTTTGAATAAATGAACAAGACATTCTGTAGAAGTAATCAGTTTTAATATTTCAAAATTGTTTTAGTCTCATACACTGTTAATTACAATACCTAGCTGAAAGAACTACTGCTAAAAAACAGAACAAAGACTTGAGACTTGACTTGGACTTCAGGGACTTGTGAACATGTCTGGTCATCACACTGCAGAAGATGGCTTTAAGTGTCAGAAATATGATTGAGGTAAAATAAGTAATATGAGTAAATGTTACATCAAGTGCTAAAACTGCACTATACTGCTGTATCAACAGTAAATTGTTTCCTTGGATTTTTGGTCTGTCAGTAAAGAACCTTTTGTGGTTTCTGAATTTGGTGATGTGTGATGGGACTGAACCCAGAGTTATTTTCTATTAACAAGTGAATGATTTTAATAACTTTCAACACTTGAGTGAACTAGTGGATAGTGGAGAAATATAGACTTGCTGTGTTTTATATGATTGGTCTGCACCCAGGATTGATTCTAGATTCAGAAGAGAGAGTATATATATCATGGTTGCAGGTTTATCGCATAGAATTGACCACTGTGACGAGGATAATGCCGTGAGTTCATGGTAAACTGCTTTCCACTGAAAACATTGCACAGCCTGCATGACTGAACTCCTCAAGCAGGAAAAGCGTGAATTCTGATTGTGCAATTATTATACAACACCTACAGTGTGTGGGCAATTGTATATGCCTTGCTGGGTGCTTGGCATTTTCTCTTGCACCAGCCGTGTCATAGTGGTCAATATTGTTCTGTCTTTGTACTAAACTGTCCATAAAAAGACTGTCCAGGAAAGACACACTGGGCTCAGATTGCAGACTGTGGTCTGGATGCGGATCCAGCAAAAGTATTTTAGTGGATTAAACCAAGCACATGAACAATAGCTGTATTGATCAACGCATGACATAATAGCTGTAGGTAATTATTTACCTGATGGGAGCTCATAAACAAAGGGAAGAATTTTCACAGGTATTCATAGTTTTTTTTTTTTTCCATTATTCAATTAACCCTTTGTGGTCTAATTAGTGAAGTAGTGACATGGTTTGTTAAAAAAAAAAAAAAAAAAAAGTTAACAAATGTACCCTGAAAGATGCAGCAGAAAAACATTTTCCTTATGGTTGAGAGATCACAAGTATGAATCCGAAAAATGGCACACCCATCCGTTGCGGGGAGCCACAAGAGCAAAATTAGCTGTGCTCTCTGGGTTGGAGGGATGGCATCCTCCCTATTCCCTGTCAAGGTCACAGCAACATTAGCCCACTGTGGGCATCTGTGAGTTCATGTGTAGAGAGATACGGCTTACCTCTGAGTGTGTTCACTGCACTGTGACACAGCATGAGCAGTAGTTCAAAAAGTTGGCTGGCTTCATTAGTATCTGTTCTATTAGAGGGGAGGGGAGGGGTGGATGGGAATTGGCCAAGACCAGATTAGGAAGGACATGGGGGAGCAGGTTTGGGCAACCATATCCAGGGGTTGTCAACTGGCAGACTGAATGCAGACGCAGCAAAGTGTTTCAGTGGATCAAACCAAGCACTTGAAAATACAGTAGCAGAACCAATAAATGTGTAAAAAAACAAAACAAAACAAAAAAAAACTACCTGTAGATGGTTCTTTAGCTCATCAGGAAAGGTAAGACATGGCTTGTTAAAAAAACATGTCAGCAAAGAAAACTAGAATGTTTAAAGATGACAGAATGCATCTGTTCAAAACAGATATCTTGTCTAGGCATAGTCTGTGGCATTAGTCAGAAGTGGTAATGTGAAGTGCCAGTACGAAACAAAACATGGGTACTTTTTGATGTGTTTTGGTGTGTTCTATTTATAGCAATTAACTAATCACAAATGTTATCACCATGCCATCATGTTCGTTATCTGGACCTTTGTAAGCAAATTTTATGTTGCTGGACCAGATCTCACTTACTGTTGTGCTTGATAACTTTATGGCACATAGTCCATTGTTTGAGCATATAGATCTTTGTCTGAAACCAGTCATGGTTGCTGTAGAATTTACGTTCCTTTGTGAAGGACCATTAAAAAAAAATCATGATGCTTTTAAATGGTCTACATTTGTACCACTGTAGTGGAGTTAAATTCGGACACTTTGGCACCCACTGCCCCTATTTTGTATAAAGCTGAGTGCAAGAGTTTGCACAGAAGCACAGAAGCTGCAAGAACGCATCACTAACCGTAGTTTCTGAAAACAATGTTGAAATTCTGTTTTCTCTGATTTTTCACCTGAGGTATGCATTCCATGTTTTAAAACTCATGTAACATATTTCAACATGTCATAACTGGTAATATTTTCTGTGATGGCAAAATCTGCACCAGTATAGCTTAATCTCAAGACTAGAATAATGCCATATTGTTTATTTAAATTACCTTAATCGAATGAATTATTTTTATCACACTATACAATCTTGCCAATAAATCCCACCCTTAGGTGGAACATGTCTGGTCATATGATCTAAGCTGTCTTAGATTGCAGGTGTGTGGTTTTATTTTACTGCTCATATATCAACTAGAGGCATGTAGAAAAACACGGATACATGTTAAATAAACACATTCATTTTAATTACGTTAATGCTAAGCTCTTTGTATCCACTTTCTCTCCAGTGAGGCCAGATTTCTTGCCTTTTAGTTTTCTAAAACTGGTCTTTTTTTTTTCTCCTCAGAACTTGTCCTACTTACAGCTTTATTGAGTTTATTTATTTATATTTATTTATTTTAAAAACTGACCCCTCTTTATCATGTCAATCTGATCATCCGTTGTGAGGTGAGAGGAGAAGCTCATGAAAAAGCATATTTTGACAGTGTATTGTTTCGGTGCCTGGGAAACGCTAATGGAGTTAATACAGATAATGGAGAAAATACCACTGTGACAAGTAAATTACTCTGCCATGGTTTGAGAAGGCCATGTGTATTTGGTTAAAAGAAGTCTTGCCTATTATGGACTAGGCAGCCACAGAATTGTTTTATGTTTATCGTATCTAAATAAAACTTAGCAAACTTAGCCTGTGTGTATATTCCAGACTCCAGATTTTCTTGGCTGTTTTCTGGCCATGTGAAATACTCACCAGTAATGTAAACCATATACTATAAACTCAGTAGCTACACAGGATGACACGTGAACATATCCTTATCTGAATATGGAATTAATGGCATGCAAACTTCTCTTAAAACATATAACTTTGTTACTTGCACCATAGTAGATATTTGACTCTTTCCCTGGCCTGCATTAGTAGTATTGGGTATTTTTAAATTTGTATGTTATTTGTCCATAATATATCTATTTAAAATGCCTGCTGTGTGTCTATTCAACTGTTGATCACTTGCTATATTTATTCATTGTTTCATTTACCCATAAATGTCGTAACTGAAGAAAAAAAAACACCCTCCATGCAGGTGCAGTAACCACTAATGAGTTAGGAGGTGTGTTCCAGTGTACTACAACTTCCATATATTGTCTTTCCTTCATACAGGTCTGAGATGTGAGTCATTTAACAGATTCCTACACACACAGAAACTCCGCTGCAAAATAACGAAGGAGCTCTTATTCACCTTTCATTCTGTGCATGAATTTGTGAAGAAAACACAATGCGCTCAAGAGACAGCATCTTCAGAACCTGCCTCAGAGGGATTTACAGTTGCTCCTGGAAGCGTTCACAAGACAGCACACCAAAAGTGAGCCATGATCATTTTGTCTAATGTAATCATTTTGAAATATCATTGAATACTTCCTTAATGAGCATTTACAATGTAACTGTGTTTTCCTTTTAACTTCGTGTAGTGCTCTTGGACAGAAGATTTAGTCCTGATGAAAAGTGTGTTAATTGGAAGCCTGATTACTGGTGCAGGGGGAATGGGTTTTTTTTTTTTTTTTTTTTTTTAAATTAAAATGTATTTTTTTAATTATTTTTTTTATAAGCATATCAAGATGACTAATTAGGAATATATTCAGGAGTTTCTAAAACCTTGTGTGCAGTGGCCTGCTTTGGTTAAAAGCTGTTAAGAGCTGCAATTAGTTTATCACATCCTGCATGTTGTGTCTCATCAATCCATCATTCATGATCGAACGAAACTCAACATGAGGAAACGAGGGCATGGTTCCAGGAGCCTCAATGGGGCATCCAGCCTCACTTTAAACATCTACACAATAAAGATGAGAGTATTTTTTGAATGCCACATTTAAATAAAGGTTTAACAGGGTTTTTTTTTTTTTTTTTTGTGCATCAAGAAAATTCTCTCATCTTTTTCATTTGGGGTTTAAAAGCTTTTCCAACAGGGACATTTCTTAATTGTGTTTAAGTCTTTGACTCCTTAACTACTCAGAAGGGTGATGGTTCATTGAAATTATGCTTAAAGTACAGTTTATTTATGATCCATGTAACCTGAACACAGTAAGATTGTGAAAGACAAGACTATAATATTTGCATTTTTTTCACTGATCCATAAGATTGTAGCAATTCATGTGAACTGGCAGAAACCAAACATTAAGATGAAAGATTGATGTACTCATTTGTGTGAGTAATAGAGTTTACCTGTTTGGCCGGTATGAAGATTACAGGTAAAAGTAAATTGGAATGACTGTAACTTGGAAGCGTGTAGAAACTTGTACCATATTTGTTCTCTCTCATCCTTCTTTACAGTGTGTATACTGCTGGTTCAGCTTTCTCTCTCTGGTGTCCATTCTGACCCTGGGCTGGATGTATATCTGTTTTGTTGCTTACAATGACCATGATGATGTCAACTGGTGAAAACACACACTCACTCATGCACAGACTCTCTCTCTCTCTCTCTCTCTCTCTCCACATTAAGTAGCTCATACAAATGTCATATTTAAATAATGCAAAATTAAAATGTAAACCTATTATTAAAATAATTGTATTTTTTTTCTTTCTTTCTTTATTGCAAATCATATCTTCATTCAATATTCTGGTTACTCATTGTGGTGGGTAGCTAATTATTTATTCATGACTTGTCACTTTAACAGGGAGGCCTTTAATTTCCTCAGTGTTTGGGTGAACTGGTACATGATTGTTATAATCCTTTCTGCAGTATTGGCTACTTACTGCCTTCTGCTCCTGGTGAGAATGGAAAATAGATTCATAGTAATTATATTTTTTGTAATTGCCTCTAATTAGTTATTTGTTGTAATAAAATGTCTTGCTTGTTTCAGGTGCTTTCATTAGTCCATATTTCCATAAAAGAACCTTTGGCGTTACACTGGCTGCATAAGGTATAGATATCTCTTACATACAGATATTTCTCACATATTATTTAAGAATATATTAAAGTATAATGTTTGAAACAATTAGAATAGATGTTTTAATTCATGACCTTTTACCGTGCTTTCACAGTGCACTAAATGTAAACCGGAAGACTTTTCAGTTAACATTCTGTTCTAGACTCTAGAGAAGGAAATTTCTTAGCAGTAATATCTCAGTAAAAGGCTAATCAGATAGACTGATTGTTTTTTTTCCTTCTTATTGTGTAGGTTTTGTTGTTTCTGGGTCTGGTTATAGTCGGGCTTGGCATAGGTGGAATGAGCTTCGAATGGAAACAAGAATGGTCCACTATCTACTTATCACTACAGGTGCAGAATGGAAATAAATTCTAAACTATTTATGATTACATGAGTCTGAGTATATACATATACAATACATATACAGTCTTAGGCACAAACATTACTTTTCCAACAAAAAAATAAATGTTAGAGAAAAATGTTTGTAGTCCAGTAAACAAAGTAACGTATAGTGTAACAGACCACTTTTCAGATAAAAACATAATGGAGGCTGCTGGGTTTTGCATGCTAAAAATAAAAAATAAAAATGCTGCAGCAAGTGCAACAGTCAGAGTCTCCAGAAGAGCTGTGGCAGATTCTCCAAGATGCTCAGTAAATCTTACCAGCTATGTTCTTTACAAAACCGCACAAATTGTACCCGAGACTACTGATGTATTTTAAAAATGCAAATTCAAGTCAGTTTAGCACTTTTAACAATGAGCATTGTCCCAAAGCAGCTTTAAAGAAATATTTAAATTCAGAATATAGATTTTAAGGGCATGATATAGCAAAGGGTTGTCCCAACAAATTTGCACTTTGTTTAATTTGTTGCTGTTCACTGCTTTTTATAGTATTTTCTTAGGTAGAAAAATTATTTTTTGAAGGCATCTATGCTTTACAGTATTTCCTTGAATGCGCATAAAATCTTTGCACAGTAATGTATATGGAAGCATTTTGTTGTACTACTGTCTCTAGTATTGTGTCACTGTATTGTACAGGCCACAGCTCCTTTTCTGCATTTGGGTGCTGTTGTGGCTTTGACCATCATCAGCTGGCTTGTGTTCCAGAGTTACTACAGAGCTCGGAGAACTGGTGAGTACTTCTTAAATAGTCCAATGAAACATGCCACATACAGTGACCTCCATTAATATTGGCACCCATTGGTAAGTATGAGCAAAGAAGGCTGTGAAAAATTGTCTTTATTGTTTACTTTTTTGATCTTTTGTTTAAAAAATTCACCAACATATACTCTGCTCTCATGGATATCAAACAATTGCAACTGACGTAATGGAGTCACAGGCAAGGGTCAATCAATCAGGCAAACAGTCCAGACTAGGCAAGGCAAAGAGACATGGTCGTGAAGTGAACAAAGAAAAAACCATATAAACAAACACAGTATCACGGCTTGGTAACAACAGAGACAAAAGGCAACTGAGTGTATACTTCACGAAGACATTGTGAATGAGCAGTCTCTTTTATATTGTGGTGTGATTGGGAACAGGTGTGTGTGATTAGTCCTCAGGAGAAGGTGAAGTGTTTGTGTGTTCCATGACACAAAGCAAACATAGGTTTATTAAAATAAATATCTTTGTTAAATATAGGTGTGCAACAATTATTGACACCCTTTTAGTCAATACTTTGTGCTACCTTCCTTTGCCAAGATATTCGCTCTGAGTCTTGAATGTCTGATGAGGTTGGAGAATACATATCCTCTTCAGTTCACCTCACAGGTTTTCTATGGGTTTCAAGTCAGGGGACTGGGATGGCCATGGCAGGACCTTGATTTTGTGGTCAGTAAACCATTTTTGTGTTGATTTTGCTGTATGTTTTGGATCACTGTCCTGCTGAAAGATCCAACCACGGCCCATTTTAAGTTTCTGGCAGAGGCAGTCAGCCTTCTTTGCTCATATTTACCAAGGGTGTCAATATTAGTGGAGGGCACTGTGTAATAAACAATATAGTATATATATTAGTGTGTATGTGTGTGTATGTATTAAAAACATTTTAAGCACCACTGTATTGTGTATCATAGAAACACCTTCAGGAATTGTCATATATTTTCGTTATATTGCGTACATGACAGTATCTTGTCATATATAACATGTATGAGTAGTGAAATTTCATCAAGTATTTTCTTTTTCATCTTCTCATTATAAATATTTATTCACAAAGGCACTGAACACTGCTCACTGGCTGTCTTTGTGTTGGCACAGTTTCTAAGATCTTCATAATTGGGGTATTCATGGCAATTTTGGTCGTGGTTTTCCTCAGTCCTCTCTTGATTCGTAGTCCATGTCTTACTGACACACTTCCCCCAAAACCCAGTCTTGTGGGCCACCGTGGTGCACCTGTGGTAAGCACAGCTTTTCTGAAAAGTTATTATACATGTGGTATTGCATTTATTTCTACAGATAACAGTTGACTGTATCATGTTACACTTGCTTATACCTGACAGGCTATTTTGGAATAGTTTTCTATTGTAATGTTTCAAGTTATTCTAGTGTGATAACTTTTTTGAACCCTCCATCAGTTTGGAGCATATTAATGAGAGAATCATTTTCAGGTTATTTCACCTTTGGCATCATTCCCAGAATGTTAGCTGGTAAAACGAAGTCTTTTTTTTTTTAATGAGTTTGCTGTCTAATGTGGGAATGTTCTTTAAATCAGATGGATTTGTAGACTCCTTAAGGTCTTTGGAGCAGTTGATCTAGTAGTAGGTATAGAATAAAATGTATTGACAATAAAGATTAGAGATTAATACATTTAGAGATTAAGATAATTAAAGTGTAGTATATCTTGTAAAAAATTAAATAGTTTTTTTTTACTGTGCTGTGTTCAGCTGGCTCCAGAGAACACCATCATGTCATTCAATAATAGTGTGGAGTGCGGTGTGATAGCCTTTGAGACGGATGTGCAGCTCAGGTACATCAAATCCAAGTGACATATTTCTACTATTGGTCTTGGCTCTGCTTTCTAATGTGAATCTTCCTCTCTCTTCAGCAAGGACATGGTTCCTTTTCTAATGCATGATAATGGCAGGAAGTTTCTGGTGAGGACAACTAATGTGGATGTTGTGTTTCCAAATCGAACGTACAACACGAGCAATGACTTCACATGGGCGGAGCTACAGAGGTTAAATGCAGGCGAATGGTTTGTCAAGGTAAAACAGGGAATTTTTCCATGGTAATTAAAATGGGAAATTCTTTACATTCATGAGGGAGAATTTGAATGATTTATTTATTAAAATTTTTTTTTGAGAAAGCAAATGTTCTTTTGTTCATGCAGACAAACCCTTTTTGGTCTGTGTCTTTCATTTCGAAGAAAGACAAGGCTCTTGCTCATGATCAGAGAGTGCCATCCCTTGAACAACTCCTAGGTATTGCAAAAGAGCACAACATCTCTCTTATCTTTGACTTCAAGAATAAAGATGATGACTGCAATAGCACAGTTATGACCATACTGAAATCTGGCATCTCGCAAAATTTGGTAAGCTGAATTGAAGAACCGCATTACATTCATTCTTAACTAGCTGGTCTTCTGACCGAGTCCATTCCAGTTCGAACAATGAATTCCAAAAAAGTTGGGACGCTGTGTAAAATGTAAATAAAAACAGAATGCAGTGATCTCCAAATCAAATAAAGCCATATGTTATCCAAAATAGAACATACTAAACATATCAAATGTTTAAACTGAGGAAATGTACCATTTTAAGGTAAAAAAAATAAGGTATTTTGTATTTGATGGCTGCAACACGTCTCAAAAAAGTTGGGACGGGCCAACAAAAGGCTGGAAAAGTAAGTGTTACTAAAAAGAAACAGCTGGAGGTTAACTGGCAACAGGACAGTAACATGATTGGGTGTTGGGTACTGTGCACATCAGCTAATTAATGTGTCAATAAATATTATAGATTTGTCCATGAAGTAAAAATATGCAGGTGAAGTGGCTATGTGCAAGCTTTTTTTTATTGGTCTTTTAAAATCCTGCTGTGCTGCTTTTTGTTGAAGGTCTGACCCTATGACTGTAATGTCTTTCAGATATGGTGGCTCCCTTCCAGGTGTAGACAAGATGTTAAGAAGCAGGCTCCAGGTTTTCGCCAGGTCTACAGCAGTATCTCTTCAATGGTGAACGACGCTGGGCGATTTCTTAATGTGAAATACAATGCAATGAGTACTGAGAACATTAGGTGTGTATTAAAGGCTTTTGCGCACACTTTGAGGCAAGCATAGACATGATAGTAGGTGAAAGGCTGTAGTTCGACACCATGAGGAAATTCCATGAGAGATATGTGGTTTAGATAATATTAGGAAGTTGATGTGTATTGTTATATTTCACCTAGTATAAAATTAATCACGGAAAATAAAACGTAGTTTTGGTGTAGAGGTGTATTAAATATGCTTATATTGTTGCCTATTTATGGTACAGTAACTTCAGAAGCTATAATGTGACGGTCAACCTGTGGGTGGTGAACGAGCGCTGGCTTTTCTCGTTACTGTGGTGCGCGGGGGCCAGCTCAGTGACCACTAACACATGCCACCTCCTCAAAGACATGTCTCAGCCTGACTGGCATCTGGTAATTTCCACTTTGCCTGTTCTACTTTCTGTTCTTATATCAAATACATGTCAGTTTCATTAGTGCTGTAGTTCAGTTCAAAAAGTTATCCAAGAAGTTCTCTCTCTCTCTCTCTCTCTCTGTGTGTGTGTGTGTGTGTGTGTGTGTGTGTGTGTGTGTGTGTGTGTGTGTGTG
>JANDJT010000217.1:7742529-7756280 GCA_024331685.1 Stegophilus panzeri
ATCAATGTGTTTTCCCGCCCTCTTTTGAGTGACAGGATATAATCGGCCCTGATCATCGGATGTTTTTAAACTATCGGACGATAGCCCATAGCGTGAAAAATTGCCTTTGCATATCGGTGCATCTCTAGCTAACACCCGGAGTGTTTATATGAATCCAGTAGACTTATATAAACACTGAAGGGTGTGAATTCAACACTGTAGGTGTTAAATCAACACTGGTGATTTTGCTGTGTATAAATTGTAAGTCAGTTGCTGGTCACAAATCATACACCTCACAAGGTTGTTTTGGAGGTTTTCAAAATGGTCACATACAAGAGACCTTGGTCTTTTCACGTCTCCACTCATCCTAAAGTTGAAATGTTTGTCAAAATGCAAAACCGTCCAAATTCTCTTGCGCCAATGCGATAACCCACATCTGGCCATGTCTTCTTTATTTTTATAATGACATTTGGCAGGATTTCACGTCAGATGATTAACAAGGCATCCTGAGGTGAGCACTGACCAAGGATCAGTACAAAAACTATTAAATCATTTCAGTGTTATAAACCTACATAATCGGCTCATAGTAATTACCTGATATTAAACATTGGTTCAGTCATTCACCTTGAGATCAACACCCCCTAGTGGTGAACCATAGAAATTTCAAAACATTTCAAACCAGTATGAAGTTACTAAGTCTCGTTTGCTGAAATCACGTGAATTGAAGCAGTGTTTTGAAAGCGCCCTTAATTAGTTGGAGCACTGGAATGGGAGGTATCAAGTCATGGCCCTGCTCGGGCAAGGAAGTCTCTGCTTCTCCCCAGCCTTGCTGTGGTTGTCGCTCCCCCCTCTGGCCTCACCGTGGACATTGCTGTCCCTTTGAGATCTGCCAAGAATTACGCTCCTCTCTTCATCTCCAGTTGTTTCGCCAGTTCGTCCAGGACCCTCTTGTCAGGAGTTGTGCCTTTGGGGGGTTGGGGATTTTGCTGAGGTAGGGGTGGGGGTTGTTCTGTCACATTCACCATGGATAATTCCCTTCCAGAACAGTACAGGACAACTTCACACACTTTGATCTTTTTCCTTTGTTGTCCAGCTCACTTCAGGTGTTTGTGCACACCTGTTTTGTGTTCCCCTATATAAGTTCTGCAGCATGAGCATTGTGCTAGTTATGTCGTTGTGTTGTGGTTATATTTTTGAGATTAGTGTGTCTTTGTTAAACGTATTGCCTTGTCTTGTCTTTGTTCTGCTCGTTTCCTTGTCTTTTCTTAGTTTCTTTGGTTTGTGTCATTAAAATGAGCAATGTACTGGAAAATTGTGAAGAACTCCCCACTGAGGGTATGTTAAAAAAAAGAGCTTGAGGTGTATGTTGTAAAGTGTGTGCATGTTTACGAGACTGAAATGTCAATCACCCCATGCCTTTATATATATATATATATATATATATATATATATATATATATATATATACTCAAAAAAAATTCCTATAACACACATTTATCATAAAATATTGACCCTGACCCTAAAATAATGTGTGTAACTTAAAATGTAAAGTTGTCTTGGTCTCCATTCACTGATATAGGAGTGAGCAGGGCTAAAAATTGTAGTGCAGCCAATGAAAAGAGGTCCTCAGTGACATTTAACCCTTACTTTTAAGCCTCTGTTACGATACAGTCATTGCTTATGACTTCCACCCATGTATACCCTCCTGAGACCTGTCAGAAAAAAGTTTTAATATTTAATAAGTTTTTTCTCCATAATACAAGTATTTTGGTTGAAATAAACATGTCTAAGAGAAAATATTTTCAAAAACATTATTTATTTTTTATTGTCTGCTCCTTGTCATGACATCAGGTCATATTTGGTGTGATATGTAAATGAAAAAGGTACTGGAGACATTCATTGAATACAAATAAGAAATACAAAAAAGAAATGAATAAAATAAAGAAACACATCCTTTAAATTTTCTTAAATGTTGAAGTTAAGTGTGAATAAGTAGTATGGGGTGTCCATCAATGTAACACTCAGGTCTGAAGAGTGTAACAGTCATGAATGGTACACAAGGAAGTTCTTCTGTCTAGAAACATATAGAAACTTTGTGCATTTGTTGCACTTCACAAAGGTGTTTACCTTGCATTCTGCTCTTCTGCATCTTGATTCACTGATTGCATCCACCATCTTTGTCAAAGGCAGTACTCCATATTTTCTGAGACGGTCATCAGTCTGTGGGTCAACAGTACTTCTCCTCTTTGGAACAATATATTGTTCATCACCACAACTCATCTCATAATCATCACTGCCCACCTTGTCTTTTTGATTTCCATCACCCTTTGCCTGATAAATCATTTCTTTAGCCAGCAGCAACTTGAAATCAAAATACTGGAGCCTCTTCTTTTTACATTTCACAAAGACATGATGATCTGACTTATACTGAATCCAGCTGTTAGTGGCAGCCATTTTGGAAAAAAAAATGGATCATTGTGCAGACTTCCATTTTCTTGTATGGCTTGACATCCCTGAATACATTATTGCATCTGTAGCCTTCAAAATCCAACATCAAACCATTTGGACTGGCAACAACAAAGACTTTCAATCTTGTATCCCAGGAACAAACTGCCTTACAGGACAGCCACACTTAAAAGAGATCATTCGTTCATCTAACGAGGCCTTCAGTGGTCTTGGTAGATTGAAACAGTCTTGTTGGACTCTGGCCAGCAGTGGCCTCACTTTCCATAGAATATCATTTATTAGGTCTCCCACAGAAATATCACGATCACATTTTATTTTACGTTATTGTCTAATCTTGAAGAATCCATTCATATTCATAGATTTGGCAATGGGAACCCTCATCTTTGCTTTCTAGCCTCAAGTGATTTTAAATCATTGTACTGCTCAAACTACTTCTAGGGCCTCCAGTCTTGTATCATACTCTTCTCCATTGTAGCAATACTCCATCAGCAAATTTAATAATATTAATATGAATCCTTGGAGTATATTATGTGCCTGCATGTACATACTTTTAACTTATGTGCATAGAGTATGTGTTTATGTGTAAAAATGAACAGCTGAAAATATAAAAAAGCTTAGTGTTAAAAATGTACAGCTAAAAAAATATAATCTCCTTGTATAATACACTGAACTAAATAAATTAAGCTCAGAACCCTAGTTTACATGTTACATCTTACCCACAATGTACCATGATGGGTATTATCCTATTTTCCTGAGCACTTGCTCCTAATCAGCTGATGTGTTCTCCACTTAATTTTATCTTCTGGTACTGTTTGCTGACCGGTACTGATAACCCTATTCCCTAAGCAATGAAAATAAGCAGAAAAATAGGTAGCTAGTCCTGTTGTCCACTACACAGGACATTAACTAAACATTTCGTTTTCAGATAGTTAAATTTACTTTATATTACTAAAACGTTTTTGAAATTGTAGCTAATATACTTTTTTTTTTATTTTAAATACATTCAATGTCAGCCTCAGAAACACCATATCTATATAAATTCAATCATTTACCTCCTTTGCTGCCATAAAATGTGGTGGCTAAGATGGCAGCCATACTGAAAAGGTCAAAGTTGGTGTTTTCTTATACACATCCCTATAAATGTATCATCACATGATAGGTCTACATGATATCCTCTAAACCAGGGGTTCTCAAACCTGTCCTGGAGGACCCCCAGCACTGCACATTTTGTATGTCTCCCTTATCTGACACATCCAATCCAGGTCTTGCAGTCTGTGTGTTAGATGAGGGAGACATACAAAATGTGCAGTGCTGGGGGTCCTCCAGGACAGGTTTGAGAAGCACTGCTCTAAACAATACAATAGGATACAGTTTTTGAGATAGAAACTTTAGACCAATGGTCACCAAGCCTCTTCCTTGAGATCTGCCTTCCTGCAGGTTTCATCTCTGACCAAAATCTAACACACCTCTTTTAGTTGATCAAGAACTTCTTAAGGCAATGATTAGATGGTCAGGTGGGAACAATATGGTTGGAGCTAAAGGCTTCAGGAAGATGGATCTCCAAGAACAGAGTTGGTGACCACTGCCTCAAAAGGTCTCAAAAGTGGTAGGTCTATGGAGGACACCGCCATTACTCCGACTTCACAGCATACGTAGCCTACATGTGTTTTGTAGGCATAGATTTGGAGGGAGCATTGAACGAACGATTTGTCAAAATTTTAAAGCAAATTTCTGCTTACATTTCTTAAAATATCTTTAAAAAATGTATGACTGATCGCGTTCACAACGAGGCTGCACCGCTTCTCACCACTAGATGGCGACCGTGGTCTGTTTATAATCTAAAACTACATCGGGTCTGTCTGGCAAACAAGTTACACCCATCAGCTCAGCGTCACAGTTACAAAACAACAAAAGCTTTTGTTCTCTAATATTGTCCTCACCTGTGTAAATAAGGAAAATTAATAGCAGGAGCACAAAACATAGGTGAATGCTTGAAATCTGGGATCTTTTAATAAAGTCAACTTTTGTGCTTCAAACAAACAAAAACCCATAAAACACAGGTTTTATTTTATAGGGAGACATTAACCTCTAATCTGAGTGAGCAGCTCGTTAGTCATGTGTATCATCCGTGCCTCCGTCTACACACCCTCATCTCTTATCTCACACACACACACACACGCACACACACTCGCACACACACACAGCGCTGAGCTCTGCCCCTACCTACGTGTCCGTAAAGCGGCCAGAGTTTGTTATGGCCTCAAAAGTGAAAGAAACTCCATGAGAGTGTGAAAACTGTGAGAAAGGACGGTCTTTAAACTGATTTACATGAAACGTTGAGTTCATCTGGGAATATTAACGCTGTATCCGTGGACTGTGTAACTGTCAGGCTGTAATTATTCACGATGGTCCATAAGTACGGTAAGTCCTCTTCGCTAACTTTAGCTAATGTACTTGTAACTTGTGTGGTGTGTTCCTGCATGAGAAGCGAATACTGCTCTTTTTAATACTTCCCCACAGTGATAATAGTGTTGTTGTTTTGTTTGTTTGTGCATAATTTTACGCTCTTGAAGAAGTTCCTTGGGAAACAGGAAGTGGTGGACAATTTTTTTCCCATCATATTGCGCGCTTTCAGCACTAGTCTATAAAGAAAAGTGGGGTTTTTTTTTTTTTTTTGGTGGTTGTTTTTTTGTTTTGTTTTTTAGGATGAAGTATCTATAGATTTAAGTCTAGTGCTCAGTGTTGGTGTTGATGTCTCTGCGCTTTATTTGACGCCCACTTTCAATTAGTTAAAAAGTTGGACCACGCTGTAACTCCACTGTTTGCACTGAGCAAACAGAAACTTAACACCAGGAACAGGAGAACATGAGAACACGTTGGACAGTTGTACAAGCTAAACATTACCCTAAACTGAGTAGTATTTTGATTTGTGCATCACCTGGATTTTATAACTACAGAACCGTTTTCCAGGACGTCACGCGGTGGCCCCGCCCCTTTGAGCACAGCAGTATAAATGCTGATACAGGGTCACACAGTGTGTAATCAGGGGAAATGAGTAAACGTCGATTTGCCGTTGTTAATGGTATACCACTGAGCAGCATGTTCAACCTCATACAGATCTAAAGCTATAAGCAGGCAATACATAGCCAAGTTTCTTTCCCTCTATTTGCAGATACTGAGAGAGCCGTTGGGCTGCTGAGGCAGTATCAGGCTAGTCTGACCAGCCCAGAGGAACAGGCTCTAAAGACCAGTGTGGGCAAGGTTTCTGCTATCTTTGGCAGCCAGCTCTTTAAGGCTCTGTTGGGTAAGATATGTTTCTAGGTGAATCATGTCTCTGGACACATTAAGTATTATCATTTTCGTGCTGGACAACACTGACTTCAGCAAATTCCATGTGAAATCACTGTGCAGCAAGAAAATATTTGGCTTTGCACTAATCTGTTTCTTTGGAGCGCTCGGGTTTGGGACTCAACCCTGTGTTTTAGTTATTACGTAATCAGTCTCAAAAATCCATTCTGGTATGATAAAAGTTGCCAGAAATGCCATAGTTCCACAAGCTCATGTAGCATATCGCTCGCGCTCTTTCCTATTTCTTCAGGGTGATTCCACGATTGGGGTGTCCCACTGATATTACATTTATAAATGTGTAAAAGTAAAAGTCATTTTAAACATAGTGTCCTTCACATCACAACAACCTGTGTGCATATAAATAACAGATAAATAACATTAAGAAAACCTCTCTACAGCACTTAGAAAACTGCATTTTTGCCTGTCCCTGTCCATTATAAACAAACTACACTACCCTGAAACCTAGGCTAATCCTTAAAATCTTATTATTTTGCATTAATGTGCACAAGGCACCCATTATAAGTTATGAAAAATGTGCATTTTAGTTGTGCCCCACAGCATTCCCTCTACCCTCTTACCTGACCACATTCACCCCTGTGAAATATTTAGAATATTCCACACAAGTCACATGTTCAATAGGAAGTCATCAGGATTTCCATAGAGATTTCCTGAAGACCATGGGAAGAAGAAAATTAAGTTGTATTGTTCTTTTTTATTATTGACTGACCAAGGGTGAGTTTCCCAATAGCATCGCAGAGTTCAGACTGGGAGAGAGAGTGTTCAGTGCGATGCTTGCTCTACCATTTAACGATGATCTTTGTGCTGTGATGCTTTTGGGAAAACCGGCCCAGGTTCCTTTAAAAGAACAACCCTGTTACTCTCAAAGTAACATCATTAATCATTAATTTAACAAAGTAAATCATTAGATTAGCCTTACTATTATAATTTGTGCCAGTTAATCACATTTTGTACATTTGCAGATTATATATTTGTATGTATATACTGTATGCTAAAAAAATCAAGCCTGTTACTTTCAACCAATTTAAGAGCAAAGTGCAAAAAAAAAAAAAACCCTTTAAAATGTGAGATATTTGGCCTTATTCATCAATCTTTTAGCAAAGTTGTGTGTAAATGTAAGCCAAACCAAACTTCAAATTTTCCACTGGATTTACGAACGTTTGGAAAGTTTAGGATTTTCTTCGTTTTCCCGTGTGTATGTCGATCATCTGTCATAAAGCTCATTTGCATTTAGTGACCACCACAAACTCCATAAAAGTTCAAGTCATAGACAGCTGGGAGCGTGAAATGAAGGGTGAGAGTAAAGGCTGAAAAACAGAAGTGAAAAATATTTTGACTTGAGTAAAGTCTGAAAGACAAAAAAAAAGTGGAAATCATTTTAGCTCACTTCTATGCTAATAAAAATAATATCATTAATATTATATATTATTAAATAAGCAAATGCTAGATCTTCTGTCAGCTGAGGCGTTTGTGTGCGGATTACGGCTGTGCACAGACAGACATATTCTTCTCAGACGTATGTATTCTTAGTCCCTGTCCTAGTGAACTAGCATTTTCATGATTGCCACATTTCTTGTGTTTGTCCGAGCCATTTACACGTAAACCTGTTCATATCCAGCTTGACAAATAAGGCTCGTTGTTGCTTGAGATGGGTTCACACAATTTTCTGGTTAAATGAATGTTTTGTTAGATTTAGTATTGAAAATTATTTAAAAAAATAAAGTTTCATTTTTAAGAGTTACAAGGGCTAAACGGTACCTCAGTTGTCGAGCACCCTTCAGTACAAATGAACTAAGCAGCCTGACATTTTCCTGTCGGTGCTTTGGGAAGGACAGGAACAAGCGTCCTGTGCTTAGATGCTTTTTGTTTTTTATTTCTCTGTGAACCTACAGCGCTACTTCTCTGCAAAGGAAATTTAGTTCCATCAACATATGGCTATGTATTTTCTTAATTATGAGTCCCATACCCTAATGAAACTTTCCTATTAGGAAAAATCAACAAGGCACTGTGTTGGTTTAGTTTGGGTTGCTATGAGCCTGTAGTGATGAAAGGGACAGGTTCTCCCTTCATTCAAAATCCCAGGTGACCTTAACAGGCTTACGACTTACTTTGTGTGCTCGCCAGATAATATTTTGATGAAGCAGAAACATAGCACTGGGTATAGGAATTACTTTGCTGCTCCTCATATATCTGTTAATACCTTTGTTATTGAGTATTTATAATAGATGCTCTTGTGTTAAGTACTCTTGTGCTTTCTTAGATATCATGTAATTACATGTGTGTTTAACAGATAATGTAAATGCTCTCAATTATTCTGTCAGTAGTTGAATCAAGGATTTAGAAACCACACAAGATAATTGCAGTGCAAAACTTGAGAAGGTCCTATATGCGGATAAATAAATACGAAAATACATTCTGGAGGAAAAAAAAGCCTGGATTGTTATTTTAACAAAATTATTTTGAAGTGAATGACTGCCATTCACTATAGGAAGGATAGAAACCAGCTTCACAAAGGGTGTGTTTTCAGACCATACTGTAGTGTGAAGGAGAGCCCAAGTTGTCTCTCAGGCCCAGAAGAGAATGGGGTCAAATTAGGTTTGGCTGTAAAAACATGTGGTTTTAATCAGCACAGATTCTGGCCTGGTGTCATGTTGGGAGCATGAATGGAACATGATCTTACCTTTAATGATATTTCTCTTTATTTGGGCTTTGAAACATTATTCCATTATTCCAGGCCCCAAGCCTACTGTTACAGTAGTGTGCAAACGTTTTAGGCACATGCAAAGAAATGCTGTAGAGCAAAGATGCCTTCAAAAATAATGAAATTAAATGTTTCTACATTTAAAAAAGTACTGTAAAGAGCAGTAAACAGTAATAAATGAAACACAGTTAATATTTGTATATTTATATTTAAATAGTAGTCTCCGGTACAATTTGTTTTGTAAGGAAATGAGCTGTAAGTTTTATTGAGCGTCTTGCAGAACCAGTCACGGTTCTTCTGGAGACTTTGACTGTCTCACTTGCTTCATATTTTTGCAGAAAAATCCAGCAGCCTTCATTGTGTTTTTAATCTGAAAAGTGTCTCTTACCACTTAATATGCTGCTTTCTTTACTGACATACAAACATTTTTCTGTAACATTTAATATTGTGCTAGAAAACTAATGTTTGGGAATCTAAAATGTTTTTTTGTACTGACTCGATAATGTAGAAGTCATAAAATAAGAAATCTATAACAAAGTTTGTACTAAAAAAAATATAGGGTGCCTAAGACTTTTGCATAGTATATACCAGTGAGCTGCTTTTTTTTATTTTTATTTTTAATCTATTTATCATATATGCAGTCAGATTAATTTCTTTTTATCACCCTTAATTTCTGAAATGATTTTAATTTCCATCAGGTCTTTTTGTGATCTTTTTCTAAGTGGTCACTTCTGTAAATATAGCATAATTTCACAATGTATATGTCTGTAAATCTATAATTTTCTGTCTGTTAATATAACTTTGTGTTTCATTCATTTAAACATCAGGCTTATTATTCAGATTTTCACCTTGAAGCATATTATTCAGTACCTACTATGAATTATTCAGTAACTAGAGTGAAACTGTTATGGGAGGTATATAGAGGTATATGTCTGGACCCTCCATGTCCTAAGAGTTTAAGGAGTTAACACAGTGCATTTCTGTATGTTTTATACAGCCTTCTGTCATAGGTGACACTGTAATTATGATAATGGTATTGGAGACCTGCACTCCGGCTTGTAACAAGCCAACCTCTGTGCTATGTGGGAGGTAGGGAGAGCGGCTGGGATGGTTGATGGGATGTCTGCATGATTGCACAATTTTGAACAAAGGTTTCCTTAACAGCAGGCTCATCTCTTTGTTCCCAAACACACAAAACACAGGGGAACACACAGTTCCCACAAAAGAGGTGCTGTGGTGACCCCTGTCAGGGCATCACAGATTTGTACTGCATGGAAGAGACTTAGCCATATGGAATACAATTTGCTTAGCCAAAAGGATACAAGGTTGTAGATTCCAACTTATGACAAACGTGAAAAAGTAGATATGAAATATGGCTGTGGTGGGAACTGTGACTGGTTAATTAATGTGGGAGACATGTGTACATTTTGTTTTGTGTCCAGGAATGTCTGTGGTTTTAATGGGGAGAGGAAACATGGTTTCAGAAAAATTGTTGGCATTATTCTTTTTTTCTGTCATGATTTTTATGTTAAACTAGACAAAAACATTTTGCGCTCAACTGTTGCGTGTACTTTAGATGCATGTGTATTGAACATTTCTTTTATGCAAGTAAGAAATGTGGGCTGTTTTAATATTTCATATATTCAGCTGAAACACGCAGTGATGAATGTAGCAGAATTAGGAAAATGAGCTCACTAGGACCCGTGCAGGTACTTCCTGCCATTTCTATTCCAATTAGGACTGAATTCATGCTTGGTGTACAACAGGAAAGAGTGCATCATTACTGCCTACATGATGTTCGATGACAGCTCTTAGAACTTTCCTAAACACCATGTCTCTTTGTGACACATTTAAACATTTCTATTCATTACAAAGCTGAATGTTTAAATCATGCTTTGTTTAGAGGCGAGCCCTGCTCATTTAGGTTGCAGTTTACTTGTTTTACTTTATCTCTCTGTCTCTTTTATCTCTCTCCCTCTCTCATCTCACTCTGGCCAGCCGGGCAACATAACTACCTCCTACACAGTGTTCTCTTCCCACACACACAGACTTACATAGACACAGCCACGATGAGTCACATAGCCCTCATTCTTCTACTGTCTTTCCTAATGCACCTCTGGGGGACATCGACACGACCCCTAACAGCCACTCATGCACAAATAAACACGCGCCACAAATCTCGGGAATTTTTGCTAAGAGTTTCTTTTAGGTCCTTGCAAATGCTACGCTCTTTCTGGAGGTACTTTTGTAATGGGACATATTTATGGGAGTAGTAAAGATAGCATGTTTCACACAGTAGAGCAGCAAGGAACACTATATCATTAGCTCTGTTTGTGGCTTTGTATTTTGAGTTCAGGATTCGTGACCACATGTTCATGGATTGTTAATGACTGGAGAGGTGAAAAATAAAGATGTGTAGAGGGCAATGGGGAAAGATTTATAGCTGAAATAAAACCAGGTAGAGGAATAGTGAATGGCAAAAGGGATAGAATTGTAGATGGTGTGAGTGTAATGTGGGCTGGATCAGCAGAACAACATAGCATAGTGGTAAGACAGAGGTTGCTTATCATTCGCTTATTGCTTATCATTCTCGGGTAATTAAAGATCTCTTAAATGTACAACGGCCAAAAATATTTCTCATATTGCTGTACTCCATAGCTCATATGGCTGTAAAGACAGCATTTCTTATGTATAGACAGATGGCAAATTAAAGGGAAAAAAACATAAAAATGTGTTAATAAGGTGATGGGGCACCACAAGCTGCCAGAACAGCTTCAGTGCACCTTGGTACAGATTCTACAGTCTCTAAAACTGTACTGGAGGGAAGAACACCATTCTTCCAAAAGATTCCCTCATGTGGTGTTTTGATGATGGTGGTGGAGAGCGATGTCTGACATGTGACTACAAAATCTCTCATAGGTGTTCAAATTGATTGAGATCTGGGGATTGAGAAGGCCATAGCATATAATTTACATCGTTTTCATCCTCACACTGTGGAACTGTGATCCTGCTGTATTCAGAGACCCAGCAACAAGTGGCAAAAAAGAAGGACGGCAGGGGGTAGTCATTTTAAAGATTGTGGGAATAAAATTGCATTAAAAGTCAAAGATTGTTGTTGGTCTTAACAGTGTTTAAATGACTTATTTAAGTTACAAAATATAGTGGGTTATGAACATAAATAACATCAGGAATGGTCAGAATTTCTAGGGAGAAAGGAAAGGTCTGTGTATCTGACTGAAATGAAATTCTTTTTGAATAGTCTCTTGGTCAAGCTAATGTAGCCCATCTGTATTATACATTTTATAACAAAGGTTGATATAGGAATAAAATAGACCTACAAAATGAACTGTAAATTGATGTAGTTAAATATAAATGTAAGATGTCATTAGTTGGTAGACAGTGTTAGCAGTTTTGCTGGACCCCTAACACTGTTGTGACCTGCAGTATTGACACTGATGGTTTTCCAGCAGTAGAATGTGCTGTGTATTCACTGTGTTATCAGCAGTGAATCACATTAACAGCCTCTCTGTTAGTGAGTGTGACTGCTGCTGCCATCTAAACTCAGTATGGGCAGGAAATTTGGATGGAGCTGCTGCAGGATATTTATAGATCCAGACAATGGCAAGACTGATGCACAGGTTGAGCCATGACTTTGTTTATGACTTTGATCTTGACATTTTAATCACTCTGGCCTTTCACACGACCAATACGTTTCTCTTTTGTTGTTGTCAGTTACGATGACACTAGTAACGTGCTTCATTAATAGTAACATGCTTCATTAAGAAGTCATGTAATAATGTATGTGTCTTTAATGTGGTGTTTGAAACATCCTATTCCAGTGGTTTATCATTGTTATGAAAAAGCCCACTGTAGAATGACTAACCTTTGAAGCTAAACAAATAAACAAACAAAAGCATAGCAATATATTTTATTCATTATTTTCAGATATTCAAGAATGCTATGAGGTGACCCTGCAGTTAAATGCAACAGAGAATGAAGCAAAAGAGAATGGCCTTAAGGAGATGTTGGAGGTAAGCGTCTTAAAAATATGAAAGTTTGTTAAATAGTGAACAAATAACTCATAAACAATATTTAAAACTATGACCTGAACAGAAATATGCACATACCTGTCAATTTGCAGCCTCACATACTCATTACAGTTTTACGTTCAGACACCGGTCAGTGTACCTATTTACTGGTCAGTGTTTGTCATCTGCCCATAGAACAAATATGTAAAAAAAATGAAAAGGATTTGTTGCAGTCCAATAATCAAAACAGAGTGGAGAGAAGATGAACGAGAAGGAAGTAAGTGTGAAAACAGATGGAGAGAAAGAAAGAGGGAGCCAAGCATTAGTCATTTCTAGAAAGGACTGCAGTGGTAACATCCAGTGCTCATCAGTGGGAAGCATAACAATGTCACCAAGAACTTCAATTATAATGTCTAGTCACATGGAGCAACAAATTATTTATAGGCACGGTTGAGAAAATATAACCTCAACTTCTATTTGTAATCTGGTAAAGGCCACTTGGAATGAAAATATGATTTACTGCAGATTATTTCTCCTGTCCACACTGCAGTGGAGTGGTGACCTCTTATATATATATATATATATTTATAATATTAGAGCTGCAACAACTAATCGAAAATAATCAATTATGAAAATCACTGTGAATGAATCTCATTATTGATTAGTTGGTCTGTGTGCGGCACGGGGTACATTTACTCACTACGTTACTTCTGTTCCGAAAACACGCTTTGGAGAGTAAATACTAAAATTGTGTCCCAAATTACATACTTTACACTTACACTATGCACTCTGCACTACCGTCTAGTGTATGAATTTTAGAAAGGTAATATCATCTCAGATGGAACACTAGCGGTTTATTTACTAACCGGAAGTATAAGCTGCTTCCTAGTCGATGGCGCATGACTTCATACACGCGTAATGCAACGCCGCTAGCTTTAGCCTAATACCCGGTCACCGACAGTGACTTTCTTTAGTTTACTCTTTATGTCAACGTTACCTTTTATTCCCAACATGACCTCAGGCAAAATCGTCAAATGACTGAGGATTTTATATTAAACACCGCGAAGAAGATCAAACTTTATAAAGCAGAGATTGTGTAGGACGGAAGCATGACAGTGATGCACGAGCACAAATTTATGTTTATATCCAAAATAATATGTCTAAAGGCAGCGAGTAACAGAAACCACAAGGTGCAGTGAAAGTGAGTTTTT
>JANDJT010000217.1:7757092-7772353 GCA_024331685.1 Stegophilus panzeri
ACAGATATTAAATGAAAACCTGACTGCCTCTGCCAGAAAGCTTAAAATGGGCCATGGTTGGATCTTCCAGCAGGACAGTGATCCAAAACATACAACACAATCAACACAAGTCCTGCCATGGCCATCCCAGTCCCCTGACTTGAAACCCATAGAAAACCTGTGGGGTGAACTGAAGAAGTGAGTCCACCAGCGTGGACCTCGAAATCTGAAGGATCTGGAGAGATTGTGTATGGAGGAATGGTCTCGGATCCCTTGCCATGTATTCACCAACCTCATCAGGTATTATAGGAGAAGACTGAGAGCTGTTATCTTAGCAAAGGGAAGTAGCACAAAGTATTGACTTAAAGGGTGCCAATAATTGTTGCACACCTATGTTTAACAAAGTTTTTTTTTATAAACCTGTGTTGTGTTTGCAATTGTTTAATATCCATGAGAGCAGAGTATTTTTGTGATTTTTTTTTTTTTAAACAAAAGATCAAAAGGTTAAACAATAAATACAATTTTTCACAACCTTCATATTTACCAAGGGTGCCAATATTAGTGGAGGGCACTATATATATATATATTTGTTTGTTTGTTTGTGTGGAGACTATATGCATGTACACTCACTGCCCACCTTATTATGTCTGCACATCTGCACATTCATACAGTTATCTAATTAGCCAAACATGTGGCAACAGCACAATGCAAAGAATTATGCAAGAAAACCATATCAGGTTCCACTTCAGTGTAAACTCGAGAGACTGTTGTGTTTGAAAATCCCAGGAAATCAGCAGTTTCTGAAACACTCAATCCAGCCCATCTGGTACCAGTAACCATGCCACGATCAAAGTCACAAAGATCAAACTTGTTCAGTCTGATATTTGATGTGAACATTTCCCAAAGCTCTTAAACTGTATCTGGATGATTTTGTGCATTGTGCTGCTGTCACATGATAAGTAGCTGATTTAGATAACTGCATGTATGTGCAAGTGCATGAATGTACAGGTGTTCCAAATAATGTGAATGGTGAGTCCATATGCACACACTTGGATTTCAACCAAAGAACAAGCAAAAAATTAAATAAAAATAAAACAAAGTAAAGTTGGGAGTAGTTATTAAAAACGTTCTTGTGAAAGAATTAAAATTAAAAAAAGTTTAAGAAGAAAGTGTCAAGTGTGTGGTTTTATATCAACTATAAACTAAAACAAGCTAACTCAGTGCTAACCATGAGGCATTAAAACCTCCCCAGACAATCAGGTAATGTATTTGAAAGTCTGAAGAGCATTATGTATTGTCAGTAAAAGTGTGATAAGTATGTCGCTAATCATTTATGAGTTTGGATTGGATTAGATTGGATAGAATAGCTTGATTAATACAGATACAGTGTGGGACTTGGATACAAATACAAACCAGGAAGAATTTACCATAAACGTGATCAGTTCAAATAATTAATTCAAAAGTGAAAAAAAGTAATAAAATTTTTTGTAGTAATTCTGTAATAATACTGTAATAAGGTTATTACAAAAGTACTACTAAAATCATATTTGAAAACATTTCACACATTAACAAACACATGCATTTAAAAACTATAAAACTATATTGCTGGAAAATAAAACTAAACAAATAATACTCTATGGTCATTACAGCATGTAATTAGTATGCTAAAAGTTAAAAGTATGTTAAAAAAAATTTATTACCGGTTGTCATAGATTCTTATTTGGTATACACAGACGTGCAAAGCATTTCACACTTTGATTAGAAATTCGTACCAGTAGGTTTCACAGCATTTGTGATTTGTACATTTTTATTTATTTCATAGTACAGATGTTTCTGTGCTGGTTTGATTAGCCAGACATAAAAGTCTACGCACATTTTTCTTCTCATATTGAAACTGATTTTTCCCTTCAGTTCCACATTCCACTGTTTTCAAAAGCATCAGCACTGTGTGACAAGGGCCTCCCTTCCGTGAAAATACTGCAGGGGTCACTGACTCACTGTGTTATCTGTGGTGAAGAATGTTCCAGGCGCAGCAGAGCCCAGTATGACTTTGTAGAAATGCAGAGCCGTGCTGTGGAGAGTTGCTGGCTGTTGAGTGAGAAGGAGCAGGCAGGGAGGCTGGGCTAGAGCTGAGAGAGTCCAGTGCAGTTCTTATTAGCATTCACCACACATTGTCACCTGAGTAGAGGAGAGTTAAATGAAATGAGTCTGCAAATTCACTGATTTCGTGCAGAGGCTAGAGAGAAAAAGACATCAGCATCTCTAGAGCACCATTACTGCGAATGTAGAAGTGGTGGCATGTCACTTTTGCTATTAATAGGATTCAATGTAATCAGCCTTCTGGGTTTTGGAATTAATATGACTTTAAGAAGCTCTGAATTTGAATATGCATCTTTTTGCCATTACTATGTATTAAAACTATTTTGTTCCCAGTGGGTAGCAATAGTGTGTCTATTCACTTTACTGGCTCTGCCACAATCAGTTGCACTTATACACAACACTAGACTATCATAGGTCAGGGAATGTTATTCTGTTGTAATTTTATTCCCCCCCCAAGATTTTAATTATAATTTACAGGTTGGAGGAGCCCTACGTCTGTCATGGGTATGAAATATGGTTAAAATTTATTTTTTTTTAACTGTGGTTAAATATATTGTAGCAAGCCCATGAACTCCTGCTCATTTTGTTGTACCTAATTAATTACCATTAATACCGTCAATTTGTTGGCTCACTGACAGTAAATAAAAAGGCACTGTGCAAACATATGACAACACAAGTTAGTTCTTATATGTGAAAGCACATTGTTGTGGTAATAATAGATGTAAGAAAACAGTAGTAAAATAGTAGATAGATAGAACAGTAGATAGTTGGTAGCTACTGTTTTGATCAGCATGTCCTCCATGTTGGAAGGGGCCAGATTCAGTCGTAAGCCAGTGCAAGTCTGTAGAGAAATGTTGTTCAACTGAATTTACAAACTTTGATTTGTTGCAGATGTTACTTTATTGTACATGTTACACTGTATATTACAGGTACATGAATGTTCTGATTGAGGCACATTGCTGAGTAACTGTTATCAATAAATGTAAAACTACTACTAATTAATAAAAATAACTACTCTAATAGGTGAGAGAATCAGAATAGGGAGCCAAAGGCAATCATTTCTTAACTCATATAATAGGAATATTAGCAATAACAAAATTTGTAGATGAAAATTATGTAAAATCTCAAAGTAAACGTTTCATGTACAATTATGTAAAAAAAAAAAAAAAAAAAGTCCTTTACAATAGCTCATTCATCATAAATTTGCTAACTTAAGCTATTCTAAGTTGGGTCATGATAATACAGTGGTACTCCACGTCCAATCCAAATCACAAATATTGATAACATTTGGCACAATGTAAAGATAATGTCAACAGTAGACAATCTTTAAACTCACCTAGCCATCATCTTAGCTTTCACACTAATGTGAAATGTGTTTGTGAACATGTGAAATGTATCCAAATTTGATCATAGTGTTGTGAGTTACATATGAACATTTCATTGAAAGTATGCTGTCATGAATTGGTATTGTATATTAATGGTTTGTCATAAACAACCAGACATTTTAAAGTTCACCGGAACATTTTGTTTTTTGAATGTAACCATTGAATTTGTCATTGTCTGAGGTTATTATTCTGTACATGTGTAGCACAACTCAGAATTGGAGGGTGTGTCACGAGTTCGAGTGACCAGCAGGAGGACTCCACAGAAGGTTGAGAGAGTAGTCGGGCTCGTGAGCTGTTCCCATGTGGAGACACCCAAGGTGAGTGGCAAACTGGGAGCAATTTGAATGGATGTCCGTTTGAAGATTCATGGAATTACATAAAAGAAAGTTCAATATTGTCCTATTTAGAATAACTGTAGTTTGGAAAAGAATACTGAGACTACTGAAGAATTGCACAAAGCTTTATAGTCTTTGTCTATGAATGAATGACTGTTAAGTGGTTAACCTTTTATCAAATGCCAGTTCTGTTGTGCGGATGGAACTACCCCATATTTCTGCTTGTTCAAATTTACATGGACATACTGTATGTTTTTACAATATATGAATGCCATATATGTTCATTGTTGTTGAAATATTGGGCAGATACAGTCATGTGAAAAAATCTCATGGAAATGGTTGGCTTGTTTGACATATTTGGACAATTAGCTTTTCAATTATTTATTCAACAGAAATATAAATAGATGTGATATTCTTCTGTGGAAAAAGTATGTACACCCTTGGCCTCAGAAGCTAGTAGCTGCCCCCTTTAGCAGAAATAACTTCTTGTAGGCATTTTGCATAATTATCCACGAGGCTTGCTGGAATTTTTGACCACTCTTCCATGCAATATTCTTTCAGCTGCAAGATGTTTGATGGTTTTCTTGCATGTACTGCCTGTTTCAAATCCTCCCACAACATTTCAATTGGATTCAAATCCAGGCTTTGACTAGGCCATTCCATAACCCTTCATTTCTTCTTTTCGAGCCATTCCTTGGTGGATTTGCTAGTCTGCTTAGGATCATTATTCTGTTGAAAGGTCCACTTTCGGTTCAACTTCAACTTTTGGACAGATGGCATCACATTATCTTCAAGCATTCTTTGATATGATGGAGAATTCATAGTTGAATCAATGAATTCAAGCTCTCCAGTCCCTGAGGCAGCAAAACAACCCCAAACCATAACATTTCCACCACTGTGCTTCACAGTTGGTATGAGGTGCTTCTCCTGAAAAACTGTCTTTGATCACTACCAAACATGTCTGCTGTTACTGTGGCCAAACAACTCTATCTTTGATTCGTCTATCCAGAGTACAGAGTAAATGCAAAGGCATTTTCCTTGCACTCCTCCAATGCAAGTCAAATTTTTGCAATCTCTTTCTGATTATGAAAGCATGCACGTTGACACCAACAGTTGCAAGACTTACTTGCAGATCCTTTGATGAAATCGTGGGGTTCTTGGAGACTTCTTTTTGCATCAGACAGACTGCTCTTGGGCTGAATTTGCTGGGACGGCCTGTCCCGGACAAATTGACAGTCGTTTGAAATCTACGCCATTTGTAGATTATTTTCTTTACAGTGGAATAGTGTATTTCAAATAATTTGGAGATCTTTTTAAATCCCTTGCCAGACTCACAGGCATCCACAACCTTTTTTTTCCTGAGGGCCTTACAGAACTCTTTAGATCTTGGCATGATGACACCACACACCTCAATAGCAAAGGGAACACCAGACACTAGATATGATAGGGGTATAAATACGACAGGTTCCACCTGCACTCCCTAAGCAGGTTCCAATCACTGGCACCCAATCTTGAAAACATGGTTCTAATTTTATGTATTTGATGGTGTGATAAAAGTAGGAGTGTACTTACTTTTTTCACATTTATCTGTTTTTTGATAATTGTGAAAATTACTACAAAATGTCAATTTTTGATAGAATGTATCAACCTTATTAACAGGCACTGTTTCAAAGAGAATCAAATGTTTGCTTGTCCAAATATAGCAAAAATG
The DNA here is from genome assembly GCA_024331685.1 of Stegophilus panzeri. NCBI lineage: Eukaryota > Metazoa > Chordata > Actinopteri > Siluriformes > Trichomycteridae > Stegophilus > Stegophilus panzeri. The sequence continues at coordinate 7,762,603 of JANDJT010000217.1, forward strand.
CCAACAATTTCCATGGGGGGGGAGGTGGAGGGGGGTACTTATTTTTTCACGTGACTGTACATCTGTAGGGTTCATTTCAGTATTTCCTTTTTTAGATTGTCCAACTAGCTTCAATGCTGTAATTGTACATATAACTGTTTTACTGTTTTGATGAGAATAAAACATATTTAAAGGATTAGATTTATAAGGTGCTTAAAGAACAGTGTGCATGAATGAAAACTATTATGCTTTAAATATTTATTACCTTTTTTTATGTGTTTCGGTGATTTGGGATGAATGTAAGGTAATGAATGATACAAATTGGTGCCATTTTCACATTAGATGGTAGATCCAGGCTAAATTTCGACCAAAAAAACATGGTGTTAATTACAATGTCAGAGTTGTTTGAGATGTCACTCTATTTTTTTTATGTGCTCCAAAGTCATCATGGTCAAGTTGCACTGTATCATTGCAGACCTCATTTTCACATGTCTTCCCAATCACAACACGCCCAGAGGCACATGGCAGCACAATGCCTGTAGGCACTGGCTTTTGAGATGAACGGAGAACTGAGCGAGGGGTGTGGGAGTGTGGAGGAGGAAGAGGAGTGTGCAGTGGTCTCAGCTAATGCTGTAGGAAGGCTTGGTGTTTTTTTTTTGTTTTTTTTTAAAGCTATGTCAAGTGTCATTTAAAGATTGTGTATATTAATACCCTGTGGTTGATAATGCAAAGCACATTATGTTTGAGAGAAAAGCTGGGTGATGCTGAGCCAAATGTAGTGCCATGTCTCTTTCCACACATGAGTAGGGAAAATTGGGGATACAAGGTGCAGTGTAGGGATGGAGAGAAGCACAGATAAAGAGGGAGCAACAGAGATAGAGAGAGAGAAAAATAAAGAGAGAGTGGGGGAGGATGGAAGGAATGAGCCGACTGAGAGGCGAGGGCCGGTGCAGTGCAACGCAGTCAGAGCTGGAACAGACACCCAGAGCTCAGCCTTCTGCAGGTTGCCATGGAAACCACATTCCTCCCTCTGCTTGCATCCCCACAGACTGACTGCCTCGCTTGCTCTCCCTCCCTCTGTCTGTTTTCCCATCTCTCTTTCTCATCTCTGTACCTTACGCAGTCATATGTGTTCACCAGTACAACATGACCAGAAACTCAACACCAAAATCGTAAAATGTGTGGACATGATAAAACTAAATGAACGGTCCTAGCTAAAAGCTAATTCAGTGCGAGAATCGAATATTATCTTATTTATCATATTTGTGTGTGCTATGAAATGTATGTTCGCTGATTTCTTGTCATAGTTCCATACATTTTTATTCCCGTCATTTATTTCTTATGATTAGCATTCTGCATGTAATATGCTTCTCTATAGGTTCCCTCTCCTCCCATTATTATGCCTGCACCTTGCTCCTTCCTTTCCTTAGCTTCTGAAATATTCTTCTCCTTTTCACTTAATTTCCAGTCACTATACATGGACCCCATTCTCCTTTTTTCTCCATCCCTCTTTTCCTTTGTCACTATCTTTCGTTTTCTATGGCTCCCCCCTATCATTACACTGTCACTCACATGTGCGCTGTTTGGTACAGCAGCTGTTTTCTACCACCAGTTCTATTAATAGGAGTCACAGCCTTTATAAACGCTTTTGTTTAGGGTCTCATTGAGTGCGTAATGTGGGAGCCATGACAGAATCTTTATGTCTATAGAGTCATGTTTCTCCCTTTAGCTGTCCATGAAACACTGGAGAATGGTTTGAGCATGATTGAATTGCATGAGGTCAGCACAATGGGAAGAACATCGTTTGAACAAAACATTTCCCCACAGTGCTACATATCCACGCAACACTACAGGAGAAAAGGCATTAGTATCCATGCCGTATCTTCACACTGTTTTAGAAATCTCCCTGTATTTTATGCAACCTTGCCTCTGCATTTCATTCAAATGATGCTTAGTAATGGTGCTACTGCCCCTTTAAGTCTGCCTGTGTCTTATCTTACCTTATTTGGGCATGCATCCTGTTAGGTGGTTAGAGAGCAGTCACATGGCCTGCTGTGAGAATGCACAAAAATTCCAGAAATTTTCTACAGATCTCATATGTGGGAGTGTGTATCTGAAAGGTTTGAGGTGTAAATGTTTATGTAATTGGGATTGCAATTAGGCAGATAGATAGAGGTTATTTTGTTGCAAGAGCTTTGCCTTCCCCTTGAAATCATGTGGAATTCCTCATGTTTATACTATGAATTGGTAAACCTTCCATATTGATTTATTAAGATTTGGATAGATTATCAATAGCTCTGCTATGTCTTGTTAACATAATTTCATCAGAGCTGTCCCTATTTTCAGAATCATTTTCTAAACATATATGCTGAACTAGTTCAACTAGTTGGCCTACCAATTAGGCTACCTAGTGTAGGTAACATAGCATCAAAATATCTAGTATGCACTGTGAAACATTAAAATTCACATACTCAGGAACACATTTTGTGAGAGGATCTAAATCTAGAGCTGTAGAAACGCTTGTGTTCACACTATACAGTTGTACTAATGGCATAATTGTTTTTAGAATTCAGCCTGTGACTGCATCTGCCTCTCCTAGAACACTATATAGTATTTTCAGTACATGTATACTATACATGATGTAATCTGTAAATAGAATATGTGTATGGAAGCTTTATGTTTTCTGCAAAGCTGCTTAGTGACAATGTCTGTTAAAAGAGCTATATAAATAAAATTGAATTTTATTGAATGGAGCTGCCTGCAATTGTACTCTACATGGCCAGAAGCTTGTGGACATCTGACCATCACACCTATATGGGGCCTTCCCCAGACTGTTACCACAAAGTTGGAATCAGTTGTATAGAATGTATGTGTTATTATTACAATTTCCCTTGACTGGAACAGGCATAGTCCAAACATGATCCAGCATAACAATGCCCCTGTGCATACCTTTTGGAATGAACTGGAACACTGACTGCGCCCCAGGCCTCCTCATCCGACATCAGTACCTGACCTCACTAATGCTCTTGTGGTTTAATGGGCAAATCCCTACAACCATGCTCCAAATGACATCTAGTGAAAAGCCTCCCCAGAATAGTGGAGGTTATTATAACAACAAAGGGGGACTAAATCTGGAATGGGATGGTCAAAAAGCACATATAGGAGTGATGGTCAGGTGTCTATGAACTTTTGTCTATATGACCAAACAATGCAACTCAAGCAACAGTAAAGCATTCACCCTATTATCCGGAGTTCGCAAGTTCGAACCCTGACTATGATGCTGTGGCCATGAGTCGAAGAGAGCAAAACGGGCCATGTTCTCTGGGTGGGAGGGGTGGCATACTCTCTCTCCCCTGTCAATCACAGTGACACTAGCCAATCGTTGCCATCTGTGAGGTCATGCATGTGGAACCTGACGACTAGCGCTTTCCTCCAAGTGTGTTATGCTTCCTAGTGATGCAGTGCCTAAATCTTTGATTCAATTGGCATTCGTTTGCCCTCGTTTCTTCCCTCTCTCCATGCCACTCTTTATTATTACAGTTATGTAGAGCTCTGACCAAACATAAGCCCTTTTTATATATTTGTTATGTAATCTTTGAAGGAGTAGGACTCTTTCCCTAGAGGTACTAGAAACACCCACATGCATTCACACACTGAAAGATGTAACAAACCCCATGACCTAATGCCAGCATGTTATGCTTGAGTATAAGCCTGAACTGCTTCTCTATTTTCTCCTCCGATTTGCATCTTCAGTTGTAAAGATCATGGAGATTTGTACACTGCTCCTGTGAAGAGTACTGAATTGTGCACCACTGTATGATGAGAGCTATGGGAAAAAGGAAAGAAGAGAAGGAGTCATGGCCTGAGATGGATATGCTTGCATCGTCATTTTTAGCTTCAAGACACCACCCATATATACACTGGTTTCAGATGAGCAAGCTTCCTGGTGGTTATAGTGTAGGAGCAGATTATTTAATCAGTAGTTTTATAGGAAATTGTAATAGTAGTAATGATTATTCCCCTTCAGTCATTTCAGTAACTGCTGTTTCCTTTCCACTGTTTGGCAAGAGAGTTAAACTGGGCTTTATGAAAAACATGTTTGGGGGAAAAAAATGGCATAAATAGTTTTGGGATGATTTATAGTATGGTGCCCTAATGCAGCCATTTGTACTGCATTATGTGTAATAGGATTGGATAATGAGCATAATAGCCATATTAACATAATAGCTCTGTCAAAATTAATTACTAATTGACAAGACATGTTAACTAAATAAATATTCTAGTTAGTATCTAGGATATTTGGCATGATGACATGATGGTGCAGTGGGTACTGTTGTTGCTTCACAGCTCCAGGGTCCCCGTTTCAATCTTGAGCTTGGGTCTGAGTGGAGTTTTGCTTGTTCTCCCTGTGTGTGTGTGTGTGTGTGTGTGTGTGTGTGTGTGTGTGTGTGGCTTTCTTTCAGGTTCTCATGTTTCCTCCCACCTCTCAAAAAAATAAAAATAAAAAATACATGCCTGTAGGTTGATTAACTATGCTAATTACCCTTAGGTGTGAATGTGTGTGTATGGTAGCCTGCAGTGGACTGGTGTCCCATCAAGGGTGTGTTTCCATTTCATGCCCGGTTAATAAAAGATAAACCTAATTAACAGTTAATAAAGATAATGATGATGACGACGATATGGGCTCGAGGCCTGTGATGACATAATGATGTCATTTTGGCTAGGGCTAATTCAAATATACGTGAATTCAAAATTTAAAATATTAAGAAGGAAATATTTCGAATGACTAATCTATCTTTTGACATATTTCTCCTAACTAAGGTGCCTTCATATACTCGGTGTAGTTTTTAAAAAATTTTTATGAATTAACCATAACGTGTTAGACCTTAGAAATTACCATAAAGTCAGGTTGAGCCTGCGACAAAATGTCAGTTCTCTATTATTTGGGTGATTTTTTGCAGTCTGCAGTGATCCATATGAATATGACTACATGAAATGTTCACCTGACTCATCCTAATTTGACAGCCTTAACTCTTAAAGCATTTATGTGCAAGCACCACTTTTTCTGATATGGAGCCAGCATTTGATAAGTGTTGGAATCTCTGCATCTTCATTCTGTCGCTGTGCCTGTGCTCAGTTTATGGAGCGCTACCCCTTTAAGAGCAGCCACTGAAACAACGAGTGGTGCTGCTGCTGATGGCCATGCTGCAAGTTGATTGGCTGTGTCTCTCAGAGCTGAGGTGCTGGAGGGATGCTGCTACGCATCTCCCTCTCCCCCTCTCTGTCTTGCTTCCTCAATCTCTCTCTCTCTCTCTCTCGCTCGCTCGCTCGCTCTCTCTCTCCCTCTTGCTTGCTTGCATCCCTCTGTATAATCCTCATCTAGGGCAAGTGAACTGAGCGGCAATTCAGTGCTCAGCTCCTTTCTGCAGGCTGAGAAAAGAGAGAGGAGGAAAGAAATCGCTTCCCAACACAGGAGGAAGATAAAGAGGAAATCTTACTGGTAAAAAGAAGAAAACAGAGGAAGATTTGATATCGTCCATAGATATATATACAAATTGTTTATTATATATATTTGTACACACGCATATAGATATATAGATATATATATATATGTGTATATATACATTATATACCTGTATATAACTGTGTATTTGTGCTTGTCAATTTATATTAATATTTTTATATGTACTTGTGCGTGTGTGTGTAAATATATACATATATAAACAAATGAATTTATATATCTATGAATTTATTTACTCATCACTGTGAAGCAAGACAGTCAAGAAGAAAGTTCCATCATCGGGGCTGGTCTCTGATTGAGAGATCATATACAGTATTTTCATCTTTCCCTTTCACATTTTTTTACATTGAAGGGAGGAAGACTATAGTCCTTTTTGTATTTCTTCTTTCCTGGCTGATACCTCCTCACCTCCTTTTCTGGATTGGGAGGAACAAAGCGGAGGATAACAGGGCTTAGAAGACAGTGAGATTCCTGTGATTTCTGTGCTTTCCACCAGCACTGCTGTTCTCTGAGCCGAGCAGCATTGTGTGCTGTGTTTGATCTGAGGCGGCGGCAGCAGCAGCAGCAGCAGCAGCAGCAGCAGCAGCAGTGAGAGACAGTGAGAGAGCACCGCGTCGTGTGAGCCAGCCAGCATGCACAAACACCACCACTGCTGCAAGTGCCCAGAATGCTATGAGGTGACACGCATGGCTGCCCTGCGCAGAATGGACGCTCCAGCGTACGGAGACTGGCAGCCGGAACCCTATGGATATCCGGCCAGCTATGGAGGTGGTCAGACCTTACCACCCCAAACCTCGGGTGGAGGAGCAGGCATGGGCGGAGGGGGCACACTGGGCAGAAGTAAAGGGAAAAAGATGTCAGCCGGGGGCCCTGGAGGCCCCACTCCCATGAGCCAGTCCAAGGGTGGCCCCAAGGTAAATGGCAACAACTCGGGAGGGCAAGGTGGATGGTGGCCAGAATGCACCTGTACCAATCGGGACTGGTATGACCAGGTAAATGCATTTGTCGTGATTGATAGACTGCCCGTGCCAGTGGGGGCGTTGAAAGGAGGCAGGCGGTGTATGTGGTTGCTAGGTTGGAGCGCTCGTATTTAGAGGAGCTCATCCTTCTGCTGGAAGTCTGTTTTACCACAGCCAAAATGAAGCCTATGTCAAATCCCTGTTAATAAGAGGTTTTTGTAGTACAGATGTTTTCTGGGTTGGTGAGTGAATAATTCAGAGTGGATCATTTCATGGCTGCATTTTTGTGGTGGAGAAGATGGAGGAGGGGAGTGACAGGATACTGAGTAGCTTGTCTCTAAATAGCTGCACTGATTGAGGTGTTATTCATATTCGAAGGATTTTGATATATATGGACGCCTAGCTTACTAAGGCTGATAAGAAATACTGCACAAGATGCAATAATCATGTGTTGGAGGAAAATTTCTACTGATTGTCTAGATGTCTAAGCCTATATAAATCTTCTTTTATTGCTTATATTTTGGGAGTGCAAATCAGAAAAAAAAATAGGAACACACTGTAATTAAATAAGGTGAGAGAGCGAGAGAGAGAGCGAGCAGGGGTGGGGGAAGGGTCACTGTCAACGTATGAAATGAAAGAAACAGCAGCTTATGTGAGCAACAGTGTACATGTATGTACAGTGCATACAAACCTATACTTGTATGTGATGTCATTAGGCTGGGGACTGTTTTAATCTGTATGTTTTGAGTGACAGAGAAGATGAGTGAGCAGACAGCAGGAGAATAGCAGTAATATGGAGGGTGAAGTATCTGTGGCTACCAGAGAAAGTGAGAGAATCCACCAAGCAACGGGAAGAAAACATGATCAGGGAGAAAAATGTGAGCAGCTGCCAGTGATCTGCTCCCTCTCTCTGGATGGACATCTTTTTAAATATATTTCCTGAGCTATAGGAAAAAATTATAAGCAGTACCTTTTTTGAACACTGCATGCTCTCTACTAATTTGTCAAATATTTTATGAAATATCCCCTATACGTTTAACGTTCACCTGGTTTAATTTTGGTTATGCAGTTGCTTAGTGGGCAGTTTTTACAAAGTATGTTTATGGGGATTAATGAGTTAGTGGTTAAAATGGATGGTGGTTAAATACAAAACAGTGAGAAAATGAAAATGCCTGGGTCGGGTGGATATCATGATGTCATCTTGCCTGTCAGGTTTTCAGAGGATGCTTCAATTAGCTTTGAAGGCCGCTTTACTTACAATCACCATCCATCGTAAATGTGAATTAATTAGTTATAATCTAAAAGGACAGCATTTTAAAATCATCCATTATATCATTATATCCCAGACACGTAAGAGACATAGAAATGGTATGAAAAATGGCAGTGATAAAGGTGAAATGTTGAGAAAGAGAGGAATATGCTCATAAAACCAGCCAGCCAACCAGTAGGGGGAGGGGGTTATGTAAGATCAGGCGGTTGCAGGAGATGCGTAGAGAGCAGCCATGTAGCTATGAACATGTAGCATCTGTCCCAATCCTCTGTAGGGCACTAGCTCAAATTAGTGTGAAAGCTGCATATATTTGCCCACATCCTTCTGTTTCTTTTATAAATTCAGATGTAGTATGGTTAATTTGTACCTGTTTTTTAACCTCAGTGTTACACCAAGCTAGATAACTACAACCTCTTTCTTACAGTACAGTGACACATGGGTGGGAGTCTCTTCCCCACCCTGCACGTTCAGTTAACGACACAGAAGCAATAGAGTCTCTCATGCAATGGAGGCTTGTCCATAGAGGTCTCAACACACATTATTAGCTCCACACCTCCACTAATATTGGCACTAGGGCTGCAACTACCGATTATTTTCATAATCGATTAGTTGGCCAATTGTTTTTCCGATTAATCGGATGGTGGGCAAACTTTCAGTACCATTAAAAAAAAAAAAAAAAAAAATTATTAAAAGAACCTTTATTTAAAATAAAATCCACAAACTGAGTGTTACAAATGTAAACTTCAGACTAAAACGTCACACACCTGTTTGTCCAAAACAGAAAAGAACCCAATACACACACACCAGAATATTTATTATTAATTTTGGACTGTAGTTTAATCCGCTGCTTTTTGTGCATCCATAAAAAATAATGCATAAATACTTATACATAATATAAACAATTTTTTTATGGGAGTCTTCTCCCATAAGAAATAATGCATAAATTTTGTATATATATATATATAATATTTATGTAATGATGGCTTGCCGATTAAGGCTCCGGGTTACTGATTGGAAGGTTGGGGGTTCAAGCCCCAGCACTGCCAAGCTGCCACTGTTGGGTCCTTGAGCAAGGCCTTTAACCCTCTCTGCTCCAGGGGTGTCGTATCATGGCTGACCCTGCACTCTGACCCCAGCTTCTTGACATGCTGGGGTATGTGAAGAATATAATTTCAATGTGCCATAGTGTATATGTGATCAATAAAGACTCATTATCATTATATAATAGTATTTATGCATTATTTTTTATGGATGCACAAAAAGCACTGAATTAAACTACTGTCCTAAATGAATAATAAAAACTCACTTTTACTGCACCTTATGGTTTCTGTTACTCACTGGCTTTAGGAATATTGTTTTACTTTTGATTGTAGTGTTTTAATTAGACATTAAAGATCTGACTCACACTCCCACTGTATATCACCGCGTCTACACAGCACATGAGGAACAACGCAGCCTCGTTACTAATAGATCGCTTCCGTTATAATAAACAACAGAATTTACACTGCAAGCGCACAAATACAGCATATAATGACAATAAACTTAAATGAAACTAAACCTTTTAAGCAACTTGCACCAGTTTCCCCAACCCCTTACACACAGTGGAGCATTTTGGATTCAAACATAAGTTTGATCAAACACTATTTGATCTCTGCGGTGTTTAATATAAAATGCCCCCCTGCCTTAGAGGACTTTCTTCATCAGTCAGTTGATGATTTCGCCTCCGTCTGATGGAGACTGAGGTCATGTTGGGAATAAAAGGTAACGTTGACATAAACAGTAAACTGAAGAAAGTCGTTGTTGGTGACTCTGGGTATTAGGCTATAGCTACTGGCGTCGCATTACTTGTGTATGACGTCATGTGTCGTTGACTAGGAAGCGGCTTATAAAAAAACCTTTGTTAAATATAGGTGTGCAACAATTATTGGCACCCTTTGGTTGATAATTTGTGCTACCTCCCTTTGCCAAGATAACAGCTCTGAGTCTTCTCCTATAATACCTGATGAGGTTGGAGAATACATG
>JANDJT010000217.1:7791142-7813201 GCA_024331685.1 Stegophilus panzeri
TTTCCATTTGTAGATAATGGCTCTCACTGTGGTCCTTTGGAGTCCCAGAGCCTTTGAAATAGCTTTGTAACCCTTCCTAGACTGATGTATTTCAATCACCTTCCTCATCATTTCTGAAATTTCTTTAAATTTTGGCATAGCGTGTTACTGGGTAAGACCTTTTAACCAACTTCATGCTGTTGAAAAAGTTCTATTGAAGTCTTGATTTGATTGAACAGGGTTTGCAGTAATCAGGCCTGGTTGTGTCTAGTCCAGCTGAACCCCATTATGAATGCAGATTCGTAGATTTGGGGAATTAGTAACTACAGGGGCAAATACATTTTCACACAGGCCCAGTTCATATAGGATAACTTTTTTGCTTCAATAAATAGCATTATCATTTAATCACTGTATTTTGTGTTTACTCAGGTTGCCTTTGTCTTATCCTAGATTTGGTTTTAATTTCTGAAATAATTTAGTGTGAGATATACACAAAAACAGAAATTAGAGAAAAGGGGAAAATACTTTTTCACAGCACTGTATGTAATGGGACATTGGCACTCCCATATGGGTCATGTGTACTATGGTGCTTTGCATCACTAACTTTATGTGCTGATGTAGATCTAGAGGACAAATGATACCTGGTTAGTGACTAAGCAACAAAACAAGAGTGTTGACTTGTGGTGAGTTTCTCCATATTTTTGTATTTAATCTCTTGTATCAGGGGAGACCGAGTCATTCGAGGCACCTGCTTAATCCTGTGTGTATATTTATTGCTCTGCATTTTAGCTAGTTTGCTAACATTATTAGTTTTTGACAGACTGGAGATCAGCATACACAGATTATATAACAAAGTACACCAAGAACACAGATTGAGTTGCTGTAAATGTAAATATATCTGGTAATAAAATACCTACATTGGAAGTGATCAGATGTGATCCTTTTGTTATCTACACTGTATTTTAGCCCTCTAGCAAAACCTCTACACTTCAGGTAGATGTGAGCATACATAGCAGCGGATTGTGAGATTCCATTAGAGCAAATCAGAGATTTAGACTGGGAACAGGATCACCCAAACTGGACAGTTGAAGATTGGAAAAAGACTGGGTCATTTTTTTTTCTCCCTAATCTTCAACTGTCCAGTTTGGATGAGTCTGTGCCCATGATAGCCTCAGATTCTTGTTCTTGGCTGGCAGGAGTGGAACCCAGTGTGGTCTTCTGCTGTTGTAGCCCATCCACCTCAAGGGTTGATGTTTTGTGCATTTTGTGCTGCCTTCCTGGCAGCTTGAACCAACTGGCTATTTTCCTCTGACCTCTCATATCAACAAAGCATTTCCACCCACAGAACTCACTTAATGTTTTTTCTTTTTTTTCTTTTTTGCACCATACTGTGTAAACTCTAGAGACTGCGTGTGTGTGAAAATCCCGGGAGATCAGCAGTTTCTGAAATATTCAAACCAGTCCATCTGGTACCAACAACCTACGCCATGGTTAAAGTCCCACAGATAACACGTTTCCCCATTCTGATGGTTGATGCGAACATGAACTGGCCCTGGGTCTGCATAATGTTATGCATTGTGTTGCTGAAGCATGATTGGCTGAATGGATAACTGCATAAATGAGCAGGTGTACATGTCTTCCTTTTAAATTGGACTGTGAGTGTAGAATAAATATGGAAAAAGGTTAGTTTCAAATGAAATCTAAATGGTACCGAACATTCTGCATGGTGTTATGTAAGCCACTTTTTTCATAGCCAGCTGGGTTCCAAAAAGAAATACCACTCACTAGGAATTAAATTATTTTTCTTTGTTCTTGGTACATTGAATTATCACAGCTCTTCCTCTCTGATGGTGATTGTGTGAAAATTGTTAATCTGTGTGATCTCAGATTGGTGGGTGTGATACTTATGTGTGTTTCAGCAACGCAAGCTCTGATCTCAGTGGATATACTGTACACGCTGTAGGCTTGTGCTCCGAGACTCTTCTTTCCATCCAAAGGTGTGCAAAAGAGACTGCAAATATGGCCCCTCTGTGGGAGGCAGATTGTTTTGGCAATATTTGATCTGACACAGATATTTAAAACAAAAGCATTTTATGACCTTTTGGCAGTAAATATGCCAACATATGGAAGAGTGTGTACAAAAATATATAATTATTTTACATAATTATGGAGAGAAAAAGTAGTGGCACAGTCCTTGTTTTCTGCACTTTTTTTTTTGTTGTCGTTGTCCTACTTACTGTAAATCTTCATCACTTTCCACACCTACACAAATTTGTCAGCCAAACTCAACACAAGCACACTGAGTGAATGGAGCTGTGTGGGTGTGTTGGAGTGAAGGATGGAGAGCTAGTCCCTCGGGCAAGTCAGGAAGGATGGAAGAGAGGATCGGGCCTTTCTTCCATGCTAAGAGCAATACATGCCCCTATCATCTGTGCTTGTTTGTTTTAATAGCAGATCCCATAGAAGCCCTCTGTGTTTTGATGACCTGCAAGCTGCTTCTGTGTGTTCGTCTGCCAAATGTCTTTCTGTCAGTCCCCACAATGCCTTCAGGGGGTCAGAACCATCTTTCTGGAAGGCCTTTGAAAGGGCATAATGTTTGAGCCTTTGAGTTTAGTCTGTGTGTGATTGTCAGCAAACATTTGACTAATTCAGGAATAATATTTGTCAGGACCACAATATTGAGAGTAATTCTAAAACAATATACACTTATACTGATTATAACATTTCTCATAAAATGACCAGTAGAAAAGTATGACTGTAGAGTAACAGTCTGTGTTCAATATAACAGAACAGATAGCTAAGCCAAGGTCCACTTTAGTAACATTAAATAAGGATGAGAAAATACTGATGACTTAAACTTCTTAGTAGACAGTCTGTTTTTGTGTGTGTGTGTGTTTTTTTTAATCCATCTCCTTCACTAACTACTTAATCTTGATCAGGGTGTAGGCCTGTATTATATAGTATAATTCATTGTCATTGTCTTTGCTTGCCCTAATATGTTTTTGCAACCAGAAGGAAAAATTTGAGCTCATCTATTCTTGGTTATATCCATTTATCAACAGAACCAGCACAGTACAGCAAACAGTGCTCTTATCCTAGCAACCAAGGATACCAGCCACATGAGAAGCAACACACAATGGTCTCAAATCCTTATCATTACAGCCAAACTGATATAGGCATTAATATATTGTCCAGTTTTGGCAGCTCTTCCATGTGTAGTGTCTATGAGAACGATGTACTCTGAAATTTACAAATAAAAGAAACGGAAGGAAGTATATAAGTCCAATCTACAGTAATTTATCATATATCACTGTATGTCATTGAGCATCTGGTTCAGGTTCTGCTTTGGACAAGGAAAGCAGCATAATGATTTATTTCGGTATAAATAGAGGATGCATCCTCATTGTAAAGATAGAGATCATTACAGTGCTGCTGCTGTAGTAGTTAAAATAGCATGGAAGCAGTGTGATCAGACATGGTGGGGTAGATTATTAACTCAGTGTCGACGTGTTTCATATCAACCTCAGCCAGGCTGCTTGTGACAAACATTGTATGAGATCAGAAACATAGAAGAACATCACCATCTTCAAATACACATTATATTGTTCAGATATCAGCCTGGCTATGACCGTAAAACCTAAATCGAAATCCACACATTGTGTATTGCTTCGTCTGTAACACCTATTGTCATTATTTCAAGGTGTCTTTGTGTGTTGAGCTCAAGGTCGAACCAGTGACCTCTCAGAAGCTCATATAGGTGTTCACAGGGTACACTTCATCAACATTGCATAACGAAGGGAAAATGCTGCTGACGACATCACCCCAATCGGCAAAAAATATACATTAATAGAAAGTGGTAACTTCAAAAAGCATAGCCTGAATTATTACATCTTCACTTTTGGAATTGCTGAGGTTGTTTGTGGAAAAACAGAGATAGCACATTTATGGCATTATGTAGTTTAAAACCTGTGAATACTACATTCTCGTTTACGAAATGTGACTTGTCCTTGGATGAAAAAACATTTGATTAGCCTTCTTCATTTAGCCTTCATATCTCTCTCCCTCTCTCCTTCTCAGCAACCATGCCTCAGCATGAATGGGATGTTGGGTGCATTGTAATTGGGTCTCTATTGATTGGATTGCAGTGCGGCTTATATGAAATCTCAGTGAAGACACGCGCTCCCTCTCTCTCTCTCTCTCTCTCTCTCTCTCTATCTATTTATCTATCTGTCTATATCTTGATCTGTCCGTCTATCTATCGCTGTATGACTGAGATGAGAACACCTCACACAATATGAGAACACCTCACACAACCGTTGCCAAGTCTCTTTATTGCTGCCCTGGGCTGAAGCTCAAGAAGCATGCAAACTAAATAGATTCCTCTCTCTATAACCAGGGTGATGTAAAAGTCATGTAAAAGTGTTCATCCTGTCAAAAAAGCAAAGACTGTCAATATGGAGGCAAAGACTTTTATTATTACAGTGTTAAAATACAGTAGAATTTATGCATAGGCTACTAAGCTCTGTAAACTGTAATATTAGTTGGGTTTTTTTGTTTTTGTTTTTTTTTACAACTGGAAATGAGTAAAAGATGGAAATAAGTAAAAGATTATTTGGATATTCATTGAGAATTTGGTTTCTGAGTGTGTCACAGATTAGAAGAACTTTTTATGTGCTATGAATGGACTCTAATTGTGGATATACTTGATAGTCATATATTAATATCTATACCAGGGGTATTAAACCTATAACCCATGGGCATTGACCAGCCTGATAAAGGTTCTGATCGGGTCCACCTAATGAATTATGAATCTGTGTTCTAAATTTAAAACATCTTGTGGATTGTAATTGAATTGAAAGGGCCACAAACTTGGCTACTGAATTCAGGGCCACAAACTTGGCTACTGACAAAATGTGCTAATGATATGTGATTCTTTATTAGCAAGCTAAAAAATTGACCATACAACCATGTCTCTTTGCCTTCCAATGTGCTAACTGTAGTATGCTGAAGGTCTATTTCTGGAGTATGTCAGGTAGTGGCTCCTTTAAAGCAACCAGCGTGATCTTCAAATGAGCATCAGTTTGCCGTTTATAAGAAAGCATTTTTTCATGTTATACATTCCTATACCTTATATCTTATGTCTCTTTCCAGCAAGGATGAATGCTAACGCATTACATGAAATCCCAATTAAGTCACTTTCAGCTCTACGTTGTAACACTACAAAAATGTGGAAAGATTCAAGGGGAAGTATACTTTGGAAATTTTGTTTTCTTGGTAATGAGTAGCAATCTATTCATCGGTTTGCTAGGTGATAGACAGTCACGTCCATAAAGCAGGAACTGAATACAGCTGCCATAAAGGCCTGACAGATCATCACCAGGGAAAAAACCCAGTGTCTGGTGAGGTCTGGTTCAGGCAATCATTGGTTACAAATGATTTGAAACCAAGTATAAAATATTTAATAAATAAAAGTATTGAGTATTAAAAAAAGAAAGTTTCATTTATGATTGTTAGTTTGCCCAATTACTTTTGATCCCTTAAAAAAGAGGGTGGTGGCGGTGCTGTAATTCCTACATCGCTGGATGTAAATACCCCCAGATTAAAGCTGAAAGTCTTTAAATTATATTTAATACTCCAGTATTCTGTGGTAGACAGCTAAAATGTCCAAATATTTATGGACCTGACTGTATGTTCAGAATGTACTTTTCAGATATATTAATACATTAATAAATTATACATTTAAGAGTTGTGGATGTGTTATTGTTCTACTAAACTGATTTATATTGGTCTGGCCCACTTGGCACTGGGCCAAGTGTAACGTGACCCATTACCTAAAATATGTTTGATATCTTGACAGAAATCTTGTAGTTTTGTTCTACAAAACATGTTGACTGATATCTCTTGTAGTAGTTATTTTCATAAAGCATGAAGCACAAATCTTTATTTAGATAAGTATTTTTAGAATTCTCTAAAAAAAAAAAAAAAAAAAAAAAAAAAAAAAAAAAAAAAAAAAAAAAAAGTCAAGTGTGCTTTTACACATGGAGTGTTGCTACACCCAAAAATTGGCAGGAAATGCCATCAGTTGCAGAAGCTGTCTAATGTATAGTCACCCTTACCTGGTTATTGTGCAGCAGCTTCAGGACAAAGTTGGGTGAATGTGATACAGCTGGACTGTCCTCTAAACAGTTATGCTAAACCCAGGGTAAGCCTCCAACAATTCCACCATTAGCAGCACTGTGCACTGAGAGAGAGAGACTGAGAGGAATATCCTGGGTAGCCTGGGTAGCTGTTGCCATGGGAATACATTGATTATTTAACAATTTGGCTATGGCACGTCCAACCACTCACAAAGGTTCATTGAGAGCCTACATTGTAATCCCGCGGGTCTGTAACCAAGTCCAACTGGGAAAGGCTGTCAGGGTTGGGCGCTAGTATTAATTCATTTTCTAAATAAGCAGCAGCTGCAATAAATCAAATACCCAACCAGCATTTTGTGTGCATGGCCCTGATTCCTTTACTGCAGCTGGAGAGATGTGAGCAGTGACAGCTGGCTAGAGAACAGCCTCTTATCATTAGTTTTTGAATTAAAAGGAAATTAAGGGATTTATGATAATCTTATCCAGATTTGGTTAATTCCACCCATGGTCCTTCGCTACCCTTCTGCCACATCTGGACACCTTCCAACATTTTATGTCGAATGGACAATATTGTAGCTCTGGTCTGTATCTGCCTTTTCAAGTAAGTGAGGGCGTGCATCGCGTTGCTTAAACCTCTCAGATCCTTGTGATTCGTTTGAATGATTAGAAATCGAGACATAAAAATGTTTCTTAAGCAGAAATGTGACGCAAGAAATCTTATTGTACAATGAGATAATGGTTATTTATAAACAAAGTGCTAGGTTTTTATGCTATACTTGGTTTGTTTATATCTAAGCCTATGAATTTCAGGAAACATCATGTCTCCTATAGTATTTCAGAAAATTCCACTGTAAAGCGCCATGGTCTTAACATGATCTTTATTAGCAGAGAATGGATTTGGCTGTCTTTTTAAAAAAGATTAATCAGAGATATCAGAACAGATTAATAATTAAAATACATAAATACAAATTAAAATAATGAAGCTCATATATGAAGCACTGTAGTTTGTTACTGTATTATTTAGCAATGTATTTGCTAAATAATGGGTGTTTATTTGGTTTGGCCAGTCAGCCAGGTTATCAGGTTATCAGCCAGGCCGTGCTGTAGTTGTACATTTAGTGTGTCATCTTAGGAAGAACATTCAGTGTGGAATGTGAGTGCCTGTCCTGGTGTACCTGTCAAGAAATAGGAGATTGAGGATGAAACTGAAACCTATAACACAAAAAACGTTTAAGAAATGGATGTTGTGTTTCTGGTGGCCTTTGTGCATGACATGAAGAAGTTATTGTGATACTGTAAAACCCGAAACTGCAATTACAAAGAATGAGAATGTGAAAGGTGAAAGTCTATAGTGTATAAGTATGGTGTATTGCTGTAATTCCACATATTGCTGTTGCACTCATATATATATATATATTTTTTTAAAGTTCAGAATTTAGTAGTGTGCTGCCAGGTGTTATAAATTCCAGGAAGGATAAGCAGAAGATTAATGTACAATTATGTTGAAACACCAAGCAGTTTTAGGTTATATCAGCAATAACTGGTTGGAGTATATTCATCTTCATAACATCTTGGTTCGTCTTGGAATCTTGCTTTGTAGCTTTTGAACGTTTTTTGTTCGGAAAATGACTAAATGCTATTGTGTCAGTGTAGTAGGCCTCCTTTAAATTAAAAGAAAAAACACCTGCATTGAAGCTGATCACTCAGCAGCCCTCATTGTATCAGTCAGATCAATGATGAAAACAAGACCAGGTTTACTTTTATTATGCCATGAAAGACTTCGGGATGCTTTGTGTCTACTCGTTTACTCTCTCTGGAGACTTCATTGATGTAGTCGAAAATGTGACATACTTAATTTGAAGCATATTATTGCATCCATCGCTATCTTGCACATGCTACCACCTCTTAGTAGCACTTCATGAAAGAAGAATGGAATTATATATAGTCCAGAAGGGAATTCAAACATATAGAAGCATATTCCTTTTGCTATAGGTGTAGTTTGTTGACGGAGGACTACAGGCCAATTTAATCCTAACACCTCCAGTCCTGATTCTGCTTTTCTCCCTACGGCATCACACCTTGGTTATAATGTACCGTGTTTCATGGAGGCACACTGGCTGTTTCCATGGCGTGGATTTATTTTCTCCTTGCTCCTGACAGTGCGTATATGAGGGAGTGTGTGTGTGTGTGTGTGTGTGTGTGTGAGAGAGAGAGAGAGAAAGAGCGAGCGAGCGAGCGAGAGAGAGCGTGTGTGAGTGTGTATGTGTGAGAAGCCAACCTCACACACTGAGGTAATGTGTATCTCTTTATTTTGCAGGCAAACCCTCCTCCCATCATTGTCAATGCAGACTCACTGGATGCAGGTCCTTATGTAAGTATCTGCTGTTTCTCTGCGTACACAACCAATAGTCTCTGCCTGCCATGTGGAATTATCTGGCTTTAACTTTTCTGTAAGTGAGATTATTAAAGCAAATAAAGTGCAACATATAAGAAAATTGATTTAGTTCAATTAAAATAGAATATTTAGAAACGTAAGATCAAGTACAATCTAATAGGATAAAAGGAGTAAAATGTCCCTGTAAGCTAACATCGAGGCACTTCTGAGGTTCTCTGAAATTTGGATTAAACTAAAAGCAGCATAGAAACTAATCTTCACCATTTTAGTGCTTAACTTGGACACCAATAACTGACAAGTTCCTACTGACATGAGAGTCCTGCTAGGCTTGTTTTTTTTTTTTGAGCATACCAGACTGATGTGTTGCTCCTAAACCATTTAGTGATTTATAGTGAAATAATAGTACTTTAAAGTTAATTCTGTAAGATACTGGGAGCCAACAGAAGGATTTAAGAATCGCGGTGATATTTTCCATTCTTTTCATTTTAATATGAACTCAGTTGACCATTACAGTAATCAACCCTGCTATAAATAAAAGTATGGATGGGTTTCTCTTAGTTCTATATATTTAGCTATAGTATATGAGATATAGTGCCAGTAAGTGACTTGTCATACTGCTAAAACTAAGATAAGATTTCATTAGGTTTCAGAATTGTTCTTTTGATTTGAGTCAAGATGGGCAGCAAATCTGTTACTCGTCTTTGTTTTTAAATAAACAGCTCACAGTTTTATCATTCTTTAGCTGCAGTGCGTTTTTCTAGTTGGTAATACATTTAATGCACTGCTATATAGTCAATGCAGCCACAGTTGTTTGGTAAGAGAGCTAAATCTTAATAAACCTGAGTAAATCGTCTGCATAGCAATGGTAAGATATTCCATAAACTTGTAGGATTTGGCCAAGGGCAAACATGTAAATTTAATAAAAGTGGTTCAAAATCTGAACCCTATTGAACACTACAGGTCATTGAAATCTGTTTGATTCATATTTGCTTATTTCAACAAAGTAGTCCCTGCTTGTAAGTATGATGTAAACCAATTTAGGACCAGTCCTGAAAGTCCAACCCTGTTTTCGAGTCTGTCTAAGAGTATTTTATGATTGAAGGCTTCACTGAGGTCAAGTAGTAATGAAACAGTTGTTCTACCAAAATGAATATTTGGCATCTGTTTGGACCAGAATCCCGACTAAAAAGTTAGGAAGGTTAGGAAGCTAGTCAGTTGATTGAATTTCACAGTTAAGGTAACTTTCAAACAGGTCTGTAATTATACAACACAGTTGCATTAAAGCTTTCCTTTGTAAGGGAAGGCTTGACAAGTACATTTTTCATAGAACTAGGAGAGTGCCAGACATGAGTGAGACATTGACTATTTGGAGTTTGTATGTTGCTATAGAATTAAGAAAAAATTTTTTGGTTGTCCAAAGCTTCAAAACTGCAAGTAGATGATTTGAGGTTTCTATCAGAATTTCATAGTCAATTGCACAAAAACAGTGAGCCACGATGTTAGAATGTCTTAGACATTAGTAATAATCAAATTATTTCTCTAATCTCTAGACTTCAGTGAATTTAGTGTACTTGCTGTTTTTATTGTTTAAAATTGTAAGTGACTGAACATTATGTCTTAAGAAATATGTGTTTTATTGTATAAAACCTTATGTGCAAATTATGAAAGCACAGTAAATGAATTAATTGTTCTTTTGTTAATTACAGGTAAATGGAAGCGATGGCATGTACAAATATGAAGAAATCATTTTGGAAAGGGTGAATACCATTCTGTTACCTCCTATACATTATTATATTTTGCCGATTTGTTTGGGTTTCATGTTTCTCTAAGTCACCCGTGCACATCTGACCACTAGATGGCAATAAATAGTGAGCCCTTGAACTGAATAGGAGGCACAACTGTGAAATGGCTTCTCGAGGAAGAGAATAACTGCAGTCCTTCTCCATTTATAATTTATTCAACTTCTCAAGCTGCACTCATTAAAACTGACAAGATGGTCCCAAAGAAGAAACTGTTTTAAGTGAATGCTAAACATATGAGTGAATAAATAGCCTTCCATGGGCAGAGGCTTTCTCTGAATCCCTCCATTTTGTATAAAGCAATAAAGTTTTAATTGGATAATATATAGCACCTAAAACAGCAGCTGCTGTTGCAGAAGGGTCAGTGCATGCCAGAGCACTGTGTGTCTCCTACAGGTCTAGATGCATCTCTTGGCTTTCAAGATAATTGCAGGGCTGCTGCTCCACTAAGTGGAATTTCTCCATGCAGAGGCCTAAATAAACTATTTAGGATCACACAGTAAAAGGTCTGTGGGTGTGTAACAACTGACAGTGGGTCTCAGTGTGCCTGTTCTGGCTTAGGTGCCAGCCTCCATAACTGTTCCTCATTAATTATAGAAAATAATAAAGTGGATCTTCTCTCTGCTGTCTTCTTTGGGGCCTTGCAACCATGCCTGATAGACCATGGCGTTGTCATCCACGTGACAACACCATGGTGTGACAACGAGTAGTGTGATGGGTAGAAAGATGGAGAGTCAGATAACCAAAAAAGAGAAGACATGATCGTAGAGAAAGAGCTTGAAATAACACTTTTTGTGCAAATCCTTGCAGAGCACAGCATCGCTTTTGTTTATGTTCTTCTAGCCATGTATACATCCTGTTACTGAGATTTTTTTTTTTTTTAAATGTCTGCTGAAATGCTTGTCTTTGAAGGAGAAAGGTGCTTATAAACTAACTAGAGTCATAATTCAAATCTCCTAAGAAGATACCAAAATGTTAGTTTTAAATACCTAAACTTTCTTCTGTAATGCACAGGGAAACTCTGGGCTTGGCTTCAGTATTGCTGGAGGGATTGATAATCCACATATTCCTGATGATCCAGGAATCTTTATCACTAAGATCATCCCTGGAGGTGCAGCAGCCATGGATGGAAGACTAGGGTGAGTCTGCATACTGTCTTCTGTCATCTTTTTCTGAGTTACACTGCTTAGAAGAAATGCTGTCCTAGTAAACCACTGCCTTAGAACCACTGCCCTAATTTTTATTATGCAGTTATGTTTTTGTTTTTTTTCTGAACCCCAGTATCTTATTTATTAAATGTGACCATTTTTCAAAGCAGTCACAATTCCCAGGTGGGCAGCAAAGAATGTGGGTCAAAGGCTTGTCTTACACAGATAGTAATAGTAAAATAAATAACAGTAAAAAAAAAAAAAGAAGAAAAGAAAGAAAATAGAACAGTCTACTATAAATGTAAGCTCTGTACAGCCAGTGATACATGATTTTAATTTAGTCAGGGTAGTTTAGTTTGCTATGTTGTGTGATCGACGTAGCAAATGGCATGCCAGGGAACATCACCGTCCAGCACAGTCACTTTAATAAGCGGCAATTTTGAACCGTGGTCATATTTGTCTCTTGCTGTTACTAATGAAGCTACATTTATCTTTATTTAATTTAGTAGATGTCTTGTGCTGCTCTAGAACATTTTTAAACAGCGCTTTCTTATAGAAGGCATGTAATGGTGATTGTTTTAAAATGTGAAACTAGGTGTATAGTGTATAGATTTGGTGTATAGTGAAATTTAGTCATGTTTGTCATGTAACACTGGCTGGCATGGCGTGTGTGTGTGTGTGTGTTAGGGTGAATGACTGTGTACTGCGTGTAAATGAGGTGGATGTGTCGGAGGTGGTACACAGCCGGGCCGTGGAGGCTCTGAAGGAAGCCGGCCCCGTGGTCCGACTGCTGGTTCGCAGGAGACAGTCTCCACCCGAAACCATCCTTGAGGTCAATCTGCTCAAAGGGCCTAAAGGTCAGAGCAAACACAAAGCAGAATCTGTCACTCACAGTATTTTGGAAACTTTTTGCATAGTTATGGCATCAGACTTTTTCAGTACTTTGTCCATCTGGCTAATTTCACTTCACGTTGTAGGTCTGGGATTCAGCATTGCTGGAGGTATTGGCAATCAGCACATCCCTGGTGACAACAGCATCTACATCACAAAGATCATTGAAGGCGGAGCTGCACAGAAAGATGGAAGGCTGCAAACAGGCGATCGTCTGCTGGCTGTAAGCTATCACATCTACACTACACTAAGCACTGTACACAGAAAACCTAGTGTTACTTTCACAAGTGATTTGATTCAATATTTGCAGACACATTTTTGTACCAGCCATATCTTTTTCTTCACATAGATGGGTGCATATGTTTACAGCCCTCTGAAATGACTGATATGGATCTGTTTCTCTATCTAAACTCCAGATAAAGCTGATTGCTGATATAAACAGCTAGTCTGGTGGATGTGTGTCAACACAGAACAGAGCCACTGACAAGCTTATAGAAATAAATGTAAATAATGTAGTTCTTCTGACAACATGACATTCATCTGTAGGTCTTTGTGGTGTTTTAATGTATGTCTTTCCACCAACAGTTTAAAACAGCAGGGAATCATGTTTCCCCTTACCCAGCTCTTGCGTTTCATCTTCTTCCTTTTGTTGGGAAGCCTGTCCATGGGGCCTCCTGGCCTCCTCTCCACTATCATTTCCTTCCCATTGCCTCAAATGCAGTGTTACACTACCTGGGGTCAAACAACAGACACTGGCTTATATAATGGGGGTGGGGGTGCTAGAAAGTTTTTAGTTCTTTGTCAGGACCAAATGTTCTGGTAACAATAGGCATACATGACATAAACATTTGGATTATGAGGACATTTGGGTATTCCCCAAGGTTTGTTTTCATACAAATAAGTATGCATCTTATGTTTGAAAATTTAAAATAGACAAAAGATAGTCTTTGGGTGCTGAGGTTAATTGTACCTACATCATTTATCTACATTAATGTAGTAAGGTCTATGCAAATACCTCACAAAGATAGTAAAACCAAATTTTGTGTGTGTGTGTGTGTGTGTGTGTGTGTGTGTGTGTGTGTGTGAAGGTGAATAACATCATCCTGCAGGATGTGCGTCATGAGGAGGCTGTTGCTGCACTGAAGAACACTTCAGACATGGTCTATTTGAAAGTGGCTAAGCCGGGGCCTGTGCACCTCAACGACATGTATGCACCTCCGGATTACTCTAGCAGTACGTACCTCCTTCTGCCAGTCGGCACTGCAGAACACAACCTCTAAAAAGTATATTTTATTTATTTGAAGCTTCAGGATAAAATGTGGCATGTACAATGTAGAAAATGTGGTTCAAGGGCAATCAGCAGTTCTATCAAATGAAAGCAATAAGCATTATACTTACTCAACACACTGCCCATCAACTATCCATGTCTTTTCAAGAGACATTAAGACATGATATTTATTGCACTGCTGTGTAGTTTTGTAACAGTGCAGAGGTGTAGTAGTGGGCGTACTGTGTCTGCTCTTCTTCCAGACTCCCACATGCCACAGTGCTCCACACACAGCCCTCCTCCACTCTCTCTCCTGCTGAGCGAGGAGGCGCACACAAATCTGTGTAAAGTCACACCTAATGATTCCGCCAAGCACCAACTGGGCTCTCACACACACACACACACACACACACACACACACACACGTGCACATGTTAACACGCTCAAACTCTCATTCTGTCTTTCTCTCCTGCAAACACGCATGCTTTTGCAAACGTATACATGTGGCATTGACCACTTCAGGACTAATCATCTCTCTTTTTCCCTCTACTGGTCTCGCCCTCCCCCCAGCCTTCCCCACCATGGTGGATAACCACGTCAGCCACAACTCTAGCATGGCATACATGGGAGCCATGGAGCCGAAGCCTGTGTACCAACCTCCTCAGGTCACCCCCTCAAGATATTCTCCAGTGCCACGGCACATGCTGGGGGAGGACGACTTCACCAGGTCAGCTCTTCTGCTTTTTTCTGCTTTCACAAAGTCACTTACCGTGTCAGAGTGAAATAAACGCACGCCCACTGCCAGAAATCACGATACACCTACATCAGTGGTCACCAAGCCTCTTCCTCGAGATCTACCTACCTGCAGGTTCCATCTCCAAACAAAATCTAACACACCTGTTATAGTTGATCAAGAACTTCTTAAGGCAATGATTAGATGGTCAGGTGGGAGCAATAGGGTTGGAGCTAAAGTCTTTCAGGAAGGTAGATCTCCAGGAACATGGTTGGTGACCACTGACCTACATTGTGTTTCACCACGATGAGAACTTGTGATGTTCTGCACATTATCCTGTTACTTTATGTTACTTTAATTCCTATAGACACGATTTGATTAATAGCATTCAGTTGATTTGGACGGAACAGAAAAGACTATTTTCATGTAAGTGATGGATGTGGGCGGTAGAATATCTATGAGATCCCCATATTATGCCTCTGTGTGGTGGTGTATTTGTGGTATAAATAGAAACATGAAAGATAAATTAAGCCTCTTTAGGACTGTGGGAGCACAGAAAACACTTGTGTAGAAGAGCAGATTTGGGAATTGGCATTTAAAGATTCAGCCTTCAACGGTGAAAAACCGCTGCAGTTTCCTGGATGAGCTCATCCTCTGAGTCAGTCCAGACCCCACTGTTGCCATTCAGTCCAGGGACATAAGAGCCCTCGAGTCAACCCTGTTGAACGAGAAATGTATACATTGTTACTGCTGCATATGTGTGTGCACACAAGCTGGTCTCTGTATGCATGTTTAATGTAGTGAACACACCAATGTCTCTGTCTGTGTGTCTGCTATCTCTGTGTCTGATCCAGCCTCATTTACTGTGTGATTTCTGTACTCTCAATAGGGCCGAGCCTATTTACAGTGTCATCCAAAAAGCTCTCAGCGATATGAGCCCTCCCTCGCCACACCTGTGCAGAGGGGGGACTGGCAGGTACTAACCCATTGCTTCTTGTTTTGCTCAGTCCACCCTAACCTAGCCTAGCTAACCTGACCTGACAGTCACCCCTTCTGCACCCTCCTAGCACCACCATCTAGCACCACCAGCACCACTTTAGTCACATAATGGAGTGTGTGGTGTGCAAATATGTGAATATATACACTGTAAACCTGGATACGTTAGCAGAACTAAAAACAATGAGCATTCGCCCTACGTTTGAGAGATTGAGAGTTCGAATCTAGATAATTCCACAGCCATCCATGGCCGGGAGTCAAGAGAGCAAAATTGGTCATGCTTTTTGGGTGGGAGGGATGGCATTACGGTCTCTTCCCTGTCAGTCGCAGCGACATTAGCCAATCGTGGGCGTTTGTGAGCTTATGCAAGCAGAACAGAGTAGCTTTCCTCCGAGTGTGTTACGCTGTCCTGTTAGAAAAGATGTTTCGGACAAAGCATGTGTTAGATTTCATGTTCAGCGGTTGATAGTTGTCGTATGATAGAGAAGAGGCACCAGTGGGTGGGGACTGGCCAAGACCAAATTAAAAAGAAAATGTGGGAAATTGTTTACAATAATAATAATAGTAGTAGTAATAATAATAATAACAATAATAATAATAATAAAACTTGAGGCAATCAGTTTTCTTAATAAGTTTTAAGTTTATTAAGTTAATGTCAGACATTTGTACAAAATGCATTTGCTTACACATATATATTTTAAGTGTGTACTGCTTAATGAGCTGATGCAAAATGTAAATAACAATAAGTAAATATGTTTGTAAATAAAGTAAATAAGTAAATATGTTTGGGTATTTTAACTAAATATGTTGCTGAAAAGTCAGTGTGTACGAGTTCTTCTTACGTAACCACACAAGACATGGCTATAATACTTAAAATGACACAAGTGACTGCTTAAAAACTTTGTGGCAACCGAGTGCCGTGAATTAAGTCAGTTCTACTAACTCAAGAGACACAAGCTATGAAAGGACATACACTGTATGTGTAGATTTCTATACATATATCCTGTTCAGATATATGGAAAGGCAAATGTGATACAGGTAGTGTGCGACTGGGCTTTAGTTTGTGCTCTGTACCTACAGTTTTTAACCCTAAGCCCTAGAGGATCACAGCTTCTGCCATCTTCTCATTTTCATCCCGTAATAATGTATATTGTCTTCCATCATCCTGTTTCCCTCTCAAATCTTCTGTTTAATCACATCATATATAAGTCTGAGACATTTACTAGACTATGTATGTTCTGTTGAAATGTTTTGGTGTTCTGTAGGTAAATTCTGCAGGTTCAAGTCTGTGTGATTATGCTGTAAATTGCTGTGTATTATCCATTTCACTCAACATTGTGCATCCGCGCTACGTACGTCTTTTCTATTTTAATTAGATTTTTATTTGATTATTTTAATTGAATATTTGCAGTCTTTATAACCTATCTACGTATTCGGTTGCATGTTCCGGGGTTGGGGGTTTGATTTCCCCCCTCTGACCTGTGTGTTCGGACTTGCATGGTCTCCCCGTGCTGGAGGGGTACTCTGGTTTACTTTCTTCTGTGTACTCTGGTTTCTTCCCCCAGTCCAAACACATGCGTTGTACGCTGATTGGCGGTTCCAGATTGTCCGTAGTGTGGGAACGTGTGTGCGATTGTGCCCTGCGATGGGTTGCCCTACCCCTCCCCCGCCTGCTCGTTTTACCAGTGCCCATTTAGATTTGCCCCCTGCAAGTAAATCAACAAGATTGTCTTTAAAATAGTTATACACAATGATTCCACTCAAACAAGTGAAGATATCTTTCCTAACAAAATCATTCTCATGAGAACTTTTTAGAAGATAGTTTTAACTCTTAAAACTATGTGGCACAATTATTGGCACTCCAACAGCTATTTAAAATCTTTGTACGCGTTCATGTATAAATTTACTAGGATATTTCAAAATTCTATGCAGTATTTAATGCTGTAATATGCTGATTTGTCTCAAATTCAATAGCCTTACATGCTAGTGTAAATATTTTAAGTGTAGAGGCTGTGTTTTTCTGCTGACACAAGCTCAAGTTTCGGGTAATGCAAGTGAATTGCTAATTCTGGTGGGTGTAAGCAAAGTTCCTTTTTGCGCATAGTATGTATTTTCATGGTCATAGATTAAAAACACCCGCACTGACGTGGATGAAGCGGTGCAACAGGGACTGCATTGTGCACACTCAGTTCTTTAAGCGAAGGAGAGGAGCTGATTTGATTGGTCATGGCAGCCGAGGCGAAAGCTCTTGATAATGAATTCATTCTGACCCCAACTTTTATTATAATTGTGATGCTCTGAGACAAGTTACCGCAAAAATACTGCAAATATAACACCACAAGCTTGTGCCAGTCCTATGTGTAATTGAATCCGAATTGCAGTTGTCTTGAGATTCACAGAAACTCTAGATCTCACTAGGAACACACACACTAATGTTGCCTTGAAGCACTATAATGGTTTGGTTTTTGTTCCACTTATATAACTATACCGTGTTTTTCCTATAATTGTACCAAACAGTGAGAAGTTGATTCTGTAGTCAGGGACAATTAATGAGGGGGGCACAGTCCTGCAGCTGTTGAAATCAGAGTTGTTGAAATGCACACAGTGACATACAGTAAAGCCCGTGCTCTCGTATGGGCGTGCAAGCACACACACACACACACTAACACACAAACTTTATGTTAAGTCATATGTAGACAGACAATACAGATTTGGTATCATAATAGCATTTTAATTTAATTTAATGCCAAAATAATACTAGGGCAAAAAACTATTTGAAAATACTTCTGACATTCAGCACACTGTGTATTGAAAATAAGAGTGTTGAATTTTCAGTACTTTATGAATTATTAAAGTGATGTAAATAAATTATAAATCTACCTTCTTAGGTTACATGTATGTATGTTTATTCAGGTTACAAAGAGATAAATATGTAGAGGTATGGATATGAATATGTGGTTATTTTCTGTATGGTGCCAGTTTGCTTCTGGAGACTCTGTGCGTGCGTGTGTGTGTGTGTGTGTGTGTGTGTGTGAGAGAGAGAGAGAGAGAGAGAGAGAGAGAGAGACAGT
This sequence comes from Stegophilus panzeri, assembly GCA_024331685.1. NCBI lineage: Eukaryota > Metazoa > Chordata > Actinopteri > Siluriformes > Trichomycteridae > Stegophilus > Stegophilus panzeri. The sequence continues at coordinate 7,809,559 of JANDJT010000217.1, forward strand.
GAGTGACACTCACTGAGTCATAGTTAGGACTTAAATCAGCATTTTGGCCATCTGTGCTTCCTGCAAGCCTGTCACTGATACATTTGCATGTCTATCTGATCCACCTTAGAGCCACAGCCACTGCCAGATGCATATATTAAAGCGATTCAGTGGAGATCTTCTGCCTACCCCTTGATGGAAGGGCGGCCATTTTATACTGTAGCAACATGCTGCAGTTTTTAAAGCCATTATGTATTGTAGACACAAATCTCCAAGCATTTGTCCCACTAAATTGGAAGTGAGATGTTTCTTTGAGGTTATTGCATTGTGGTTCTAGCATTAAGATGTGAAAAAGTGTGACATACCTCCATCAAAACCATTACCCACAAAGCAAATGAAATGGCCACGTATAACACTTTTCCACTGAACACAGCACGGCTCGAATCCAAACTCGGCACTATCCCTATCCTGACCAAGTGTGTGTCACTTTCCCATCACAAAACGCTGCTTGTGAAAGCAGGAGGAGTTTCTTTAAATGTTTGTTTAAATGTGTGATATTAATGAGAAGAAAAATACTATGTGACTTTGTGAACCAATGAGCACAGAAAATAGTTTGTTAGTTTTAATAGTATATAAAACTATATAAAAGTATATAAAAAATATATAAAAGCAAAGCTTTAACACAATGGCACCCAACTACAGAAAAACTAGCCAAGTGTGACAATATTCTTTATATATATATATATTATATAATACACCAATAAAATTATCATAAGGTACATGCATTTATTTTCTGTGGTGAAATGTATTCTTTAGAGCGTTACGTACTATGCTTTAGGGTACTAGGTAAGGTGTATAGCTCCATTATGCAATTTATTATGTAGCATGTGAACAAAGTAAATAGGAAGCCATTTGGGATTCAGTCTAACTTCAAGGTGGTGGATTTTGAAAAGTAAAATCAAATCAATTGTATAATAGTGACTGTGAAACATGAATTTGATGAATAAAACTGTTGCCCCTTAAATCTAACACACAAACTTTGTCAGACATTCACTGTTACTGAATATTGATTATTTCAGCTGGTTGAGAAGTAAGACATTGTGAAGTGATGGTAGAGAATCGAGACATTGATCAGTTGTGTCTGGGATGACTGTTTCTGATCAAGCCATGCTATGAAATATTTTTAGTTCTACCCATAAGTCCTCGCTCGGTTTTATATAATACCTGGACAGAAATGGTCAATATTTCAGCATGGTTATGTATGTATGTATGTATGTATGTATGTATGTATGTATGTATGTATGGCACAGCTCACATGGTGAGGGAAATACTGACAGCATGCAGGATAACTCTTTTTTTGGTGTGCCAAGCCACTGGAAAAGTGCTATTAGACTGCATCTTTACATTCTTGTGATCAGACATGGGGTTAAAAAAATAGGCCATACATGACCAGTCATAGCCATAAATAGAGAGTATGGACATGGACCAACTCTGTGAGAGTACAGTGGTTGACATCCTTACATCCTTATGACCTTGTGTTCTGTTTTGTACCTTTTTGTTTTTCCATGCAGTCTCCATGCACTGCCCATTAATACAAGGAATACAAACACCCTGTTGAGGTTAGCATAAGCTGAGGTGTATGTGGGAAAAGACGTGTGATTGGACATCACTGTTTGCTTAGTACACATACAGTACACAGTAGACTAATCACAAACTTTGCACTGAGTCAACAGTGACTGTAAAAATGGCCACTCTTCTCTATGTATCTTGGGAGTGCTAAGTCACTGTCGCCCCAATTAAACTAGAGAGAGTGGGGTTTTTTTGGCAACATTAATCAAGCTCCTGAATTTAAACTGTTAATCATTTATCACACCTAGTTTATTCTTAGCTGCTCCAAAAGGCTTGGAATATCTTGAGCAGTCTGTTGCTGCAGAGTCACATTAGAATAAAGTCATGTGATCTGAGGCAGAGAGCTGTGGTAGAGTATTAACTCAAAACTTTAAAGGAAAAAACAGAAAGAGAGAACAGAGAGAATCAAAAGAGTGGTACATGACAGCCATGAAAGCCACGGACCTGTGATTGTGCCAAATTTTTTCCCAGAGAGAGTGTTTGTGGTGAGACATGTCAGCTCTGTCCACCATTAATCACCCAAGCAGAGCCAATTACTGTGAGCACAGAGAGAGAAAGACAGACACAAAGAGAGAGAGAGAGAGAGAGAGAGTGAGTGTTGTAGTGGACTGGGACAGTGTGACCCAATAAACAACCTCACGGCTTCATCCAGAGCAGTGAGGTTAGGGAATTTCACCCTGTGCCCCAGAAGACCAGGGAGAAGGGCACTCACCACAAACATTATCAGTGATGGAAACAGAGTGAGAAATGGAGACAGATAAAATTATCTTCTCTTCTCTGTTTACATTCTTAGAACAGATGAAAAGGCAACAGGGCCCTCCCTGGTTGCAGGTCTCAAGATATGAAGGAGAACTTTGTTCATATAGCTTTGTTCATATTCCTTTGAAGTTTACCTCTTGTTTTTGTTTTTGTTTTCTCATGGCTTTCATTTTTTCTTACACTCAGCCATACAGTTTATGGCTAAACGATAAATTTGACACCTTTACAAATTTGTGGACATTCTTCATGGTAGCTAGTTAACCTGCCTATGTGTGAGATAATAGTATGCTGGGATACTTGTCAAGGACTCACATGAATGATGAGCGCTTGAATGTTACAGAGACCATTTTCATACACAGAGCCAGTGATTGAAAGAAAGAATGACTACCAAAAAGACATGTACATGAATATAAATAAATAAATAAAAAATAAAAACAGTATGCTATTTTTGCACAAACATTAGGGTGAATGAGGGTGTGTAAGAGTTAAATCTTACCCTGCTCATGTTGAAGTGAGTGTATGACAGCCAAAGTGGAGCTGTTTCCCATCACATCCCTACAGACAGAGATTCCACACACTTGCGCGCACACACACACACACACACACACACCATACCATACTAGAGACCGGACAGAGATACAGACAGTCTTAGGATAACCTACAGTCCTTTCAGGCTGTGTGGAGTAGCTGTTGTCAGGCACCATGTTCACCGTGAACATCTCCTCATCTGTGCCGTTGGTGAGGTTTAATATGGAGAGACAAGGTAAGAAGCACGTCTCCTTCAGGACCTGGGACGGGATCTCCAGGTAAACGCACGCTTGACTGAGGTTTGACGTGCACGCCGAGGCTTCTTTAAGTTCTTCCAACCTTCCCATCCAAATTTCTTTAGAAATGGACGTGAAACTTTTAGATATATTTGCTGGTGTTTTGTGAACACAAAGGAACTTTCTATAACTACTGGTTAAGTATTGGATGATACCTCATATTACTACACCTCATATTTTATTTTATATATTTTAATTTTTCACTAGACATTCTTTATACATGCATTGTATATTGTGAAACATTATACAAGTGAAACAGCCTCTTTGTGAGGAATGATTTAATGTAAAATAGTGATTGGCAATAAATGTTGTTGAGTGACGCACCATGTGTGGTTCTCTGGGAAAACTTGTCAAATATCCCTGTGGCTGAAATCTAAAAACAAAAAAATAATTAAAAATTGGATTTTCACCAAAACTGAGTCTGCCATTAATATACTTTGAGATAGATATAT
>JANDJT010000217.1:7824307-7838560 GCA_024331685.1 Stegophilus panzeri
GAGGTAGTTTATAACACTGCAATGTGTTAGCATCGTTAACAAATAACAGGCTATCGCTAACATTACATGGAGCATAACGTTAGCTGGTTTCATGGCCACAATGCAGCTGCCTCAAACAAATGTAATATAAGACCGTCTTTCAGGTGCTTCGCCAAATTCCAGGTGTTTCCTCGCTTTGTTTGAAATGAACGATAGCGTCGGTTATACGAATGATAGCTGGTTGCACACTGGCTTCAGAGCATCAGTTATATGTTTGTTGTCATCCGCCTCGAATGCGAAGTATTTACATATTTGACTCTTACCATCTTTCCTCTCAACGAGTCGGGGTGGAGCTAAACTCGTCGCCATGTTCTGTAATTTTTCCCGTGTGCTTGTAGGCTTTCTTCTTCACCCCTTGTGGACCGACTAAAACACTTGCGCGTATTTGCTGCCCCCATCAGGTCCAGAAGAATTGCAACCTCTGTACCTCCATTAGACTCTGTACCAACGTACTCCAGAAAAACAAGTACCGTCACGTTTTAAGAATGTTGGTACCGACTCGGTACCGAAGTATCGGTTCTCGTGACATCCCTAAGTCGTAGATGATTTTTAAAATTTATTAATTTATTTATTTATTTTGTCATAACCTAACAATGTAAAGATTGTTTGTCCACATGTTTCATGTACATGTTTGTAAAGTTATAGGCTATATCAACACGGATTAAAACAAAAGCAGCCAATCCACTCAGAGAATAGTCCTAGCACATAAAGAGGACGAGCAGCAAATCTGTAAGATGTTGAGTTAGCCCGATTTTATGCCTCTGCCACTGGGTGTTGTGTGTGTCCCCGTCTGAGATTAGAGCAATATCTCAAGAACGAGTGGTCGAATGTTTGCAGGATTTATATGGAATTATCATTGTAACCAACAGAACTGATTAGGTTTTGGAATTGATCTAAGCATGGTCAAGGTCACAGCAAGGTCAAATGTCTGAAATAGTTATTCTTAATAGCTTGGTATACATTTTTATTTTAAAGGTATTTCTGACTTATAAGTTAAGTAACGAGAAGGACTAGGCTTGTTGGCGACAGTGGCATCCCCATCGATGCCGCTGGTGTTGAGTTTTACTTGTTTATCAGTGGTTTCTAGTGTTCCAGGAGGCAGAGTGGTAGGGTTCATATTAATGAAAAAAGTGTGGATTAGGCCTTGCCCACTTAATCTTATATTTGAATATTGATGTGAATATTTTAAGCACTAAACAGATCCTGATGGTGGCATTGCATTACACCCCTGCTTCAGAGTATTTGATGTATGACTTTTCGAATGTCGCATTGTCATTGGGCTTTGATGACGTTTGAGCCACTTTTACGATGTTGAGCGACAACTGCACTATCCTTGACATTTATAGTGAATTATTCACACACTGCTGAAACCTTTTGTCTCTCTGTTGAAATCCTCACCCATGGATTGTTGACTTTTTGCTATATTTCAGAATATCAAATAAAATGGAAATAGAGGGAGTAATTGTGACGGCCTTAATTACAGCCACCCCGTTGTCTTTCCCAAGTGTTGTGTAGTCAGACTGTTGACTACTGCATTTCTGTCATGGTACTAGGTTGGCTCTTTGCTTACATTTAAGTGATGTCAGATTACCATACCTGTGTTTGACATGCTGGGGACTGTAGATCTGTTTTATGTTAAAAGTTTAGTTTTTGTAGCTCTTATGCTTTTGTTTTTATTAGGACTTAAATGCCAGGATAGAGGTTGTTTTATGAAAAAGCAGTTTATTTGTGCTATGGCATAGAAACTTCTGATAGTTATAGGAAATGTAGAAGTTCTTGAACATGGATGATTAGTTGTTAGATTAGATTGGATATCTACACCTGTGATACATCTACCCACAGTATGTGTGTTTTTTCCCCTAGAGTTTGTTCTTGAATGCGGTTTTCTTGCTAGTCTCTCACTTGGTGTGTGCATGTTGGCGGATTGGTTGCTAAACTTAATTACTACAGCCAGGCCACAATGCCGCAGAGGTGCAACTCACATTTTAAAGACGCTCTTGTATAGTCTTGTGCTTTGCTTCAGTATTGCTCTAGAAATAAAATGTTTTATTTTCAATTAGACATTGACCGATAATTGGTTTTCTTGATATTTATGCGTTTTTCAATAATCCGATATTGGTTTTGTAATATCGGATCCACCGAAAAATGCAGCCCTTTGCAGCACTGCATCTGTTTTTTGTTTATTGGTTAGTTATTTTTATGTGCTTTATTAGTTTTACCTGTTTACCCCATTGAAGGCTTTTTTTTTTTTTTTTTAAATGCACTTTAACAGTGCACTTTATTTTTTCGCACTCTTTCAGACCCCTCTATTTACTGGTGCATAAATAAGAGTTGTTTTGTTTTGCATGCAAGTAGCAAGTGAAATTGACAAAATTGTTATAAATTAAACAGTTTGTTCAGTAGTGTTATTGTTGTATCAAAAACAAAACAATAAATAAATATCGGTTTTGCATATTGGTTATCAGGCACGTAAACATGCAAATAATCGGTATCGGTTATATATAAAAAAAAAATAAAAAAAATCAGTATTGGTCGATCTCTGTCGTCAGTGACTACTGTTTATGTGAAACCTTTGTTTAAGGTCTTCATCCCACTATGAGAAAGTTGGTATGTTCAGCTTAATAATTATGCATAATTAATTACCTGGCAATAGTTATTAGAATACATGACGAATATCCACTAGTTTCTGAAGTCGTTCATGGGTGTGTGGTTAGCTGCTGGGTTTTACTTTGTGTCCTGTGTGGCAGGTATTTGCAGGGAGTCTGCATTGCTTTTAGGGGTGTAACTGTATGGTGAATCATATTGTTTGGTTTGATACGAAGCTGCAAAAAATACAATGAACAGACTGCGTAAATCAGGCTATTAATCATAAAATACCACTTGTATTATGTGCATTTGTTTATATATACATATATATATACATTTCAACTTAATCAAGCCCATACTCTCTCCTGAAAAAAAGGATCTTCCTCTTGATCTCAGATAAGGATACAGTGGTTTAAAAAGAAACACGCTCAAATATTGTATAGCATATGGGAGCACCTCAGCTTCCAGGTAAATTACAACACTGACAGCCAGTATGTGGTGGACTGAAACATTACAGTGTGCTGAATCCACCGAATGTGTTCACAATACACCAGCGCTACTACAGCGCAGCAAACTCTCTGCTACATTCATTCAACCTTTCCTCGCCGATTCAGCAGGATTCAAAAACACATCTAGGGCTAGATAGCTATGTGACTCTGAGAGCACAAGAAGCTGACAGCAGAATGGGAAACTCTGCGCTTCAGACACGGCCCCCAGAGCGATGCAAGTGAAAGCTAGCCATGTTTTAATTTTGTAACATTCTAAAGCACAGCTTTTTTGTTCTGCTGCTCAGAGTCTGAGTGGATCATTTAGACACCAAAATTAAAGATGCAATAGTCAATCTTTTTTTTTTTTTTTTTAATTATTATTATTCCTTGTAGAAATAACCTGGAAGATATGTAGAACATGATTTTTTTTAAAACAGTGTATTAAGCTGTGACTTTAGCAAAAGTTGAAGTCTCTGAGGAAAAACCAGTTTGGGAAACAAACTGTACAGATCGCCATAGATCCTGGGGGCGGAGCTTCATTAACATGAGTGGGAATCAGATGTCGAACCCACCTAACCATTAGAGACTTAATCTTGGAAACAAGCCTAATCTTGCCTAATGCACCTTTAAGTTTCAATTATTGTACTTACTATTAGTATTATTATTATTAGTAGTAGTAGTATTGTAATGTTGTAATCAGTTTAAAATGGACAATATAAAGCACGTTTTCAGGCAATGCTTATTTTTGCTGTTTCAAAAATGTATAGAGATGGCACCGTAGTATATTGAACATGGATTTTGTGTATTGTTACACCCCTAATGTATGTTATGAGTTTGCATTCTCTCCAGTTCTAAGTCAGCAACTCTTTGAGTTGAGTTGATGCTTTTGAATAGTGTGTTATTGATGGTGTGTGTTGTGTTTTTTTTTTTTTTTTTTTTGCAGAGTACAGTCGTTTTGAGTCGAAGATCCACGACTTGCGGGAGCAGATGATGAACAGCAGCATGAGTTCTGGGTCAGGTTCCCTACGCACCAGTGAAAAGCGCTCCCTCTATGTTAGGTAACAGACGCATGACAAACTCACCCTCCTGCATACAGTTAATGGTCACTACTTGTAGAAAATCAATAGGTTTAAACCATCTCATGCAGGTGAGTCGCTGAAATGCTTCCGTGTGGTTGAGCATTTCATTTATTTAACCTTTTGTACTTTGCCCTGACTGATAAAGTGTGTATCAGAAACAGCTACACCTCATACATCAGGTATTCGTGGTCATGCAACTTTTACTGACCTTTTTTGGTGTAAAAGTTGTGCAGAGGTTCTCAATTTTTAGTCTAAAGCCCCTTTTGTATGTAGCGTCAGAGCATACACGAGAGATGTGGCACTGTTCTGATCAATTACGGCAAAGCCGGGTCAGTGGGAACAGGATGACCGACCAATTGTGAACGGCACAAATGCCATTTTAATAATGTTTAATGACATCTGTTATTTTTAACACATACCACTATTTACACGTCAAAGCAGATTTAGTAAATTAATAATAAAATATTTTTTTTATACAGCCTCTTAAACCTTAATCCTAACCCTTAAATATGTTTAGATTTTACTAAAATCATGCATGAAAAGATGGTCTGACATTTTGGTTAAATGTTTTCTATCATAGAAATGGAGCCTATAATCTTAGAATAATGGTATAATCCACGTTGGACAACACTTAACTGTGCTTATTAGTGTTGCTGTTGCTCTGGTTACTATGAGACAAAACTCTTATGAAAAGATGTGTATTTTAAAACTCTGAGCAACAAGCAAGTTCAAAAAGCCTAAAGAAAAATTGAGCAAAGATTTTATACGAAGTGTTCAATAATCTGTTTATCACCCACACATTTGTGCAAACAGTTTATAACTATGAGAAATATTGTATGTTAGCAGACTGTGTTGTGAGAACACAAACTAGAAGCACTGAAGGAGAGAGGAATCCTTTTCTGGTGTAGATTACAACGTTGCAAAACCTTTACAATACAAAACTATTTGCACATTCAGCGTTTGTGTCATGATAAATGATGGAGCACTTAAATTATTTAAAAAAATAAATAAATAAATCCATTCAAGTGAAATGTAAGTAACCTAAATGCTTGAGTAAAGCGGGGAGTTGTCTCTATGGGGGAATGGTACTACACTCTCTAGGCAATCTATGTGGAAATAGTATTTAACATTTCAAAAGTTCATAATGTTAATATTTGTGTATGTGTTCATGGCACTACTGACAAAATTTGGGTCGCTTTGCTTATCTTCCTAAATTACCTTCCAACGATGAACAAACCGTAAAGAGAAATAAGATGTACAGTTAAAGGTCACAGACAGAGCAATGTTCCTGTTGTTAGATTTAATGAGTCAATTTCACAGTGTGCGCGAATGTTATGCCGGGGGGGGTGGGTAGGGGGGGTAGGTGGCCGAGTGACAGGTTTGGGTGGGTTAGACCAATATCTGGAGGCAAGAAAAAATGTACATGGGACTTAAACTGACTAAAACCTAATACCTATCGTACTCCACTGTGCTGTTGAATGTATGAAGCAGTTAATGGGCTGAACCTAAAACAGTAATTGTACCTGAGTGTTTGATTAAGCTGATGGCTGTTTGCAGTGTTTTGTTCTGGTGGGAGAGCTACATGTGTAAACATTCGAAAAGCAGGTTTTTATATTCTGTACTTTTGGGATACAGAAAATGATTTCTCGATTGCAGGGTTTAGTATGAGTACTGGCTACGGGGTGAACAGAAGCGTCATTCTTTGTACAATGTGAATAGACCAGTGGCACAAGTTCATGGAACTGCTTAAGGATGTATAGTTAAATACGATCACAATGCCTTGCAAATGTCAGCCATACCATGGAAGCGTACAACGTATTATATGTACACTGCTGTGAAATTCCTGAATTTGTGCACGTTTTTCACATTATATTTAGTCTGATTTTATAGAGGATTGTATTAGTATATCGATAGGGTCTGGCAGAAAAATTTTGAAACATGTTTGTTTCTTCTTTCATGTCTTTAGTGTGCACGGTGTCAGTTATGCAATCAGGTGTGAAAAGGTGCAACCTAGTAATGCAACCAAATTGAAGAGTTAATTAGGATCAGTGATCAATAACCAGTGTGAGTGCTTCAGTTAAGGACCAGCCTTGATTTGGGCCAGCCCTGTCTAATCAACATTGAGGCTTTAAATCAGAGGGAACTTGGCAGCACACAGGTTGTCCAGCCAGGCACATCATGCCACAAAGAAGAGAGTTTCCTGAAGACCTCAGGGGGAAAAAAACCAAAAGTTTCTGGATGTCCGTCAGTCTGGGAAAGGTTACAAAGCCAGCCATTTCCAAGGCTCTGAGGCTTCACTGAACCACTATCACCGCCATACTGTCCAAATGGAGAAAGATTGAAACAGTAGTCAATATTCCCAGGAGTGGATGCCCTCCCAAAATCTCTCCAAGAGCAAGGCATAAAATCATCCAGATAAAAACATCTAAAGAATTGCAGGCCTCTCATGCCTCAGCTAAGGTCAGTGTTCATGACTCAACCATTATAAAAACTCGGGGCAAGAATGGGACCCATGGCAGATTAGCACAGCAGAAACCATTGCTATCCAGGAAGAATATAAATGCTTGTCTCAAGTTTGCCAAGAAACACAGAGATGATCCTCCTTAGTTCTGGAACCATGCGTTATGGACAGATTAATCTAAAGTGAAGCTTTTTGGTCAACATGGGCTCTGTTATGTGAAGCACTCTGATGGTAGTGTAATGGTTTGGGGATGCTTTGCTGCATCAGGACTTGGACATCTTGGGAACTATGAATGCTGCTCTGCATCAGAGAATTCTTCAGAAGAATGTCTGGTCATCTGTCTGAAGCTGAAGCGCACTTGGGTTATGCAACAAGACAATTATCCAAAGCGCACAAGCAAGTCACCCCACAATGGTTAAAAAAAAAACAAGAAATTTACACTTTTGGAATGGCGTAGTCAAAGTCCAAACATAAACCCTATTGAAATGTTGTGGCAGGACCTGAAATGCACAGTTTATGCTCGAAGGCCTACAAATGTCACTGAGCTGAATCAATTCTGCAAGAAGGAGTGGGCCAGAATGCCTCCAAGACGTTGTGAGACACTAACAACTTCAGAAAGCGTTTGATTGCAGTTATTGCTGTTCAGTGGGGGTGGATAAATGGGGTGGGCCCTTTCAGTAGCTGGTTGCAATCATTTTTTCACACAGGGGGATTAGGGGTTGAATATATATATATATTCTTAATAAACGCATAACATGTCTATCACACAGTGGTTTTTGTTACCCCAGGGTGAGGGTGTCATTCAGTGTTTTGAAATGTGCACAAATTTAGGAATTCAGACAGGGGGCAAACACATTTTCATGGCACTGTATAATGTTAGCAAATGTATTTAAAATGTACAGGGTTTGTTGAAAGTAAAAATCAGTCATGGGATAAATTGCTGTACATCTGTAATGTGTGAATAAATATTTTTAAATATTGGTCTGCGTTCTACCTGAAAAGTCACATCAGAAGTTAACAAGATGCAGGCAGTAAGATACGTTTCATGTCACATCGTGCACATACATGCAGTCCACCCTTACTGTTTAACTAACAGACATTAAATTCTGTGATTAGTAAAAATCAGTCTGAATGTCATGAATTTCACAGCGCAGTCACAAACAAGAGGCCTATATAACTTGTTGAACATATAGTAGAATGTCAGTGGAAAGAAAAACTAGTGGAGCAGGTTCTCCCAGCTTCTTTTGGGAATTACCGGTCTGACAAGGTAAAAATAGAGGCTCTGTCCTGGGCACAGTGCATGACTCTTTTGTGTTTTTCACCTACCACCTGGAACAATTCACTCAGCATAGGGGAAGTTGATCATTGTGGTGTTTCTCTTACCCAAATACATAATTCTGTTACCCAACAAACAGTAGTACTTTTCACGTCTTTATTGAGCACATTGAGTAACCATTCACAGTGCGGCCTAGAAAAAGTGAAGCCTTGAATCTAATAACTTTTGCATTTTAGCAGCAATAACCTCCACCAAATATTTCCTGTAGCTGCGTACAAGGCTGGCACAATGATGAGGAGGAATTTTGGATCCGTTCCTCCCATATAAAAACGGGTTCAGTTCATCAATATTTTTGTCCGGTCTTGATTTGAAGTCCTCTACAGGTCATGTCACAGCGTCTTTAAATGGATTATGGTCAGGATTCATGACTTGGCCTTTCCAAAACATGAATGTTAATCTTTTTTCAGCCATCCTTTAGTTGACTGACTTGTGCTTTGAGTCATTGTCTTATTGCATCACCCAAACTCTCTTAAGCTTGAGGTCATGGACTGTTGCCCTGCCGTTCTCCTGTAAAATGTCTTAATACAGTTTTGAATTCATTGTTCCCTCAGTGATTACAAGGCATCCAAGCCCTGAGGCAGCAAAGCAGCTCTACACCATGAAGCTCCATGCACCATGCTTCACAGTTGGGATTAGGTGTTGGTGTGCAGTGCCTATTTTCCTGCAAACACGTTGTTTATTTTTGACAAAAAGTTGAATTTTTTGACTAATCTCTCCACAGAACATTTCACAAGTGTTGTGGAACATGCAGGTGTTTTTTGGCAAACTTGAAAGTTTTTTTTTGTTGTTGTTGTTGTTGTTGTTGTTGTTTTTTTTTGTTTTTTTTTTTTTATTCTTTTTTTTTTTTTTATAAAGACTGCAGCGGTTTTCTTTGTGGTGTCCTTCCATTAACACAAATCTTTTTCATTTTTTTTTCTGATCGTGGACACAGGAACAAAGCGTAGCAGCAGTCCTGAATCTTTTCCATTTGTAGACAGTTTATCTCATCATGGATTGATGAACACCCAGGTCTTTAGAAATGCTTTTGTAGCCCATTCCACCTTTGTGCATCCCTGTAATACATCATCTAAGGTCCTGTGAAAGTTGGTGGGAGAGGGATACGTTTCACACACATCGATTTTTCGTGCACAGATTTGTCAGTAACCAGTCTCAGTGTCTTTATTATTCTTTATTTATTAATGCAGTGCAGAAAGTATTGGAACAGACAGTCTTAAAGTAAATAACATTTAATATTTGGTTGCACATCACCAAACTTTCATTCTTGCATTAAAACTCGAATGGTTTCTGTGCGCGTGTGTGTGTATACACGTATACACATTTAGATTTACATTTTCGTGGCGTTTGGCAGGCGCCCTTATCTAGAGCGACTTACATTTATATATCTGAGCAGTTGAGGGTTAAGGGCCTTGCTCAAGGGCCCAACAGTGCTGGGGTTTGAACTCACACACGTGGTGGTTTTGTTGTGCTGTGGGGAGCAAATTGCTGGAATGGTTTGGGTCCACTTTTTCCCCTTACTGTTCCCATTTTTTTTTCTTCCTGATCCTCTTGAAATTTTAAGTAAGTGAAATATTGCAATAAATGGTATAACATTTAGCATGTATCAGGTCACTATTTTAAATATATTATTACTTTATCATATATTTATTACTACAATTGTAAGTTTGTTCCAAATTTTTATTTAATGAGACTGACATTTACATCAGTCTCACAAACCCTTTGCAATACCATCATGAACCCCTAGGGGTTCACGAATCCCTGGTTGGTGAAACTCTGCCTTAGAGAAGGGTCACTGCAAATCAGTACAAAGTTATTCAGACTAATCACCTTTATCCTATGATGAAAAATTTCTGTCCTGATGAGAGTGGTCTCTTTCCGGATGATGGAGCTCCATCCACAGGGAACGAGTGCTCACTGAATGATTTGATGAGGATGAAAATTATGTAAATGATATTCTATGGCCTTCACAGTCAGAAGATCTCACCCATGGGAGATTATGGACTGATGCATTTGGTCTTGTTCACATCTGGTGGTTTGGGATGCATATGGCCACATCACATTTGTAGTTTGAACACAAAAGTGTCTTCATGCGGTCCCGACAGCAACGAAGGACCACCAAATCGACTGCGTCATTAGTCAGACCATGCGTTTTAAAATGTTTGAAACAGCCTGTACATGAGCGAGGATTTATGGGACATTTCTGCCTGAAAACAAATGCAACGGATGATTGAGTTAATAAATGTGAGTGCAACCCGTCCTTCAGCGTAAATGATGTATGAAATCTGATTAGAAGTGGTCACTGGAGACACATTCAAAATGGCAGGTGTAAAAGGCTACGCGTTTCGGCCGTCCTTTTGAGATGGATGTTAATACCATGTCTGAACAGGGCCTTAGGCAGCGCTCTCTATGACCACCACCATGTTTTAGAAGAATGGTGTTTATTGCTCAAGTTCAGTTCAAGAGACTTGTACAATTTTTGGCCAAGGTGCATGGAAGCTGTTCTGGCAGCTTGTACTGGCCCAGCATCTTGGTAACACACTTGTTTCCTTTAATTTGTCACCTGTGTGTGTGTGTGTGTGTGTGTGTGTGTGTGTGTGTATATATCTATATATTGAGTATATATCAAATTTAAATAACGAGTGGTCATTAAAGCTCCCTTTTTCTTAATTTGATTTCTGACACATGTAGAGAGTAATGATTGAATTTTTCCCTCATTTGTGCAGGGCTCTGTTTGATTACGACCGTACCAGAGACAGCTGCCTACCCAGCCAGGGCCTGAGCTTCTCATATGGAGACATTCTACATGTCATCAATGCTTCTGATGACGAGTGGTGGCAAGCACGGCTCGTCACTTCCCATGGCGAAAGTGAGCAGATCGGGGTCATTCCCAGCAAGAAAAGGTACAGCATTACCCATCGCCCCTGACAAAAGATTACAAGTTTACTTCAAAGTAAGAACAGGTGTGCTAAATTAATCATATTAAATAAATAAAAAAGCAGATGTATTTATTAGCAAACAGTTCGATGAGTAATAAGGTAATCTAGTCCATTCATTTCTAATCTCTGATTGGTTATTGAGAGAGAGAAGTGGGGGGGGGGAGTGGGGATAGAACAAAGAGCTGAACATTGGCAGTACAGCTGCAATGTTGCTGCAACCAATTAACAAACCAAAATTTTCACAAATAATGCTGGTCAGTTCAGTGTTGGTATAAGTAACCATTTGGATTATCATCCAGATTTGTAAAAGGTAAGAAAAACCAGTTGGGTGCTTTTCAGAGTACACAGTATACTTCATATAAAATGCATCTCATTTCTAATTCGTTTATAGTCTAGCTCATGGAATATGTAATGGTATCTACACAACAAACAACAATGTGTGTACACAGTAAACAAAGCCTGATGTTGGTGCTCGGTCACTTAGCGTTTTGGCATACCATTTGTTGAGCCAGTTGAGAAAGCAGCAGAATTATTTAACTAAACACTGCTTTTTTTCCCGTAACACAGGGTGGAAAAGAAAGAGCGTGCTCGGTTAAAAACTGTCAAGTTCCATGCTAGGACCGGCATGATTGAGTCCAATAGGGTGAGTGCGATTGAAATGCACCTCACTCCCTTCCTATCCTGTCATCCTGTGTAAACTACATGCTAGATGATCTACCTGATACAGGTATGGGTAAAGGGACCTTCTTACTATAGTCGGAGAATAGCAGGCGGCTCACGTGTCACTGAGTGTGTAGAGATAGACAGATCTACACACATACACGTAATAATACAGAAATTCAATCATTACACTCTGTGATGGTGAGACATCTAAACATTCGGTTTGGTCTAATGATTTTGCATGGACCTTAAATTAGATTCAGATCATATTCCTCTTTTTTTTAATGATATTTTTGGAATTTTTCCCACTTGTACCCATTCATTGCCCATGATGAATGTCTCTGATACATTACACTCCATCAGTTGTTTAATTTATTTCTTCTTTTTTTTTTTTTTTTTTTGCATGCTTGTGTTTGCTAGCTGTTGGTGTGCTGTTGATTGTATTGAAACCCATTTGTTCTGTTTTTCATCTCTCATTTCCACTCCCGTCATGTGGTCACCTCCCAGCAGCCAGTCAAAGTAAAGCGCAAAAAAAGCTTCAACCTGTCACGCAAGTTCCCGTTTTACAAGAGCAAGGAGAATATTGTGCAGGAATTGGTGGAGCCTGAACGTGAGTATATAAGTGTGTGTGCAGGGGTTTAAGGGCTCTAATACCTGCTGTCCTTCATGCTTCATCCTCCTTCATGCTTGCCTGTGGGACAGCGTGCGGCTGGCTTTTGGTGCCTCGTCATACCTTTAAGTCCTCCCCATGAGACAGCAGAACCAATCAGAATACAGTGTTCTCTGGCCTCTGTGTGCTCTGAGCGAGGTCTTAGATGTCTGCTGCTCACTGGTGTAGAGATGCACTAATACTCCAGTGCTGTGCTTTACCTAGTGCTATTCATTTGCCTACAAAATCTCTGATTATCATTATTCCAACTTAATGCTTGAAGCAATATTCTACATGGGTACACTGTAGACTAATCAGACCGAGAGCACAGCCAGTTTGTGTTAGTCTCTCTCTCCATCCCCAGAGAGCACTACACCTCTCTTTTCGGCCTCTCACTAACATCTATTTCTTCCTGTCTGCTCTCTTCTTCTTTGTTTCTGCTTTCACCTTTCGGGACACTCAGGACTTCCCAGGGTTAAGCGATGACTTTTATGGATCAAAGAGTTTGAGTAAGTGTGTGTGGTTATACTTATCAAGCAGCTGTCCCTTGAGCTCAGAATGCCACACATAAAGCTTTCTCTCCCCCTCTCTCTCACATCCACCAGCAATCACCCAGTTAGAATATGAATGTTAAATATTAGAATATGAGAGTTTATAAGAGATTATAACGAGAGATAACATTAGCAGCAGCACTACACTGTTTTTGTTTCAGTTAAACTACAGAGGTTTGCTTTCTTAAACAAAAAAAAATAAGAGTTGCATTTTCCTACCTCAAGCTGCAAGGTTTCTATAGACATATGCTGGGTGAGTAAATGTACAACTTAGGATCTTAACCATTCAAACATGGATTAACATATAAATAATATTCAGTGAGATGAATTCTGACAGCCCTAGTGTGAAATACTTTCAAATTCTTGCAGTACTAGCTATAAAACCTTTCTCTGTTCGGGATTTGATACTTTTATTTATTGTATTGAAGCATGGATAGAATTTATAGCGAATCAACCGTATTAATTCATGGCCAGTGCACCAGATGTGAACTGGTGCTAGCACAGTAAAACGTCAGTGTGAAAGACACAGGCCATGCTTTCTGTGGTGAAACAGTAAGTTAGCTTCACTTGATCTGATGTTTTCCTTGATTCTCACACCCATGCTGTTAAATTGCGAATACGGTTAATGATCTTCATGATCAAAACTGTAGTAAAGTAAGAGAGTTTTCATTGTCTCCTAAATCAAGCAAATTACCAAGCAAAGTACAAATCAAGTCACATAGTGCTGATGTGTATTTGAGATTACAACTGGTGTTAAATGAGCTGTTGAAACCTGTAGTTAGTATCTTGTGGATGTGATGCATGCCCACCTTTTGATTCCAGTGAGAAACTGAATACCAGGGTGTTTACTTTGGCACGATTTGTAGTATCGGTTTCTGTTGTAGTAACACAGACACGGCCATAGGAAACCCTGACCAGGGAGTGGAGGTCATTTGGGACTTTACAGGAGGAAATACTTAATTTACTTCTACTGCCACCTCCTACCACTTCTCTATAAAGGAACTGGTGGACATCTGTGTGCATGCGCAAGACTTGCTTTCCTTTTATTTCTGCTCTCTATTTCCTTTCTGTAATATAACGGTGAGATGATGTTGTTGTTGTTGCTGCTGCTGCTGTTGTTTTCTTCAAGTTAATCTGTACTTTGTACTAATTTTAAAACTGTTCACATGGAGATATTTTGAACCTTCCCTTTCTTTCTGCAGAGTGTTTGACATCTAATACCAGCGACAGTGAGAGCAGCTCCAGTAAGTGACTTGAAAGCCCATTATTGTGTGAACCATCATCATTTCATTAAATGCATTGAATACTAAAAAATTTTAATAAATATTTCACTTTATTGTATTACAGAGATAATTCAACTTGGGTACTGTTGTCATGGTTTGGGGGTTTTAAGTCTTTTTGTTCATGTGTAATTGCCTACAAACTGAAATATTCCGTTAAAGACATTTTACTCTCATGTCTAGGAACCCCC
>JANDJT010000217.1:7883438-7927750 GCA_024331685.1 Stegophilus panzeri
GTTTATTTTTGTATAGATTACTATGCGTACCTGGAAGATATGGGTAGTACAAATGGGTATGCCTCCCATGGTTTCAGGCTCTATATCATCTTCTTTGCCACACAGTGTTAAAAAAAAAAACAAGCTGTGTATCACTCGTAGCAAATTGCTAACAGATTTGTCCACTCAGAAACAAAGCATCCGTCCTAAGCTTCCGAAAACAAAGGAGTGCATGCGATGTCTCTGCATGAAGTGTGTTATTTCTAGCATCAAGGTGAACAGTGTATTGACCTTACAGACACCATGGGGAAGAGGGACAGAGATTACCATTGATTATTTGTGTTGATATAATTTAGATGTGTGTCCTGTTTTTTTAAATAGTTAAAAATAAACCCAGGACTTGTTTGTCTTATATATTTGGTTTGATAGCATTTTAGCTACTATGTGGAGATAGTGTAACTTACAGGATGAGTGTACAGAATAGATCACAGTTTCATTTGCATAACAGTGGAGGCTAAGATTTGTATATACAATTATGTACTTTATGTATTTGGCACACTCCCTTATGCAGAGCATCTTATAGAAGTGTTTTGAAGTCTCTATCAATAAATACATCCTGATATTGGTTCACTAGCTCACAGACCAAGAACACTATCAGTATAAAAACTCTGTTGGGGAGGCAATATAGTAAGAAAAGCACACAGACAGAACGATTTTAAAAATATTGTATTTATTTATTTATTTTAAATGTCATTTAATTCAGTATTTTTTTTTAGCTACCTGACCAAATGAGAAGAATATAATGAGATAAAGATTTGGGGATCAAGACTGACAATTTGAATAACAAATGAAGAAAATGGTTTATGTTTCATAAGACAATATTTGGTTCCACTTTAAAAAAAAATATTTTGGGGACATCATTAGCCTTGGCTTAAATAACATAGTTTATGTTACTACCTGCAGAAGAGTAAGCCTATTTATGTGGCAGCCACAAAACATGTTTAAATAGACTCAATATATGAAGCTGAGGTAAGTTTGGCCACAGATGCAGCAGCGCGCGCTGCATGTTCACTGGACTGTGACGTTGCGTCGTGTTTCCTATAAAGTCTGCAAGCGCGCGCGCCCAAAAGCAGCTGAGAGAGCACTGCTTCAGTCATGAGTTTCATGCGATTTCCAGACTTCAATTCATTTAAACTCGAATAATTTATCTTGATATTCATCTTTAATCCTGGGACTTGTGAGGCTATTCTATTGGAAGCTCCAGTATATTGTTTCCCAAATTTTATTGAGATCATTTTAAGGGAAAACACTCAAAACACTCGCACCTGCGCGTGAGGCTGCTCTTCACTGGAGTTCGGGACGCTTGTTTCCATTATAGGACGTACCTCGCCGGATCTGATACTCTGAACTGTATGTAAATGTGTTCTTGTCATAGGGATCTCTACTGAACAATAACATTAACTGATTTTTCTCAACTGGACGGAAGCGCGCACGCAGTTATACGGAGTTGGAGCTGCTTTACGAGTCACTTGGAGTGAGTGATACTGTAGAGTACTGACACCTTCTCTAAACACACTGAATGAACATGACTCCCAGAGAAAGCGCGGCTTTCATACTCGCGCTTTTTCACTGCTTGACGCCAGCAAATGGTAAGTGGTCATCTTTTAAATCAACCATCGCTCATTTATCCTATCTGTGTTTCGAACTGATGACTTGCTCTTTCAGGCTACTGAAAACAATAGAGATGTTGGCGTTGTGGTAGACTGGTGGTCACACAAATCTTAAGTGTTCATTAATACTATGAATAAACAGTTGCTATACTAGTCCATGAAGCGCATCGAGTCTATTTCTCCGCTTTAGCACCTGTGTGACTTTATAGATGTTTGGATGCGCTCCTGCGGGTAATGCAGTTCCATGTTAATGCACAGGAGGGAGTTTAGTCCAAGCGATGCACTGATTCTGAGCTTCAGTGACGCTGTGTACCTGCTCAGCTTTGAGGAAGTCATCAAGCTGCCTCTTCATGTCTTTATTGAAGCTCTAGTTTGCTGTTGCTGGTTTTTATGTAAGTGATTGTGGGTGATCAATTGGTTAGTAGTAAATAAACAAACAAAAACATGCTGATTTGTCCATCCTGCAAATGTGGTTTGTCAATATCAGAACGTAGCCTTAAACAACGGACAGTGATTCCCAACTTGAAAAAGTAGTCTGCACCTTGTATGAACTGGCACTGGAGTGTGATTCATTTGGCATTCATTATTTTCAGTATGAAGTTGAACCCAAAACAGTAGAACTGAGTGGAATGTCCAGTGTGAAAAGAGAATTTCTGTTTACAGGAGAAAGATCCATTGACTGTCCGGCTCTCTCAGACCATAAATAAATATGAATATAAAGGGTGGATGTTGCTTAAGATGCTGCAGATACACGTCTTCCTCTTAGTATCCAAACAAATAGAGACTCCTGCTTTGATCCAAAGAGAGGAAATACTACTCCTCCCACCTGTAGCCATTATGGTATTCATGCTTTGTCTACAAGGTTTCCATGTAGATTTCCTTCGCTGTCCACATGCCGAGCGTGGGAAACACACATGGAGGAAGTGGATGGAGAGCCAGGAGGCACCCTGGAATTGTTCTGGCCCACCGAGGTCAGGGAAATGTGACACACTGCCCGAATAAAGATTCCTTCCCCAAGCATCTTGCATGCCTAGTTAACTGTAAATATAACTCATATATTCACTCGGTATGAAAATGTATGCCATTGTTTTTTGAAGGCCTAAAATGCATTGTCTATACTAAATATGTAATCAAAAAAGGTGTGCAGTCGAGGTGATTGTTTAAGAAATAAGGGAGTATTTAAAGCAAATATTAAAAAAGTGCATGGAATATTTGACAAATCAAGATTTCTTAGCAAAATAAATTTAACCAAGCACCAAGGTACTGCTCTGTGAAATGTTCTTGGGGATTTCAGTAAATAGATATAGCCGTCTTGTGGTTGTGCTGCATATGGAGGGAGCAATCAATGCACTGTTTTACAAAATAGTGAGCTGATAGATTTTTGGACATTTGAAAGGATTAGTAGATGCAAAGATATCTTTGAGTCTTAGCAGTATTCTTTGATGAGGCAAATCTGATGGCTTTGTGTTGTGTTTCTGGCACAGCTATTGATTTCCTACTGATTGACTGCTGAATACATTAGGGCTTATCAAACTTTTTGCAGGCATGCGCCTTTAAATTCAACGGACTAGCTCAGTACAGATTTATTTAATGAACATAATCCAACTATTGAAATAATATGCTCATTACTTAAATGTGTACTTACATAATTAATTCTTTCACTCTTTCACACTTACTAACCACTTTATCCTGATCAGGGTTACAGTGGATCAAAAGCCTATCCCTAAGTCTACGTTCAAATTTTTTGAAATATTTAAAATAATTGCTTTTATTTTTGTGATCAGCTAAAATAAAGGAATGAACTTTCCTGAAATAGTTACATAGTTCCTAGAATGGTTATAGCAATTGAACATTAGTCAGTGTTCTTTCTGAACTTCTATTTACTGTAAATTAGTCATTGGAGGAACAGAATTCTTTGTGGATTATTCATCACCCTGATTGCTCATTAAGCTCTGAGAATAAGACAAAATCTGACTTTGACCTTTCTTATTAAACATTTAGTAATTTAGCACTGGGACAGTAGTAAAATATGCTTAATTGGTGTAGATATTGTCCAGGGACCATTTCAAATTGATTTTTTTCATACATGAGGGTGAAATTTGACTTCCAATTTTGAAGTACTCTCCAACCACTGAGGCAATACAGTCTCTCATAGAAATGTTTTAACACGTCTAGCAGCCGGTTGCACCAGAAGAAAGTAAGCCCTATTAAAGTATATTTTGAATTTTAAACGGCCACTATGTTCAGGGTTACCGAATTTTTTTTAAATTGCACCACTTAGCATAGGTTAGTTATAACGTAGTTATGATCATAATATCTGCCATAAACATAACTACTGGTTAATTCTGTTACAGTGCACAGGTATGGTCTTTACCAACTATAAATATATATTTTTATTTTATACTTTTAAAATCAGGCATCATAACAAGCACTTTACTCCACTGGTGCAAAATGTCATAGGTCAAACTGAGATTATTGGCAAGGAACATCATAAAATATTTTAAACATTTTACAATTAATGTAATGCTGTACTTTATTCTGTCATTCACCATTTTCAAAGGCAGATACATTTCACAACAGCCTCATTATGTTTTGCTGCTAGGATTTGTTACTAAAATACCATTGCTGCATGAGAGCCCAAGCAGAACAAGTGCAGATACTAGAGATGGATAATTTGAGTCACCACTTTTAATATTTGACTAATATGAGAGACAGACCTTACTTGAAGTAAATGTTACTGAAATGAAATACAGATGCTAACTGCTTCCCCGTGTCCCAATCACAGATGTAGTATTTCTTGTTTTGTCAGATCATGTTTCTTCTGTCAGAAGGCTTTCTGTGTGCACTGTGGAGGAGATCTGTGATGCACTAGTACAGGAGGCTGAGAAGCATACAGTAGATAGAGGTCAGCCATGTGCAAAATCAAATCATCTTTCAATAGAGGAGTGGAATGTGTGAGGACACTATGCATTACAGGGTCTTTCTGTAGCTGAAAGGCAGGTGCCATCAAAGGGGCTGTGAATGTTAATGTTGGTTATCTCTTGATCCTTCCAGTGTTTGACAGACTGGGGATTATTGTGGTAGTCAGTGGACCAGTGAAATGGTTAATAGCTTACACGCATGCTTTATATTTGGCCTAAATGTGGGTGATGATGCCAGTTTCCCTCATGCCATATAATAAACAGATTAGTTTCAGAGCCCGCTATAATACATTTTCATACTTTCATATTGCAGTTTCAGAGTGAATGTCCTTCACCAGTCCTTCACCAAATCCTGTGAGATTTAGTGCATATTATGAGAGCTTATGACATTCTATTCCACTTTTGAAGGATATAGTATGTACTGTTTGTTATACCCTAGAGTCTACAGTATAACCTTATTTGAGTGGTATTGCTTGTAAAACCTGACTGTAACGGCATATTTGGCCAGGTGTTTTGCTGCTTGTATTTTTGTAAGAATGGGAGAGATTTGGACAGTTCTCTGAGGACTGAACTTTAAGCTAATAAAAAGTCTGTTCTTTTTGATGTTGTCTTAACCTAGCAGCTTGGAAGAAGGACAAACTGGAATATGACTGTATGCTTGTGTATGAAAAGCAAGTCTCAGTATTTAAGACATTCTCCTGTTTTGGCAGATCAGGTATGCATGAATTTCCTCAGGGATATTCATTCCCTTGAAACACAATGATAAAAAAGCAGAATGGATATGCAGTAAACAAAATAAGTGTGGTCATTCTCTGGGGAGTATCCCAGGGCAAACAATTTATGCTTGTCTTTTACCCCATTTTCTTTCATGAGGCCTGTATGCATTTGAACACTTTTGTTCTTAGTGTCAGTGAACCTTGTGCCAAGGCTACAGGAATTGTGATTCTCTATTGTTGTGTGGGTGTGCGTGCTCAAAAATGATTGCCTCCTCTGAGACGCCTTTACGGGCACACTGCATCACACAGTGAGTGAACAGGAAGAACAGGGAGTCCTGAATTAACTGCAGTGAAGGGAATTCCGCACATTATGCCTAGCAATTTCAGGGCTGTTAGGTGAAATTTCCTCATCACACACACACAATCCATGACTAAAATTAAAAGTAGTGCATTTAACAACCCTCAATACATTGCTGAGGTAGAGCTCCATTGGTCTAAGTCACTTGTTCGTAATCTGGTTTTAGTTTGTTGGATTACTCAAATGAACTCCAAATTGGTAAAGTCAGTGATGTCTCCAGTTTTTGTTTTCCTTTAATGTTTCATTGGGGAATAATTTCTTAAATGCACACATTGGATCAATTTTTTCCTGTTCTCATGATACAGTATATTGGAATTAAATGAATAAGATATTTAGAAGAGAAGGATCCATAGCACAGAGAAAGAGGTGCCTGAGCAACTCTCAACTCATTTCACTGACAGTTTAATGACTGGAACTGGAGCCCAAGCAAGTTTGCTAAATCCTGCATCCTTTTATGTACCCAGACTATACAGTATTACATGTATTCATGCCTGTTACATAGTTTTAATGGGCTTCTATGAGCACCATGATTCAGGCCCCTTGAAGCACCGCAGCAAACTGTATTTCTGGCATTTTTCAGACACTGTTCTGAGGAATGCAGGCCCCAGCTGTTGAAGAGGGGGCGAAGCTGCTTGTGAGGTCAACAATGGGCAGGAGTCAGGGGCAGGTGGGGGTGGAAGAAGGGGGCACGTGGGCGCAGAGAGACAGATATGATGGAAATTTATAAGAAAGAACGCTTTTTAAGTACTGCTGGAGGCCCTGCTGAACAAACCAGCTGTGAGGATGAGCACTGAAAGTTTGTGGACTTTAAGTACTGTGTTTCTCACCAGTATATGAATGCAGGTCCACATCTGTGAGAATGTACTCATGGGAGAGGAAATGTGTGCATGTGTGTTTTGTGTGTAACTGCCCATGTGCATAATTACCGGCTGACACCAATATAAAAGGAATGATACAGAATCATAAGCTACTGGCACCAAATGCAGGGACCAAAATCAATTAGCAACACTCTGGCTATTGGTCTTTCTCTTTCATTCACCCACAGCCTCATGCACTACTCTAACTTTTAATGAGGATGTTTTTCATAGGGTTTTAGTAGGAAATCCTGCAATAAATTACAAGTGACAAGGACCACATGTCGCTGGGGTATTGACATTGGAACGAAACCTTTTACTGATGCAAGCTGCAATGTTACTATATTATTTTAGTTTTACTCTTTTCACAAATTTTACTGACACACAGTGATATGTATGTGATATGTAGGGCAGGTTTTATCATGCTTTTTATCTTGTGAAATGGCATGACATCTGTAAAGATGTACTAAACTATCAAAAATACTCCGACGATTTAATTAGACATGGAAAACCTCACAAAGTGGCCGGGGAATACTGAAATACTTTGCAATAAGAAAAGTGATACTTTTTAGCTGAGCGAGTTACAGTGATATAGCTATATTTAAAGTAAGAGTTTTGGGTAGAGGTGCAGTATCCGTCTGAGAGAGGTGGGGACACAAGTAATATCCCTTCCTTTTAACTAACCTTGGAGCATAAAACAACAATGATGTTATAGCAGACTGAAAGGAAGTTCGTATTAAGTAGCAACATTGGTGGGTAAGTTCATTCTTCCAATGCAGCTGTGCTTTTATACTTACTTTCACAATACACAGAACAGATTTAATTGGTTTTGTGTGGTTGTGTGTTTGCAGGTGTGCAAGACTGATGGTAGGGTGCAGTGGCTGAACATCATGTTTATATGCATATTGATTCAGTCTGATGAAGCTTTTTTGAATAGAGGGGAAATAGGGAAGCAGTAAGAGAGTGTGTATATAGGAGAAAAAGCAAGAGAGCGTGCACGAGAGAGAGAGAGAGAGAGAGAGAGAGAGAGAGAGAGAGAGAGAGAGAGAAGTTATGAGTAAAGGTAACCCTTATTATGAACTGAAGACATTTTGTAACTCTGCAGTTTTCCTTTTCTGACTAATTTTACATACTGTATCCACTCTACTGTGCAATTAAAGTAAGCCTATTTTGCAGAACAAAAAGCACAATGAACAAATGCCGTTTGAGGAGCAGAGTCAAAATGGACACCAGAGAGCCTGACAGTGCTTCCTATCCTCAGCATGTCGCAATTTTCCCATCAGCTATTTTAACTGACCACACACGAAATATAATTCTTCAGTTTAACAATATTTCTGTATCTTCCACACATAAAAAATACTAACATATAAAGAAGGCTGGACAAGCTCCATTAAAGTGGTTACATAAGAAACAGGAAACAAGATTAAACTGACTGAGTGATTTAATTGACTTTATTGGTTTTGTGCAGATAGAGGTGACCCCCAACAGAAGATTTGGGTCTGGCTTGATTTGAAGTGAAAAATTCAATAATTTGAGTAACTACACTGATTGTAATTACAATGCTGGCAGTAGAGACATACCGTTACTGAATGCCTTGGCTGTGTTGTGCTTCCTGCAGGGATGGTGTTAGACCCACAGCTGCATCCTTCCAAAGACACACACCTGCAGCATGCTGGAGGATCCCTCATACTCATCTGCAGGTAGTGTATTCCCATCTCTGACACATCCTGCAAAGCTACAAATCTTATTTCTGTTGCTGCTACTAGTACTATTACTACTATTACTACTGTAGTAGTAGTAGTAGTAGTAGTAGCATACAAATATTTGTTTGTTGTCATGTCTAAAGAATTTTCATTTTCCTGCCCCCACAAAAACTGTGAGACATTTTGGACTAAATTTTACTTACTATATCTGTGTTTAGGAGGATAATACATCACTTTTGTGTCTTGTATTGCTTCAGAAGAGATGAATAATCAGGCCCACTTCAGAAGAAGGATAGTTGGCGTGAGTCCAGGAACATTTGTTCTGACTCTGCTTACTTCTAATGCTCTTAAATCTCAGCGTAATTTACCATCAGCACTCAAATTAAAACAGATAAGAGTCGTATTTCTGATTAGGGTATTACACATTCAGTAACTCCATGACCCAATCGATATGGTCTCATTTGTTAAAATCAATCTTATTGGAACAGGAAGATGGAACTTATATATTTATTGAATATTTATGGAGACTTGCATCATGTTGCAATCATGTCAGGAATGCTAACCCCCCTCGGGCCTGTGGAATGTGATGCTTCCCTACAAGGGCATGTGCTCTTAATGTCTCTGATTTGTCCGTTCTATCTGGCTCGTTATGAGGGACTAAATTTGTTTAACCTCTCGGTCTAGAGGCAAACCGACTGGTATGTCAGACATGGTATGTTTGATCTCTTCTGGGATCTGTTTAATGTGATCTTGTTTGAAAAATGTGTTGCTATAACGTGCCATACAAGTAAAGCCATGTTCCCATGTGAAAGTCAGACTTATCAAAATGCATTATGCATTTGAAATGTCAAAATAAGCCATTATATCGTTAAATATAGATATATAGATGGGAAATGGCAATTAAAAGAAATGAACAGAACTGTTAAACATCTATTTGTGTACAGAATTGAAAATTTAGGTTTCATAATACAAACACTATTTAATATCCTCTTATGATTAGTCTACATTTGAAACAGCGAATTAGGCCAGGTGTGTCATCTGTGGCTGTACATATATGTTATTCTTAATAGTTATTATTGATTTTTGGATTAGGGGGTCTACCCAGCTGCAGTGGAAGCTTGCCAGTAGGAAACTGAGCTCTGAAGGGGTCCAAGTTGAACCATGTGAGCTAACTACAAACTGCAGCAAGCTGGTGATACACAACCTGAAGTACACAGACACAGGATACTACACTTGCAGTCATAACAATTCCAGAAAACACAAGAGTTCAACGTATGTCTTTGTCAAAGGTGTGTTATTGGTTTTAGATACTGTAGGTCATTTAACTTTTTCCTAGAATACACCTGAGACTAAAGAAGATATAATTGGGATAATCATCATTTCTAGGATTAGAAACTGTTCAGAGCCCAGAGACCCCCGAAACTTCACTTTTATTGCTGTGAGCATGGATTAGCAACATCATTGTATTCAGTCCTTTTTAAGAAAATGTGTTTAATCTTTTTCTCCCGTGTTGGTGATTTTTGATCTATTTTATGCTGTTTTTGTTTGCTATAAATTTTGTTAAAAGTCTTTATAACAAAAAAGTCACATCTTTAAAACTAAATTGTCCAACAATTGCAGCATTTACAAGGCCAGAAGATCCTAGGACAATATTAGTTCCTGATATTTTTTCAGTCTGTAAGTGACTAAGTGATACCAATTGTGGAATGTCTCCAGTGCTTTGAAATATGTAAAGTGTGGGCTGCTTTGTGCACTCCTTTGAGGTTTAAACAAAAACATGAAACAGCCAGTCCGGCAGCGCCTTTTTGTAATAACATATTTCTGATCACACACTGAAAAGACATTTATTATATTAAATTAGGCAGACAGAACAAAGATGCAGAGACAGGATAGTATTTGTACAGGGCTGGATGACTTTTGGTAGACGGAAGCGGAGTGTGATTGTGTTGGAAGCTCTGGTCATTGACTATTATTTCCTGATGGGCTCCTGTTTTTCCAGTGTCTTACTGACTGTCACCGTAGTATTGTGTTACAGAAATTTCAGCAGATGCCTCATCTACTTAGATAATCACATATGCATAATACATATAGTACACAAAAACGTTATAATATACATATGTATATTTTATGCACAGATCATCGTCATCCATTCCTGGAGACCTCCACGGAAAAAATCCTTTATACATACACACATGAAACAATTCTGGAAATCCCTTGCAGGACAACATCTCCTACACAAAATGTTACTTTGGAAACAGTGAGTATTTTTTCACCTTGCTGTTTCACACATTGTGAAGCCATATATTAAGTGTTTATAAGAAGTTTTATTATGCCCATTGAACGAATATAAGATGGCTTTGGGTGTCATTAATTGCAATATGTGGTTGCACTGTGAGTGCTCCTGACTGCTTTCAGTTCACATGTTAACATCGCAGACAGTTTATTACAACGAGTTTATTACTATGAGGCATTGAAGGAAGTATGGGACTATAAGCATCTTCATGGTTCACATCCTTCAGACATTTTCTGAAGCATTTGGATGTGTACAGATACACTGACAGAGGTGCAGGGAAGCTTGAGAAGGGTTGTGGAGTCACTCAGTCTACTTCCTTTGAGAACAGGAAGGTGGTTGTAGACTTTTCTCATCCACAATAGAAGACGTCGACTATAAATACACCATTTTATACATGTTTGTCATGCAATATAGGTGGGAAAAACAGTTGGCCGAGCGACGTCAAGAAGGTTGATGAATTCAAATCATGATGCATTTTCCAGTATGTGCATATTGTCTGTTAAGCTGTTAAGCTGTACCCAGTGCTGCTTTGCCATGGACAAATACTTCTCAGTTAGATGTTACAGATTGCTGTGTGACCTTCCTGCTGTTGGAACATCTGTGGCATTCATCCTACCCATTTCCTTCCTTCCTTCTTTTTCTAACATCATGATGGAACAAAAGTAAAGTAATAAACAAAAGATGTTAAATGATACTACAGACATGTTTTATGTCTTACAACATACAGAATGTCCCACAGACCTCAATTGTGATTTGCCCTTATACTGTAGCTATATGTATTGGTTTTCAATTGAACCTAACTCGCTCTCATAGAAAAAGAACTGGTGGATTACGTCGAGTGATCTTTTTATTTATTTATTTAGTTTCCCGGCATGAGTGACTCTGCCAAAGCACATGTGTCATGGGATCCAAAAGTGGGTTTCAGGATTCCACTGAGTCCTTATCAGAGGTACGACATAATCACATGTGCCACCAGTGTGAAGGGCGAACAAGTCAAAACAAGCTTCATCTTACTACATCATAGTAAGTGCTTTTTAACATGTTCTCAAATATAAGGTGTTCAAATACAGCAGTTATTGAGTCAACATTTGTGTTTGTAATGTTTAATGTGTAACAGTATACATTCATGTGATCCCAACACTGTGTTCTGTATAGGCAGTGTTCTGGAAAATGTACGGATCACTCCTGAGCATTCAAAAGTCTTGGTTGGAGACACCCTGGCCCTCACCTGTTCAGCAAACACCACATTCAATAGCAAGATTGAATTTGATTGGCAATTCCAAAACAGCCCAGTAAGTTTTTATTATAAATCAAAAGCAATTATTTATACATCATGAAAAACATTTTCTGTTTATATAAGAGGTCTTGAGTCCTTTTGACCTACATACATGATATGGCCAAAGTACATGGGCACCTACGGAACCCGAGTTCTTCCACACCAGCCTTGGCAAACCATGTCTTTATAAAGATCTCACTTTGTGCATAGGGGCACTGTCATACCGGAACAGGTTTGGGTGCCTTAGTTCCAGTGAAAGGAAACGGATGCCACCATTTTGGAAGCACACAATTGTCTCTAGAATGTCTTTGTATGGTGTAGCAGTAATGCTTTCTTACACTGGAACTAAGTTGCCCAAACCTGTTCCAGCATGACAATGCCACTGTGCACAAAGTGAAATCTTTTTAGTGGCCTGCACAGAGCCCTGATTTCAAATGTACTAATTTCCTTTGGGATGAACTGAAACGATGGCTGCTTACTAGGCCTTCTCAGCCGACATCAGTGCCCAATGTCTTGTGGCTGAATGGGCACAAATGCTCACAGCCACATTCCAAAATCTACAGGCATGTCTTCCCAGAAGAAAGGAGGCTGTTATAACAGGAAAAGAGAAACAACTCAATATTAAAACCCATGGTTTTGGAATGGGATGCTCAATACTCAGGTGTCTACATACTTTTGGCCATTTAGTACTGTATATAATATTGAGTTTGTATTGGTAAAATATAAATGTACTAGGTTAGGGTATTAATAAAAATAGTAATGACCACAAAGGAATTGTTTCTCTATATGCCAGATCAATAGAACTCACAACACTAACAGGAGAAGGAGTGACCCTAACAAGGTCATTGTAATGAGCAGCAAACTAATTATACCCAGTGTGACTGTGGAGGACAGTGGCATTTACATCTGCACAGCAACACTAGATGGCTCTAAGAAACATGCTTCAGTTACGGTCATTGTACATGGTGAGTATGTGTTGGATAAATTCTGTCCCATTACTTTTACTATTGTTTTAGTAAATGAGACATTTTTTGTTGTTGTTATTATTTGTAGAGCATCCGTTCCTCAATGTGACCCAAGGAACACATACGGTTGACACTGTTGAAGAAAGTAAAAGGTGGGATGTTAAACCACAGGTCAATGCTCTGCATACACCAGACAAACAGTTGTTTTACGGTCATGAAATTGTTTTATAACTAACAGTAATCCCGAATGCAATGAATAATCAGAATAATTGAAGTAGAGTATCTCTGTATATTCCTGTAACAAAACTTCACAGGTACAAGAATGGCTTCCCCATCAGCGCCTCTTTATGCTATGAGGTAATGGGCTATGACCACATCATCAAGGAGGTGAAAGAAAAGGAAGAAGGGGTCTTTACCTTTGCTTTTTCCAGCCAGAAGAATGGGCTTCACAGGAACATAAGCTGCGCACTTTCTGTCAAAGGTAAGACAACCTACTGTCTACCTGTGATATTTTGTCTGATATCTGTCCTGCATAGAATCCAGAGGCTGCATGAGGCTTATCCCAAAACCACAGCCTTGGGATACTAGGACAGAATGTACAGCAGAAATCCTGTGTTCCACAGATGGGTCATAAATTAAAGGCAAACCTATTGGCTCTGATGTGCCGTAGGGGGATTTTCCTAGCAAGTTTTGGGTCCACAAATCAACACAAAGTTATTCTGACCTTTATCCTGTGATAAAACATTTCTATCCTGAATGGAATGTATCCTAATGGCAGTCTTCCAGGATGACAATGCTCCATCCACAGGGCACAAGTGAGGTTTCTCAGAGACAATCTTGAAAAATATCCACTGACTTTCAGAATAAATTGTACAAAAAATATATTCAGCTATATAGTTTAGTGAGGTCAGTTATACAGCCAGCATGATTTTACTTGATAGATATTGCAGTTAATACAGCCTAATTAGATTATGCTTAATGGAATCAAAATGCTGTTGAGCTGTCTTATTCATCTCCATCTTTAATATGGCTGTATGGGGAAAGAATGCTGGTAGTAGAGGCATAATGTTACTGAATGCCTTGGCTGTGTTGTGCTTCCTGCAGGGATGGTGTTAGACCCACAGCTGCATCCTCCCAAAGACACACACCTGCAGCATGCTGGAGGATCCCTCATACTCATCTGCAGGTTCTGTATTCCCATCTCCGGCACACACCCTTCAAAGCTACAAATCTTATTTCTATTGCTACTACAACTACTATGAACATGTCTGCATGCTGTCATGTCTAAGAATTTTCTTATTCCAGACACCACAAAACATGTGGGATTTTTAAAAAAAAAAAAACTAAATATACACTTATTAAATCTGTCATTATAATGATGATACATCACTTTTGTGTCTTGTATTGCTTCAGAGGAGATGAATAATCAGGCCCAGTACAGAAGAAGGATAGTTTGTTAGTCCAGAAACATTTGTTCTGACTCTGTTTACTTCTAATGCTCTTAAATCTCAGTGTAATTTACCATCACTTAAATTAAAATAGATAAGAGTGGTATTTCTGCCTAGGGTGTTACACATTCAGTAACTCCATGAACCAATCGATATAGTCTCGTTTGATTAAATAATTCTAATTCCTATTGAAAGGTGGAAGTAGTGTGAAATGAAACATGCATGTTTACTGAATATTTATGGAGAATTGCATCATGTTGCAATCATGTCAGGCATGCTAACAATTCTGGGCCTGCAGAGTGTGACAGTTCCCTACAAGGGCATGTTCTCTTAATGTCTCTGATTTGTCCGTTCTATCTGGTTCATTATGAGGGACTAAAGTTGTTTGACCTCTCAGCTGAAGCAAGCCCACTGGTATGTCAGACATGGTATGTTTGTTGCTCTTCTGGGAACACACCATGAAAGAAAAGGCATGTTCCCATGTGAAAGGCAGACTTATCTGAATGCTTGAGAGAGGATTTCACACACTTAAAAATAAACCATTAGATCGTTAAATAGTTATATGGATGAAAAATTAATGGTATGACTATCCAGTATAAATGCATCTGCTGATGCTTTTAGACTACTGATGTAACACAATGCTATTACCTGTGTCTGTATCTTTATCTGTTTAGTGCTCCAATTTGGATCTCTGTCTGTATTTGGATTTAATTCGGAAGTCTAGATGGAAGATCCTTTTTATGTGAACCCCCTGACATTCTGGAAAACATAAAAAAACAAACAAAAAAAAAAACAGTGCTGTAGGGAATTTAAATGATTTGTCATTTATAAATTATCATGACAAATAGCAATTTGCAGAACATAACCTTATTTTCAACAGCTGCTGAACTTGTAAAGTTCCTGAACCACAGCTACTTCACTCAAGTTCATAACTGGTCTCAACCAAATGCTTCATGGAATTTTCTGGCCAGCTTTCTATTTAATATGATTGAGTAAGCTAGGGAACTGACTTTCAGAAAATTAAATTTTGTCTTTCCCAAATCGGGACACTACTGATTATAATTGACAACAATTGCTGTCTAGTAATATTTTATTATATTTACTTTGAGTTTTTGACTTTGTTATATTCTAGAAAGATCAGAAAGGTTTGCTGGACACTTAATCAGAATCTACTACGATGCAGTGCTGCTGCTAGTCTAGATGGGGTCCCTTTCATAAAGATTTTCTTTTAATAACAGTGGAACATTCATTTATGAACAACAAAAAGGCATGCACAATAACTACACATTAATATTGTAAAAATTAATCAAATGCTTATATTTTGGAGACCCCAGCATGCTGGCCTGTGCACAGTGCATGGAGTGGTGCGTCTATAAATGAAAGCATATTTATTTTGTGTTTGTTCAGAATAGTGTGCCTCCTATTTGTATAGTTGGCTTGAGCCCACACTGCATGAAAGTAAAAACCTCCCGTTCATACTAGCTTTAAAAAAAAATCAGTAGGCCTGTTCATATCTGTTTAAAATACATT
This sequence comes from Stegophilus panzeri, assembly GCA_024331685.1. NCBI lineage: Eukaryota > Metazoa > Chordata > Actinopteri > Siluriformes > Trichomycteridae > Stegophilus > Stegophilus panzeri. The sequence goes on from JANDJT010000217.1 coordinate 7,899,152, forward strand.
ATCTGTTTAATCAACAATGTATTTGTATTTGGTTACACCCCTAAGAAGGAGGTCATTGCCAGTATGGTGTGTGAATTCTGCCCCTGACATTTCTACATCAGTTCATAATTGGTCTCATTTAGAGATGTGAACCTTTTTAACTGCTTTGCTTTTTATCTGGCTTGCTGCCTAGACAATTATGTTAGCTACTGGAATCTTTGCTAGGCTAACCTGACATTAGCAAAGAAAACAGGCTAACATGGTAAAATATGACCAGATAATGCTAGCGAATTAATTAAACTTACCTCACTATGCTTTAAATTTTTTAATTTTTTTTTTAAAGAATTTAAAAAACGAGTCTTTGCTTACCCCAGCATATTGAAAAATTTTACTGAGGAAAGACCAGGGGCACTTATCCTAATGTTCCACACTGCTGACCAGTGGCTTATCCATCTTCAAATGTTCATGGATAGCTATAGTGCTAACTCCATTCTACAGCATGAGAAAGTATTGGCCACTGATGAATTGGCACAATTGATGATAGTTTTTTACAATGATGAATTTTATTGGATACTAAACTAAACTGAGTGGATGCTAAACTGTGCCCATGCTATTGATGTGTAGCATACAGTCATTGGCTGGATGATAGAAGAAGAGACCTTTGACATTGCATAGAGTATTTTGAAGGTCTAAATGAAAATCTAAGGAGTAAAAAAAAAAATTCTTGGAAATGTAAATAAGAAGAGTACAAGTATTCAATTTCAGTAATACTAGTAAAGTGTAAATTAAGGCCAGATAATACTTAAGTATAATTAAAAAAATGTAATATATCTGATATAAATGAATGATCATTGTCCCATGAGTTTCATTCTCGAGCATGCTTGAGCTCATATTAAATGAAAGTAAAAACCTCCCAGTCCAATTTTGCGACTTTTTGTTACTTCACAATAGGTAACGGTTCTTAGCTTCTAACCCCTCTGTAACAGAAAAAACACTCTGTTAGGTTCACCGAGAGGGACAGGGTTCTAGCTTTAACCTTTTCTTCTTTCTTTTTTTCTCAAGAGTGTACTGTGGGTTCAGCATTTCAGTATTGGAGCTTTGCAGAAATTATACCATTTAATGAGTTGCTTGAGTGACCACATCTCCGTACTCTTTAAGAACAGACTTGAAAATCTCAGTTTCACAATATAAACACTGTCTAATATTACCTTATGATGATACTACTCCTGATAAAACAGTGAATTAGGCATAGTGTGTTATTTGTGGATCTTCCTATATGCTATTCTTAATAGTCATTGTTGATTTTTGGATTAGGGGGTCTACCCAAGTGCAGTGGAGTCTTGCCAGTAGGACTCTAAGCTCTGAAGGGGTCCAAGTTGAACCGTGTGAGCTAACACCAAACTGCAGCAAGCTGGTGATACACAACCTGAAGTACACAGACACAGGATACTACACTTGCAGTCATAACAATTCCAGAGAACACAAGAGTTCAACATATGTCTTTGTCAAAGGTGAGTTATCGGTTTTAGATCAGTTTGGTGGATGTTTTCTTTTTCTTTTTCAGGAATACACCTCAGACTAAAGAAGACATAATTGGAATGATAACCATTTCCAGGGTTAGAGTTAGGGTTACTGTTTAGTGCTCATAAACGTCTCTTTTAATCTTTTGGGATTAAGAAAATGGGTTTAATCTACGTGTACAGATAATATTTTTTTCTCTGATGTGTAGGCAACTGTTTATCTTTTTTATGCTGCTTTTTTTTTGCTACATTCCACAGCATAAGTTTTTGAAACAAACAAAAAAAAAAACACAAAAAAAACATCTTTAGAACTAAATGGTCCAACAAATGCAGCATTTACAAGGCCAAAATATACTAGCACCTTATTAGTAACTGTTATTTTGTGTATTTCACTGAGGTTTTGACAAAAACATGAGTCAGCCAACCTGGCAATGAGGCCTTTCTGTTGTAACATATTTATGATCACAAACTGAAAAAAACATTTATTATATCAAATTAGGCAGCCAGAACTTGGCTGTTCAGGGACATTGAGACAAAGATGCAGAGACAGGATATTATTGCACTGGATGACTTTTGGGAGACGGAAACGGAGTGTGATTATGTTGGAAGCACTGGTCATTAACTATTATTTCCTGCTTGGGCTTCTGTTTGGCAGTTTAGCAGTAGCAATGTGTGAAAGCAATTTTGGCAGATGCTTTACCAAATTTCTTATTAAAATTTGCCTTCTGATCTTTAGCCCAAGTTCATAAGGCACACTCAAGACATTCTATCACATAGACCCATTTCCTAAAGTACCAAATACCTGTTAGACTTTGCCCATTAATAACCTTTTATCTTACAATTAACTTACAGAATTTTGAAAATGTACAAATACTCTTTCAGAACATAGTGTATATATATATATATATAATGATTGTATGATACATACTTTATATTTATACTGCACACTTGTATATTATGCACAGATCATCAGCACCCATTCCTGGAGACCTTCAGGGACAAGATCCTGTTTGCATACAGGGATCAAAAAAATCTGGAGATCCCTTGCAGGACAACATCTCCTAGTCAAAATGTTACTTTGGAAACAGTGAGTATTTTTACTTTGCCATTTCACGCATTGTGAAGCCATACATTAATACTTTATAAGAAGTTTGATCATGCCATCATGAACCAGTATAAGGTTTTGGGTGTCATTAATTGCACTATGTGGTTACACTGTAAGTATTCTGTGCAGTTTATGTGTTCCTGACTGCTTTCTGTTAACAATATAGACAGTGGTCAATGTGTTTATTACTATGAGGCATTGAAGGACGTATGGGACTGTAAGCATCCTCCAGATTCTCACATGCTTCAACCATTTCCTGAATTATTTTGATACAAGATACAGATACATTGGCAGAGGGGCAGGGAAGCTTGAGATGGTTTGTGGGGCCACCTGGTCTACCTCCTTTAAGAAGAGGAAATTTGTTGTACTTTTTTAATCCAGAATAGAAGACATTGACTATAAATACAGCCATAACTTTATACATGGTTGTCATGCAATATGCAGTAGGTAGGGAAAACAGCTGGCCAAGTGAAGTCACGAAGGTTGATGAACTCAAATCATGATGCATTTTCCAGTGTGTGCATATTGTCTCTTAAGCTGTTAAACTGTACCCAAATGTTGCTTTGTCATGGACAAATACTTCTCAGTTAGATGTTACAGATTGTTGTGTAACCTTCCTACTGCTGGAACATTTGAGGCATTCATCCTACACATTTCCTTCCTTTCCTCTATTTCTAAGTATGATAGAGCAAAAGACACGTAACAAAAAAATATGTGATGTTTTATGCCTTACTACATAGTTACATCTTACCACATAGCCCTTAATATGTATCAGTTTTAAGTTGAAAATAACTCGATCACATAGAGAAAGAATAGACGGACGACCTCAAGACTGATCTTTTCTTTTCAGCTTCCTCCCATGAAACACACTGTCAAAGCACGCATGTCATGGGACCCAAAAGTGGGTTTTAGGATTCCACTGAGTCGCTATAAGAGCTACGACATAATCAAATGTATCACCAGTGTGGATGGAACAGAGGTCACATCAAGATTCCTCTTTTTACGTCGTAGTGAGTGCTTTTTTTAATATTATTGTCCTCAAATATTCAGTGGTCAAATTCAATTATTGCGCCAATATCTATGTTTGTGACATTTAATGTGTAATAGTATACATTCATGTGATGACTTTCTTTGTCTTGTGTGTAGCCAAAGTTCTGGAAAATGTATGCATTGTTCCTGAACATCCAAGAGTCCTGGTTGGAAACCCACTGAACCTCACCTGCTCAGCAGACACCACATTCAATGGCAGGATTACATTTGATTGGGAATTCCAAAACAACCCTGTAAGTTTGTAGGATCTCCCTAGGTCTTGCATATAATATTGAGTTTGTTTTTTGTTAAATAGAAATTTACTAGGTTAGGGTATCAATAACAACAGTAATGATCACAAAGGAATTGCTTCTCTATATGGCAGATCAATCGGACTCATAACACTCATGTAAGCAGGAGTGACCCTGACAGAATCATTGTAATGAACAGCAAACTTATTATACCCAATGTGACTATGAAAGACAATGGGATTTACAATTGCACAGCAACATTAGATGGCTCTAAGAAGCATGCTTCAGTCAATGTCATTGTACATGGTGAGTATGCAATGGATAGATTTCTGTTCTATTAATTTATTTTTATTGTTTTAGAACATGAGAGATTTTTTTTTTGTTATCCTTTGTAGAGCATCCGTTCCTCAATGTGACCCCTGGAACACATACTGTTGTCACTGCTGAAGAAGGTAAAAGGTGGGACTTCAAACCACAGGTCAATGCTCTGCCTGCACCAGACAAAATAGTGTGGTAGGTTCATAAAATTGTTTCCTAACAATATAACAGTAATCCCTAATGCAATGAATAATCGAAATAAGTGTAGAAATTCTCTGTATATTCCTGTAATTTTCACAGGTACAAGGATGGAAACCCCATCAATGCCTCATTATACTATGAGGTAAAGGGCTATGACCTCATCATCCAGGAGGTGAAAGAAAAAGATGCAGGGGTCTTTACCATCGCTTTATCCAGCCAGAAGAATGGGCTTCACAGGAACAGCAGCTACACACTTTTTGTCAAAGGTAAGGCAACCTACTGTCTACCTGTGATATTTTTCTTGAAAGCTTATCCCAAAACCACAGCCTTGGGATACAGGGACAGAATGTACAGAAATCCTGTGTTCCACAGATGGGTGATAAACTTAAGGAAAACCTAGGGCTCTGCTACCATCAGCTACACACTTTTGGTCAATAGTAAGGCAACAGACGCAAATACTAGAATTTTAATTCAGTCTTATCCTAGCCCTATTAGTTTTCTGTGGGTGAAATGTCTCGGTTGTTTTTCTGTGAACTAGATTGACGTAGTGAATGCACCTGGAGTTAATTAGTAGCATTTGAAAGGGACTTACTGCACTAAACATAGAAAGAGACTTATAGCACTACACATTGCACTGCACACATCCAACTGTCCTTCCTGCTCGCATTGAACTTATTGTACCCTACAGATCAATTGCAACATGTTAAGAAAAACTGCATATGACTATCATTTAAAACAAACTACTGAATAAAGCAATATTCAGCAGTTTGTATTTGTATTTAACAGAAAGGGTAATTTGTAATATCACTGCAATAATGAAAGTTTTGTACATTTATATAATTGCTGTACAAGTTATCATTGGGCTTATGGAAATACACAGATAGATAAAGCTTTGATGTGATTATGAGCACAATGTTCAAATTAGTCTAATAAAATCCCAGAGAAAAGAAAAATGTTTGCATATACTCATAATTTTGCTACATGAACATTTGATAATCACTACATTTAAGGTTGAGGCTCATCTTCTGCTGCATATAAACATTTGTGACATTGCATTAGTCACTGGCTTCATACACATTACATAGTCAGGCAAATATAAATGGCAAGTGGGTTATAGTGTGGAAATGGTAAGGGAAAGAGTTTTTGGAGCATTCACAATAAAAGCTCAAATTATTTTGCACATCTACCATTGTCTGTAACAAGGTCTGATTTCAGTAGGTCAGCACATCCATCAGAGTAATCGTCAACGTTGGAGAGAAATATCAAAAACATTCCTCTTCACATTAAAGCTTCAATTGAAATGACTAGCCTCAGCAAAAAACAAACAAACAAACAAACAAACAAACAAAAAAACACATATCCACAGAATTCCCATACATCATATTAAAGTCATGATGCTGACTGCAGGGTTGCTGTGTTAATGATTATGGTCAGAGGTGTGCAGTATTAACTGAGGTGATTACCAGTGTTCGTGCGTGTAATGGTAGGTCATTTGGGTCTTTCATAATCATACAGCTGAAAAGTTATCAGCCAGTGAGGTCTCACAGTTGGCCTTATCTCAGTCAGCCAGAAAGGGGGTGCCTTTCCTTTGAGTGGTGATCCCTCAGCCCTTCTTGTCTACTATTTCCTCTTAGGCCGCTCATGGTCGTCTAGCTTCCTTGTTCTTTTCACTTCATACTCTCTTTCTATTAACCTTTTTGCCTCCATCTTCATTTTTTTAAAGACCCAAATTATGTGTATCTCCACAGTGAAACCCAGAATATCTGAAGAAGATGTGGCTCCTGTAGGCCCCCAGACTTACAGGCTAGGCCAGGAGCACCAGCTTACCTGTACTGTCTTTGGATTTCCAAAGCCCAGTATCACATGGCTGTGGCAGCCCTGTGACCCTGATCAAGTGCTCACACAGTAAGTTGGTATTGCAAGATGTTAGAAGAAGTCAGTTACATTTAGCAAATGTCTAGAATGATCAGAATGTTCCACAATTCCTCCTTTTCCTATAGCTTTGGAGCAATTAGCTATCTGGAGACAAACTGGATATTTATCTTGCAAATCCCAGTGCTCAGCTTGTGCTTCAATCTGGTATTCCCAGGTTTAAAGACCAATGTGTTAGTGAAACTGCAAAAAATGTTGAGTGCTGTCAGTGCACCCAAAATATATAGTGAGCACCAGCAAAAGAACATGGTTGTAAAATCAGGCAAATATAAATGACAAGTGGGTTATAGCTGTGGAAATGGTAAGGGAAATAAATTTTGGAGCATTCACAATAAAAGCTCAAATTATCTTGCATGACAAACACTGTGCAATTAGGACTGCTGTTAATTAAGTGATTATTGGTTCAATAATGCTGTTTGGCAAATTTGGTTCACAGATGAATCATTAATGTCAAAGTACTCAGTTTCTGCAGTTTAAAGATAATCAGCTGTGACAATGGAAACATTACTTGTGTGTTAACATCTGATTTCAGCAGGTTCCTTCCTCTTTACATTAAAACAATGACTAGCTTCAGCAAAAGAAAAGTGAAACACCACAATAATCACAGAATTCAAATACATCATATAAAAGTGATGCTGACTGGAGGGTTGTTGTGTTAATGATTATTGTCAAAGGTATTCACTATAAAGTGAGTTTATCACCAGTACTCATGTGTATGGTGGTAGGTGATTTGGTCAGGTGTCTCATAAGCAAAAGTTATCAAAAGTTTCAGTCTGGGTCAGCATTATCTTAGTCAGCCAGAAAGTGGGGGCGTTTCCTTTAAGTGGTGACGCATGCCTCAGCCCATCCTGTCATGCTACTGCTTCCTCTTTGGCCTCCACGCACATTAATCCCATTGTTATTTTCCTCAGAAGGATATCACATAACCTTTTGTTGTCTTCAACACAGTAAAGCAGTAAAAAAACAATGAGACATTTGTGGGTGGTCTTGAAAGGCATATAATCTTAAGTGGCATTAGTTAAACAAATGATTTTTATTAACGCTAGAAAATGTTATTTTCTGGCTATTTCTCAGCATATCCTCTTTGAAACTTTATGACTAAAAGGAACTTCTGTTTTTGTATGCATACTTCTGGTAGTACTCATTGTGACTCAATTCTCAGAATTTGTATTATTTTCAGCCAAAACTGATTTCCAAAGCAGATTTCACACATTGCATGCACATTTCACACATTTTATTTGCTAGAAATTGCACATATGTAATATGTTATTTCTACTACCTGCATAGAACAAGCCCCATTCAAACATATCCTTTGATTCTGTCTTTTATTAAAATGGGCATTTTCTAATCACAGAAATTCTTTTACCCTATGTCTTATAGGTGCAAATTATATAGGGATCCAATAACTGTCAAAGACAGTACCAAATATTCACATCCAGCAAACGTGATTATGGATGTGTCCAATGAGCTTAAGGAGATAAATGGCAGAAACAAGGTATGTATTGTATGCTGATTACAAAAAAGGCTTCAAAAATATATTTTTGTACATTGTTTTAAAAATGTTTTTGAAAGGTTTCAGGAAGATGTTTTATACATGTTTTATACACTTTACAGTAACAGTACATGAACAATCATGTGCTAATACCTGAATTAATACTTACTTAAATATGAACTAATGATGACTTAAGGCATGTACTAATCAAGAACGAATGAAGAGTAAACCTTAAGACTCACTACAATGTGAGTCTTATGAATTCACGCATGAATAACAACCACCTTAATTAAATGTTAGTACATGTATGTTGGTTAATGTATGAAGTAACAGGTAGGGGTAAACTGAATCAAACACGCCCCTACATGTTAATTAATACATTAATTAACACACATGTACCACCATATACTTAATGTGATTGTTATTCATGCATGAATTCATAAGACTCATGTCATAGTTAAGGTTAGCTTTTCATTAGTTTATGATTAGTACATGCCTTAACTCATCATTAGTTCATAGTTAAGTAAGTATTAATTCAGGTATTAATGCACGATTATTCATGTACTGTTATTGCAAAGTGTTACCTATACATGCATTTACTCCTCAGTCAAAAGGAAGCTAAGAGGAGCTGAATTGAAAGTCAAAGTAGGCAAATCAATATACATCAGATGCATCAAACAACATATTACACTCTTCCTCACTATATGAAGATTGCTGTCCTGGTTATATTGACACTATACACTGAAATGGTAGACATCCCATAAGAGCAACATCCCAGGGAACCTTGTTACCAAAATTGTGATCTTAAACTTGATGAAAGACAGGCTTTAATATATTAGATTCCTCTATGCTTGACCTATATAGTATTCCTCCACACTTGATCTATGGTTGACTCAATACTGTTGTAACAATTTGGGTCAAAAATTTAATCCAAAGCAAACGGTAAGTGTTGTAAAACTCATCCCATGTTACATTGAATGCAAAATTAATGGAATTGAGAAACCCACATATCACTGTAATTGTGAGGATCAAGCCTAGATGTACTAAAGATGTAAGAAAATTTTTCTGCTTTCCAATGAAGCGCTATAACCTCACATGTCATGTCCTCTAAGAGAGAGAGACAGTATTCCACACACAATTTATATGTAAGCCATATTTACTAGCTCATGTAAATGAAAAGACCATGTTTTATAGGGGCATGACCTGGTGTTTAATGATAACAAGGTCAAATAAAAAACAATTAAGATTTGATTGAGAGTGAATTCTTTTTTGATGCATCACATAAATTCCTTAGCTTTAAACAACAGAATAGTAGGTTTCTGCTTCAAAATGTGTTGGAACTGCAAGTAGAGAGAAAAGAGCAGGGTTTGTGTCCAAGAGTGAGGAGGTTAGTCTGAATGTCTGGCTAAATCATTGGGGATTCAATCCTTTGGGTATATATTTTTTTTAAATGTAGCCTCAGGTAACATGGAAATATGGCATTTTGCTGTAATACAATACCACATACTAAGAGTAGTTTCACCTGGTAAACAGGTGTATTTTGTCAGACATAAATTGGTGATTTCCTCAAAATTTCATAGGTCATTTATGTTACTGCAGCTCAGAGCCAAAACAACACAGCAGAAATTCTCAGTGCTTGACTTGAAATCCAGTTCTCTGCTTTATTCATGATGAACTTGCAAAAATACAAACTTGACTTGTTTCTATCTACTTGTTTACAAAGACACCCCCCCCCCCCCCATATGTCAGATGTAATCAACCTTGGGTACAGTCTGGGAACACTAAGACATTTATATTGAGACATGCTGAGACAGCATACATTTGCATACAGCATACAGATGGCTGTACTTTTTATGGGAGCGCTTGACTCTGCTCCTTTGCCAACAGCTGAGCTTACTGTTATGTCTAATAAAATTGCTTCCACTTGTGTGGAGACACTGTACAAATTACACGCAACCCAGGCACTCTTTCTGTTCTCCAATAGTTTAGGCTCCAAAACTTCATTTGAACAAAACAAACAGGTACTTTTACTGTGTGTGTAGTGACTCGTTCATTCAGTGAAGCTCCACACAGACAGTAACTCAAGCCCAGCATCAAACCCAGGACCGTGGAGCTATGAGGCAGCAATGGGGCACCACTGCACCACCATGTCACCCTAAGATTATTTGCAGTGATTTGGGTAGTGTACTGAAACAGTAATTGAAACCGTTATATTCCAAAAATGTGCTGTATTGTTCACAGATAGTAAGTACCCTGGTTGTGATGGCTAACGTGTCAGGAGTTTATACTTGCAAAGCCAGCAATGAGATTGGAGAGAGGACAATGATGACTCATTTCTATGTGAATGGTAAGTGACTTAGTAATGTGGAGTAATGAAGTAATGTGGCTTTTTATGAACAACAGATTTTTTTCAAACTGGTGCCTGCTGGTTTTTGTTTTATGGTTAAGCACACTGTAAAATATGGCAATTTCAATTATATACAATTAGGAGGTGGGGTGGGGGGCTTAATTGTGCACCATTCCTGAATGCTTTGCCTAATTGTGACTATCAGTATTGTAGACAGCTTAACAGGTTCAAATGTTGTTGAACTGAACAGGAGGGCTATGTAATTGAGCGTGCGTTAGCTGTGCACACTAGATTAGAACAATGAGGAAGAATTAAGTATATTATATTACAGACAGAGATCAGGCAGATGGAGTTAGAACACTAAAATAGAAAGGGTACAAGTTGAAGCAGTTTCTGAAATTAGCTAATTAAAAGTGATGGCAGGCTATAGGGGACCAGAGGAGAATATAATGGCCTAGGGAATGTGCTGTGCCAAGGTGGGGATGACTCTGACCACAGGAATGCTGGTGAGAAGGACCGAATTGTAATAACAGCTGTGTTCTCTTACGGAACTCGAGACGCTCTCCAGCACTGTGAATAAACAAGCGTGTTCCAGCTCCCCTGAGGCCTGGCCTCAGCCTGGTTCCTATTGTAGCTGCTTCAGGTCGGCCATCTCTGTTGCCTTCCGCCAACAACCTGCTTCCAATTAGTAGTGATGAAACAGGAAATAACTGCACATTTGACATTCCATGACGGCGATATGCAGCTTTGTGTGCTGTAGTGTGGGGCAGAGTATGACCAGGTCTGAAGACCACTTCTAGAATGGTATTTGTAATGTGAATATTGTCATATACTTTATTATCAGTGAACTAAAATTCTGTGGGAAAATCAGTGTTGGTCTTTGTTCCCAAAATACAATTTCCAAATCCAATATTCCTTTGTTGTTGTGTTCCAGACCATCCCCAGTCTTTTGAGGTCAAACCCTTGACAGCTACTGAAGGAGATGATGTCACGCTGATTTGCCAGGGCACACGGTTCCTCTATGATAGGCTGAGCTGGCATGATTCACAGGGTCGCCTGGTTCAGGGTGACAGCTCCATCCAGATCAGTCATTATTCTGTCTCCCTATTACTCAGACTGAAGAATGTTTCTAGAAACCACACAAATGAATATGAGTGCAGAGCAATCAACCTCAACACCAAAACTGAGGTCAATACAATGTCTAACTTAATCATTGATGGTGAGTTACTTTTATCAAGCCATGAGTATATTTATTATCTGTTTCCATATTTGCATGTATTCATATACCCTATTATGAAGTTGTGGCATTTCCTATTTCTGATATAAAGCTAATTCTGTCACAAATGCATATGAAGCTTAAACATTTTGAATGTGACGTGCTTGCTACACTCTGAAAATAGATTTATCTATCTTATTCAAGTTTGTTTACTGTCTAACTATTTGTACAGAGAGGAGTGTTCCCTGGTTGATACAGAACTTGACCAGTCAGGATGTGAACAGCAGCAGCACTCTGACCCTAGCATGTCTGGCCCATGGTATGCCACCTCCATTTATTACATGGTACAAGGACAAGATTCCCATCACAGAAGGACCAGGTGAAGATGAACTACTGTTTAAGTCTGCTTAAATGTCACATTGTTTCATCACATTCAAAATAAACAAATCTATTTTTTCAAATTTCAAGTTGATCAATGTAGTAATTCATGATTTAATCGATACATTTATATGCGAACACACATCAAATGACCTGAAGTACTGTAGTAAGTAATAAATTGTAGTAAAAATAGTTTTCATTGAAATTACAGAAAAAGAGCAATACACTGACTGTTTTAAGTAATTTAAAAATGCCTGCAGGAATTACTCTGAAAGACAATGGGATCCTGATCATCCAGAGGGTGAAGAAAGAGGATGAGGGCTTGTATGAGTGTCAGGCCAGTAATGCTAAAGGTGTGGCAACCTCTAGTGCGGTCATAACTGTACTGGGTGAGTACCAATCAGCTGACAGTCAACTACTTCTCATTTCCTATAACCAGTACTCAATACAACGTAATTGCATAATGGACCTGGTACTCCAAGTAAGTCAGTGCCAAAGTGCAAGTTCTTTTTATTAGTTTTATGCCAACATCACAATCCGTGATGAACTGAAATCCCATTTGAGCTTTTCTCTATAATCCCATGTATTCATGTGAATAAGATAAAGAACTTTAGCCAAACTTTAATATTTAAGTTATCCCATGAGATGGAGTCTGAGGTTTCTGGGAATGCTATACAAATTCCAAGGCATTTTTTTTAATGATAGGGGTTGCAGAGAGGGTCCCTCACTTGGGAGCTGACCTCTGTGCTATCAGCAAGGAGCTTCACTAATGATGGCAGAACAGCTTCTTAAAGTAGCAAAGGGCTTGAAACTTGAAACACTATAATGGAAGACAAATGACCAGTTATGGTGCCCAGTACGGCACAACGCAGCTTCTTCCATGCAAATGATCCCACAGGCAGTCACTAACATTCTCTTCTGTTTTCTTAGTGCAAAAAGCTGCCTGGTGTAATCAAGTGAATGAATTTGGGATATTTCTGTGTGTCTGCATTAAGATTATCCAAAGCCAACTAGAGCAGGGAATGTGCTTTGGTGGCTTTATTGTTTGTTTCATGCCTTTTGAAAAAAGAAATTCCTAATGGCTTATGCAGTATGCTGACTGTTGAATTTTTTTTGTAATTGATCACAGAACATGTACTATGCAATAAATGAGGAAGTGTGCTTTCCATAAATAAACAGTGTATGAACAATGCCATGTGCCTGCATATCCAAGTTGTATACAAAATGAATTAAAACAAAATGACAATAAAGTAAACAAAGTCACAAAGCGCCTCAGGGAGCTGGCTTACAAATATCAGCTTAACCATTGGTATGTGCTTTTGTGTAACTTCAGGCGATGAAGGCAAGCCAAATATCGAGGTGATCATCCTTGTGTGCACGGGAGCTGCTGCCACCTTCCTTTGGATCATGCTCATTCTCTTCATACGCAAGCTTAGAAAGGTAACAAATACAGTAAGGCTTTAAATTGTTCGAAAACCACTGCTTTGCCTTTATTATAATAAGTTTTGAAAACTGCAAATTCCTAAGAATATCTACAGACTGCAAATTTATACATTTCCCATATATTTAATCAGCATTTTTAAAAATGTATTTAACTGAATAAGCAGTTTTGTAATATTGCTTTCTCACATGACAACTCTTTAACAAAAATGCATACATAACACAATGGTATTTGTGCTCTCTTCTCATTATGATAATTGTTCAATGAAACCCTAAAGGAATATAAAATGTATACCTCTATTTCAATTTAGCCAAGTTCTGCAGATCTAAAGACGGGCTACCTGTCCATCATCATGGATCCTGACCAGATGCCTCTTAATGAACAGTGGGATCGTTTACCTTATGACAGCAGCAAATGGGAGTTCCCTAGAGACCGTCTCCGACTAGGTCAGTTTTATTCATGCATTGGTTCTAACATAAAAACACCTACTGATTCCGCAGAAATAAGTGAATCAATCTAAATGAGCCAATCTACATGCATGATGTTTGGCTTTTTGGACAAAAGGGTTGTACTATTATTTCTTAGTGATCCATGTTTGTCATATGTTCTTTAGTACCCCATAAATTCCCTGTGGAGAGCTACAAAAGTGGTCCCAAGCTCTGCAGATTGTTTTAATTACAGGCCCATATCTTTACTGACAGGACAAGCAGTCTGATTTATGATCCTCGAGGTAGGACAAAGTAAACCGACAAACTCTCTCTCTCTCTCTCTCTCTCTCTCTCTCTCTCTCTCTCTCTCTGTTATATAGGTAAAACTCTCGGCCATGGTGCTTTTGGAAAAGTTGTAGAGGCTTCTGCATTCGGCATAGACAAGCTCTCCACATGCAAAACAGTTGCTGTTAAAATGCTGAAAGGTAAGTTAATGACAAATCATTGATTTGGTCCTGAATTTTTAAACCAAATTTTATTATCAGATGCCCAGATCAGATTTTGTTTGAACTCTTGCATTATCTTCTAATCTCTTTCTAGTAAATTTATGTACCACAATGAGAGCAACCATTTCTCCAGATATTATTCTTTGAATTAGATTTACATTCAAAGCAGGAACCTTTCACAGCTGGATGATTTTGCTTTTACACAAAACCTTTCACATCACAATATAGATGCAGAGATAATTATCAGCTATGTTATCAGCTAGGTTTGTATGTAGGGTTTGCACCTGAGGACCCAGCTGTTAAGAATGATAGTGTGCAGATATGAAACTTTGACACAGGTTAAAAAATGTCAGGTCTTATTGTGATGTATGTGCAACTATTCATGTACACTTTCATTAAATAACTTCAAGCAGATCCCCTTTTTGGATTTATGAACGCATCTTTATTGCTTTGTTGGAAGAAAAAAAAAAAAAAAAATCTTGCGTGTACTCAACCCAGTGAAAGCACACAACCAGACCACACCTTCAGCATTACTGGCTTGACATACAATTTTGTAAACAAATCACTAAAGATTTACATAAAGAATGAAGATAAAACAAATATTTATAATGTTAATTGGGACTGCAGCACTTGAGGCTGTCTTGGTCAAAATATCCTACCTTCTTTTACTACATTGACAACAGTTTGTGGAGAATATTGGCTGCTTTAAAAAGCAATGAGCGCTTCTCCAGTGGTGGAGTTGTGTGATGATAAATCACTCTAAATGCATAATCCCTTTGGTGTCACATTATCAATCCTCCTTAAGCATTAATCATTGGGAGAGAGAAGCTGTCCAGATCACGTGCTATGCACCCTAGGTCATTTTCTAATGAAAAGCAGTACTCGTTCTAAAATTTCCTATTTGTTTTGAAATACAATGTCAGTGTTTCCAGAACACTGAATCTAATCATTTTGTGAAACATCTTGCTCATATTATCTTTGTGTTTACATATTATCCTTACAACAAATCTGATACGGTAGATACAAAGGGAAAATTTGTCATTTTTATTATTCTCAAAATTGGTAAGATGTTTATTTGGCCAAAGATGTCAATTTTATTATACTCAAAATCAGAAAGTCGTTTATTGGCCAAGTAAGATTTCACTGATAATCCATTTTCCTTCTTCTCCGGTATACTTTTGTATCATGTGAAATAGGAGGAGCTACAAACAGTGAATGCAGAGCTCTTATGTCTGAACTGAAGATACTGATTCATATTGGCCACCATCTCAATGTTGTCAATCTACTGGGAGCCTGCACTAAGCATGGAGGTGAGAATGTAGGGACTAGTACTCAGGCCCTAATTTGGACTGTTTGTTAGAGCGCGCTTAAAACATCTACATTATGTACTGTTCTCTGCTTGTTTCAGGCCCACTGATGATCATTGTGGAGTATTGCAAGTATGGCAACCTTTCTAATTATTTGAGGGGAAAGAGAGCAGACTTTGTGGTTTATAAAGTAAGTATAAGATGTGCTTTGATGAATGAATAACACTTTGTGCTTTGTGTCTTTTATGCTTACTGATGTACACTACCGGTCAAAAGTTTAGACACACATTCTTTATTTTTATTTTTTCCCCACATTTTAGAATAATAATAAAGTCATTAAAAACTATGGAATAACACAAATGGAACTATGGGAATTATGCTGTGATAAAAAAAAATCCAAAATAAATCAAAATAATTTAGTATTTTTGCATCTTCAAAGTAGACACCTTTTTTTGACTAGAATTTCCAGAAATGTATTCTTGGCATTTTCTCAACCAATTTCTTGAGGAATCCCCCTGAGATGCTTTTTAAACAATATTAAAGGAGTTCCCACCGATGCTGGACTCTTATTGGCTGCTTTTCGAAATACTTCGCTCGAGTCATCCATTTAAAAAATATATTTTTTTGTAAATAAAATGTTATTTTTCTAATGAAAGAAATGAATTTGTTGGCACAATTACACCAATTTCAAGCATTTAATCATACACCTTCAGAGCAAAAGATTTTTAAGATCATGAGAAACATTTCAGTCAAGTGTCTCCAAACTTTTGACCAATAGTGTGTATTTCTCTGATCAGTCTCAGGATGGAAAAGCACTGCTGCAAAGTTCAGGGTGTGAACTTAGTGAGCTCCTCAAGCGTCGACTGGAGAGTGTGGCTAGTACGGGAAGCTCAGCCAGCTCAGGCTTCATTGAAGATAAGAGCTACTGCGACTCAGAGGAAGAAGAGGAAGGTAGTGGCTGAATGTCTTCCTTCCCCACCTACAGTCATACCCCTCTCACCTCCACCCCACCCTACTTGCTCCAAAGACTCCTCTGGTTGTTTTTGTCCATTTCAATTTGATAGGATGCTTCCTCTGGGATACATAAATACAACTTATATTTATCACGATCCACTGTCGCCCGCTGTCTGTAGAGTTAGTTTGTTTCATTTCCTGCCTCAGACGCAAGCTAATGTATTCCTGGCATTCCGCACATTGCCTGTTATTTTGGGTATTGATAAACTGTTTATCCAGGTAGAACAGAGGAAGGGTCTTGCTTCCCAGCCCCCCCACCCCCAACCACCAAACAAAACAAAACACCACGCCACACCCAGGGTTCACTGACAAGCTATATTAAACAACATCTAAAAATAAGTGCCAGATCTTTTAGCTATATTTACAACACAAGGAAGCATCTGAGGAAAACAACTCAAAGTTCAAGACAAACATACGAGCTTAGGAGGAAATGTTTATATTCTGCATATTATCAGTGGGTAGAGAAGGCCTTGTGAAGACTTCATGTCTTATGATTCTACAGTGGTTGGAAATGGATGTTTTTTTTTTATTATTTGTTACTGATTTTTTTGTTTTACTATTTCACACAGAGTCTGAAGACTTGTATAAAAGAGTGTTGACACTAGAAGACTTAATCTGCTACAGCTTTCAAGTAGCCAAAGGCATGGAGTTTTTAGCTTCAAGAAAAGTAAGTCCTTGATTAAATTGCTGCCCAAAGTTGTACAGATATTTCATGACTCCAAATCCCAAACTGTGCCCAGTAACAGTTTGCTTCAGTTCTTCTTTTTAATTGCAATGCAGTTCCCTTTACCGCACACATATAAACATGCACAGATATGCTCAACCACAAACGGGGCAAATTCACAAATGTAATATGGAGATTAGTTTTTGTTTGAGGGAACTGTGGAGCTCGTCATGTTACTGTGGTTACTCCTCACATTCTGCACAATCACCTCAGCGTTTTCACATTATCACATCTTTCTTCCATGTGTTTCCAGTGACAATGCACCACATGGTAGATAAAACATGAAATATAGGCTTCTCTAACCCAGACAATTCCACTCTTCAAGTTTGGCATGTATGCATTTGAAGCACAATATATAAGTCAAGCCTTTGGCTTCTTTTTCTCCCAGTGTATTCACCGTGATTTGGCGGCACGAAACATCCTATTGTCTGAAAACAACGTTGTTAAGATATGCGATTTCGGACTAGCCAGAGACGTGTATAAGGACCCAGACTACGTCCGTAAAGGAGATGTAAGTGTGCCCTTTTACATTTTGACTATGTCCCTGATCACATTGTGCAGATCACCTTTTTAATACAGTATAAATCATTAAAAAGCACTTAACTTGTTGGACAGCTACAATAACAGCCTCAGCCTGGTACAAGTACAGTGATTTTGCTAATGCCAAGAGTCGCTGGTATGCGCACAGTCATGTTTTAGCCCGTGACAATATTATTCTGTTCAGAGAATGTTTGCTTGTGGTCGAGTGTGGTCACAGACGTCATGCTGATTTTGTATTTAAGCAGATTTTCACTGTTTTACAGTCTGTTTGTTTGCTGAACATGCATGACTACAGTTCACACAGGTGAATTAGGGGTCTGGCTGAACACTTGGGCTAATCTGCCACTATTTCCACAGGCCAGACTTCCTCTTAAGTGGATGGCGCCAGAGGCCATATTTGACAAGATCTATACTACACAGAGTGATGTTTGGTCCTTTGGTGTGCTAATGTGGGAGATCTTCTCTCTGGGTAAATATCAGTCCTGCCCCTGGTGGGTGTAAGTCACAGTCACCTTTACTAACAACCACCCAGCGTATACATACTAACTGTAAAATGCCCATGTGAATTGAATAAAACACATGGCCTCATGTGAATAATATATGATCTCTTGTGAAAAACAAATCACATGGCCTCATGTGATTAAATGTGACAAATAACCATGTGAAAAATGTGTATCTTTTCTGTAAGAGATGCTAACTTAATCTACACTCTTATTGTATTTTCTTGCATGGCTTATAACAGGACATCTTGAGTTAATAGTGTAGTGTTACTGGATTATGCAGCAACCAAAACTGTTGCATGCACTTTCAAATTCACAATACAGTTCAAAGAACATGGTTGTTTACAACAATTCATTTTCTTAGAAGAAAACAAATGAATAGTGACTTCACTTGTTGGATTTGATTTTGCTGCTATTTTATTTTGAAATTTTGCCAATACAGTATTCATTGTATACATACAGCAGATCTTTCACTTTCAAAGAGAAAAGTATTTCACCATGTGTTTCGTTTCCTCGTGTCCTTGGTCAAGGACGCGTAGTGGAAACCATGAGTTATCCAGAGATATCCAGAACTGTTGGACAGTAACTCCCTACCACTCGTAAATGATTGCTTTTGTATAAAAAAAAGTCATTGTCCTGTCGGGTATAAATAAAGATTTTCATTGCACATAAGCAAGTTTCAACTGAGTTTAGGTAATAAAAAATAAGAATACCTCGCAATTAATCCAAAATATTCTCCCCAGCTGCAAAAGCAAACCATGTTACTAAGTAAATGTTCACTCTAAATGTTTGCACCGACTGTGAAACCACCTTTAAGAATATATATATTTTTAAGGGGTGAAAGCTTCTCTTGTATATGCAAAGGAGTTATGCAAACACTTTCAAAACAAGCTTTAACAACCTACAGTAGATACACAAAGTAAAAACGTATCAAATAACATGATTCATTAAAAAAATATAAATTAACTCACCGGGGGCGTACAGTGGTGTAATGGTTCGCACGGTCGCCTCACACCTCAAAGGCTGGGTGTTCGATTCCCACCATGGCCCTGTGTGTGCGGAGTTTGCATGTTCTCCCCATGCTGCGGGGGTTTCCTCTGGGTACTCTGGTTTCCTCCCCCAGTCCAAAGACATGCATGGTAGGCTGATTGGTTTGTCCAAAGTGTCCGTGGTATGTGATTGTGCCCTGTGATGAACTGGCACCCCAGCCAGGGTGTACCCCTGTTCCCCATGTTGTGCCCCATGTTCCCTGGGATAGGCTCCAGGTTCCTCACGACCCTGTAGGCTAAGCTTTATAGAAAATGGATGGATGGATGGAAAATGAACTCACCAAGGACTGCACATCTGGTTTGTTTTGAATTTTTGTTCATCTTCACAAGACCAGCTGAAGCATTTTTTTGGAACCTAATAATGTTTAAAGAACAAATGTTTGCATTAGACCCAAAGCCACTTGGGTTGTGGTTGTGTGGTTTTATCTTTGTGTGGTGGATTTCTAGCCTTTGTTGTTTGGATGTAGTTTGTGACTATTAGTGATGGGTCATTGTGTGTTTGACTGAATTAATCATAGTATGCTCTAGGATTAACCTTTTTCTGTGCCATTTATTGTTATTGGATATTATGTGAAATATTCCAAGCAAGTACAGAAAAATATTTTTCCAAAAACCCTGCCATTTTTAGGATTCAGCTGCAGCCCCAACTCTTGTAGGGTTACTAATTTATGCAGGTTTTGTCTGAATGTATTTATACTAGACGCCTAAATTATACTTTTATAAACCAATCGTTTGTCCGTTTTCCTCGTAAGCATCCTGGAAAGTCCCACCATTTCTTTTTCAGCTCTCTTCACTTATCTAAATCCATTCTGCAAAATTGCCTCAAAATAAAAATTGCTTCTAAATAAAAGCCTTTTTATTAATCTCTTTGAAGTGGTCAGTGATTCGCATCAGGAGCTAGCTTAATAACAGTCACCATTCTCTTTCTTCTCCACAGGTGCCTCTCCTTATCCCGGTGTACAAATTGATGAGGAATTCTGCTGCCGCTTGAAAGAAGGCACCAGAATGCGAGCACCTGAGTATGCTTCCTCTGAAATGTAAGAGTGACACTGAAATGTACATTTTATAACATAATTCAAGTGTTAGAATATATTGTTATTGAAGAGAAAGGTCATAGACATTTTTTTTTTTTCATGACGGCATTTGACAGAACTTTAAATCGTTTAGAAATCTTGTCTAAAAATGCATTTAAAGACGGAACGTTTTTTTAGATGTTCCTTCACTGGAATGCTGTTAAACAGTTTCTAGGAATTTTATGTGAACTTGGGGAGACTACAAAGGAGGTTGTCTCTCTCGCCTTTTTTTTTTTTTTGACATCAATCTTGCATCATCCCAAAAGAGGAAAGTTCAGATTGGCCGAGCCTTTCGATGAGATCTGTGGCTCTTGTGCACTTAGTTTAGTGGCTGCGCTCAGGGGCTTCAGGATAAAGTTCAGTCTGGAGAGTGTTATTGCCTGTTCCTAATCAAAATGCTGCTATGCTAAAATACCCCTTTCTGAAACATGAGCCTGTGCAAGCTGCTAGCTATTCAATTCTGTCAAATTCCTAATTTTTATTGATTTCAAAAGGTTAAACTAGTCAAGTCAAATACACTTATAAGAAGTCAAGGTAGATTTCTAATAATTTAAGATGGCTTGCAAAATGTGGTCCAGACATCAGGCTTCAGGGATGAGGTACCCTCGCTGTCATAAATTTTGTCAAGCTGGTGCCAACTCTCTTAAACCATAAAGGACAAAGGCTTTTCATGTGACCTCAAAGAATTTGTTAATGGAGTTGGCAGATAAGGTTTAATATAGTATGCAGCATCATCTCTGTCTTCTGTTAGAAAAGAGAGCGCTCCCACATGTCTGATATTCTATTTCTTGGGAGACTTGAGATATTGATCTCACATGTAGGCGTCTGTCATGACCCTGACTCTGACCCTTGTCTAAACTTCCTCATAATGTGTGTGATAATAGAGAATAAAAATATTTTGGGCAATAAATCAGCATGGTTGCTCCATAGACTGATCAGGAATGTGACCTTATTCAGCCTGATTCACTGTCAAGAATTCAGAGCACAATCCACCAGTCAGATTTAAAAACTGCAAGACGAAAACAGACCTAACATATCTAGAATCTATGATTTATATCCACCAGAAAATTACAGGCTTTATTAAACCATCTGTGATGAAATTTCTTATTTGTCTCCATTATAAAACACACAACATGTTGATCGAAGAGGAATAACCAACTGCTATTACAAGTTTCTGTTAGTCAGGAATCTCCACCTAGAGCAGAAATTCCTTTATTTAATTAGTTAATCACTCCAATAATCCAATTGAGGAGTATGTGTTACTTTGTTCCAAACAACAACAATAATAACAACAAAACAACAACAACAACAAAGCAAAATGAATATAGTAGGTCAGGGCAGAGTAACACAGGAAATTCTGAGACATCTGCTCATATAAAAGTTTGTCCTAACATCAGATTAGCCCTAATCAGAACGCTAAACTAAAGATAATGGAGACTGGACTGTACTTAAACAACATCCTACTGCAGAACAACAATTAAAACAGGATTGGTCACAATCATTCCCTGTTCCACCTCTCAGCACTGCTTCAGAATCTCCTTCCTTAATTCCTTTATAACCGAGTAGCACCGTTATTCTGATATATGGAGCTGAGAAGTACCACATGGAGAGAGGTGCTGACAGCTCTTTAAATGCAAAGAAGGCACCTCTCACCTCTAATGCTTGTGCTGAAAGCAGCAGAATTAACTGCTCATGTGACACCAGAAATTATTAATGACTGGCTATAATAGGACGAAGGCAAATGAGTTTGCAGAAACGTAGAGGTCAGGTCAGATAGCCTGTAGTGTTGTGGAGGTGGTAACTCAGGATCGTCTTAGTGGCCACAAGAGGAAAGAGATTTATGGCTGCAGTACACAGAATACTGTGTGTCTACGTTTCTGATGTACTCCTCCACACTAATGTGTTGACAACTTGTATAGCTGTATATATAGACTGTATGCAGAGTGTCAGGATATTTAATGAACTAAATGTAATTAGTATGCTTCTAAGCATATTTCTTAGATCATTTGTTATTATTATTATTATTATTATTATTATTATTATTATTATTGTTGTTGTTGTTGCTGTTATTATTATGAATAATAATAATAATAATAATAATAATAATAATAATAATAATAATAATAATAATAATATTGTATGTGTGTGTGTGGTCCCTGTAGATATCAGACCATGTTGGACTGCTGGCATGGAGAAGCACAGCAGAGACCCACATTTACAGAGCTAGTGGAGAGACTAGGAGACCTGCTTCAGGCGAGTGTACAGCAGGTGAGTGAGTCGTTCAAATGATCATTCATTAGTTCAAAGGATATCAATTCTACAGCCTGCTTTCTGATTTATTAGATCCTTAGTCAAAGCTAGAGCCCTTTTTGGGATGTACAGCATAAAAAAGCCCATGAATTTGGGCATTGATTCAGTAAATGAGTCACTGTGCTCAGTATCCTCTCAGGAAGCTGTAGCTTTGATTGGTTCTAGGTATGGTGAGGATATGACGAGGAGTTTTGGCTGTGAGAGTGCTTAGTGTAACTGAGAAGGGAAACTCCAATCAACAATCTTATTCGGTTCCCTTTGACAAAAGAACGAGGAGGAAAAGTATACCAGTACAAGATGAATAAAAGCATTTAGTGCAGCTATGTTTGCTTTTAGAAGGTTAAACCAAGCTTGTATTCTTGTCTTAACAAAAGTATACACCCTGGAATGACAAAATAGATTTTTGCTTAAATCCTGTTAAAAGAAATTTGCTTCCTGGCACATCATTAAACAGGGACAGTTCAAAGCGAGTGTGAAAAGTCTGTAGACTGTAGGAAGCCTGTCAATGTTTTGATAAAGGAAAGGGAGGCAGTTATCCCATATTAAATTACAAACTAATGTGGAAGCAGATCAAACTGTAGATATCAATGATGGAAACAGCCAGACATTTTTTTTTTACTCCATCTCAATTAAGATTAGAGCAGTCTGGACTTTTTATATACAAATCAGCACCTCAGTGCTTAAATATACTCACACACTGTGAAGAGGATTTATTTAGTTTAATTTTTTTTTTGCCTCAGCTAGTTCCTTTGCATATGCAATGTCTCCGCAGTACATATACTGTATGTAGAGGTTCAGATTTCTCTAAACTTTGAATTACCTCATACTGCAATAGCATAGGCTTGGTGATGTCATTGTTATTATGGGGGCCTCAATAAAATGGTTTAACTCTGTATTTCGGTCAGGAGGGAAAACATTACATTCCTATCAACACAGCACTACTGACAAAAGCGGATCCGTCAAATTCAGACCCTACAGAGGAAACTTCCTTGAGACCTGTCTCTCTCAGAAACTCAGGAACCTCGTGGTAAGTGTATCATTATAGACAGATCTGTATGAAGGACAACATCATTTTTTTTAAACAGTTGATGTAGATTAATTGTAGCAATATTGTTGTCTATAGCTGTTTTAAATTTTAGACAAACTTTTGTATATATTAGAACAAAGTTTTCACAACCTGATTTAAATGAGTTCATTATGGCTGAGGACAAACAGAGCAGTGCGTGGCTCCTGATAAAGCAGGTACAACGCTGAGAGTCACAGGCTTGTTGCACTATGGGCCCCTTAAGGAATTTCCTCTCTAGCCACAAATGCACTCTCAGAATTTATGTCTGCTAAAGATAATATTTGTTCAACTGTTGTATTTTCTCAGGTTTGCTATGTGCATTTATTAAGAACAGTGTTGAAATGCACTCATGACAGCTATCCCAAAAGCTGAATTAAGCAGCTATCTGATAACTCTGACATTCTAAGAAAAAATGTTCCAAAAAATATTCTTAAAGACATACACTAAGCTAATGGAAACATGAAACCCTTTATTTATTGTATTTAGCCTTTGTATGTTTTAACATATATTTGCAATAATATTTTGTATTCATTTTATTCATGTAAAGAATATGTATATACACTTTTGAGAGTATCAGTTATGTAATACATGCTTTATGCAAGAATAATAGATGGGTGTGAAAAAGGCTAAATGTGCAGAATCACAGCTCAAAAGAAACACTGAGGGAAAGTAATGTTATTGGCACCTTTTATTAAGATTTTGCTCCACAAACACTGGAAATTATTGAATAACTGTGTCAATACTAACCTGTTAGTGAACTTTTGATTCACTCAGGAACATCAAGGTCCGTCCAGGCAGCATCAAAACCTTTGATGATGTAACAGTGGAGGGTGGAACAAATGATATGCATGAGGTGGGGAGTTTGTTCTCACATCACACCCCCACACACACAAGTCCATATGATCTTCATAAAAAAAAACATGTGGTTTCCAATAATAATACAAAACACTGCACATCCACTCTGCAATGCTGCATTGACAGCAAAACCACTGTATTTCTTAAAACAGATGTTTATTTTTCTAATAACATCATTACTCACTTTAGAGCATGTGTTTTCTCATACTGTCATTTGCAGGGAGAGCATTCGGACAGCGGCATGGGTCTGTCCTCTGATGATCTGAAGAAGCTGAAGCATTTGGATTCCTTGGTTCAACCCTTAAGTATCATGGCCCTGGCGTAAGTGCACTGTTAAAACCCTGTCACTCACAGCATCAAACATTACAGGAAGAAGTATCTTCCTGGTAACCCTCCCACTGAGAGGGAATGTAGATGCAAGAATTGTCATACAGTTTTTTTGTGCTTCACCCTGCACTACTCTTACTCCCAGTCACTGCCTCTCTCTTTTTAAGAGGTGACTTGGCGAGAGAGCCTCACAATGGCACAGTGGAGGAATATTGCTCAAGGTGACAAACCCAACAGCTAGGCAACAAAAGCAGGGCTGGGAGTGTGGCTTGTTAATGTTGACTACAGGGCCTCACGACTAATGTCTTTGTCTGCTCTGACTACATGGCACTGGCGTTCTCACTTACTAAACTGAAAAACATGCAAGCATACTAGACCTGTTCAGGTCAGTAGAGAATGCCATGGACAAATCTGGTGCCAAGTTTTTGTCAGCATTTCTGTAGTCGTGCCAAGTGGCACTCATTACTCTATGGACAGCGCTCAGGAGATCATAAAAATGGCCTGGAGTGCTCCACAGTGAGAGCCCTTAATAGATGTTGTCAGATCTAGATAGGGTTTCAGATATTTCCCTTGTATGTTGAACTTCAGAGAACAATGCTTAGTATTTAATGCATTTAATGCCCCACACATAGAAGTGGTTTTTGCTGCTCTGATTAAAGTCCACGTGGTTGTTTATGTTCTTATGCAGGGTATCAGCTAAGACTCACTAAAGATATCTTAACCAATAGGAGAACAAATAGAACATTTTCTGCTTGGTAAAAGGAGATAATTCAGTTGTTGGCTATAGATATCAGGCCATCTGAGAATGTGCTCTTCTGATTGTGGCTTTCTGGCGGTTGTACATAATCATTAAAAAGTGATGTCTAAAGAGGTTATTTTGTTATAGATGCAGAAATGGTCAAAGAGACTCTTCCCCTTAATCAGCCAGAATCTTCCCTTGTGTTAGAGGGTTACAGATTGAAGTGTGGTTTGACACAGTGACAAATATGCGAGCCCACATTTTGTTGTTGTTTCCATTGCCAAGTGACCCATACTGTACCATGCTGAAAAAAAAGTTTAAGTTAGGCTGTATACCAAATGGCTTACAGTGATCAGTAGAACACAAAGACTCTTAGTGGTGTTGTTGTACTTTATTATTGTCTGACAAAGTTTGCATTCATGCTTCTTTCTAATTGTACTATTTGAAATGATAGCACAAACCATTTCTCCAGACTATTTACAATGATCCCCTTACCAATGGTCTCCACCACAGAAAAGCTAACTGAAGCCCACAGTCTGCTGGCAGAACTTTGTCCATGTTGCCATGGCCTCTCCACTTGGGTAAAAAAAAAAAAAAAGAACCACTTCAGGCATGCAGAGAATGATCTATACATTGCAGGGAGGCGCTCCTGCTGAGAGACCACTCGATCACTGCCACCTTTGACCTTCTAAAGCTTTACTACTTCTTCTTGTCCCCATCAGTATTGTGTGCATGAATTCCACTTGGGACTTCTCCATTCAATGCACACATGTGCTTTGAGGGCAATGGATCATACTGTTGTACGTGCTTTAGAAAGCCT
Organism: Stegophilus panzeri; assembly: GCA_024331685.1. Classification (NCBI taxonomy): domain Eukaryota; kingdom Metazoa; phylum Chordata; class Actinopteri; order Siluriformes; family Trichomycteridae; genus Stegophilus; species Stegophilus panzeri. Next base: position 7,925,619 of record JANDJT010000217.1, read on the forward strand.
TAGAACCTACAAACCCCTGAAAGTATGGCACTCCATTCTGTATGTATGTTTTCAGCAAAAACCCACAGACTAATAACATGGCACACTCAATGATTTACTCCAAGGTGTCTGACCTAGTGTCTGACCTAGGGCAATTCAACGGCAACGAGTTTTTAAGTGCAATAAATCATTGTTGCAAGTTACAGCAGTGACTGATGCTATTAAAATCGGACTGGGATCTATCACATTTGCTCTGAATATGAAATATACGGTACATAGTGAACACATTCAGAGTGCTTTCAATGGCTTTATATGTTTTCTTCTGCTTCAGGATGAAGACTAAGAGTAAGGAGTCTGTTTTGTCAGAAGGGGAGATGGAGAAATACCCACTACTAGTCCCTTCACTAGACTTTAGTCTGGAAGATTCCTCTCTAGATCCAGAGCTGGAGTGCCATAGCCCTCCACCAGACTACAATTATGTTGTCCGCTATTCCACACCACCCGTCTGACTTTCCCGCTGTTAGCCGTGTGCCATCTGGACCTCATAATCAAGCCCTGGACTATTACACTTACTACTTAATCTTTTCTTACTTTTATGAATCTTTTTTTTTTCCTAGAGATTTTGTTAATTAATTCTGTTCCCTTGTTAACATGTATATTGGTCAGTATAATTCCAGCACTGCTACCTTAGTGTGTGTTGTCTCCTAAAAGCTGTTGAAACATATCACAACCTCACTGTGATACACACATATAGATCACCTCAGGTATTTCTGTTATCTACTGTGAACACAAAAAGCACAACATATTACAACTTGTAGCATAGATTTCTTTCATCAAATCACAAATTCCAGCAAAATCAAAATCGAATTTTAAAGGGAGAAAACAGCTTCTTTATTACTTTACTAATTTGAATAGTTTAATGAAAAAAAACAAAAAAAAAAAACTGGAAAGAATCTAATTTTACATTTTTACATAGATATTTGTCAGCTCTTTCTTTTAAAGGTTACTTTGAGGGGAATTTTTTTTATCAGTGGATACAAACAGGAGTGTTATTAACTCATTTGATTTTAAAGAGTTAATATTTTGTTGAATAATTTGTTGTAGATGATTTTCCTTTATAGTTTCTGCCATTCAGTATAGATCATAACTGTATGTAAATTTATTCAGCTGTCACAGTTTTGTATGCACATTATTTTTATTACAAGAATCCACATAATGGTCTCACTGTTATACCCTATTTATACTGTTGCATTAAAATTTTCTAATTGATTAGATTGCAACTATTAATAACCAGCATTAATATTTGCCATGTATTTGATTGTGCAAAACAATAGCATTCATGTTGGGAGGATATGTGGTCTGATCTCTGTAAGACACAGTGTTTACTGCATGTACTTTATTGACCTCAATATGAATGGTTTTAGGTGAAATTTACTGAATCCAGTTATACTCACCATGCGCTACATCCCAATAAAATTGTTAATGAATAAATGTTATTGAAGATAACAGTTTGAAGACCACTTTGATAAAATAATCAAATAGTAATTGTGTAAATAATCCCATCACTTTAAATGAGATACATGTTGAATTATTAAACACATATCCATCACACAAAAAGACTTCTTCTGCCCTGCATCCCTCTGATACTTGCTCACATTTCAATGTCTAATAATGTTTGGGTTGTTCACACTGTATACATTATAATTACAAGAAATATTCGATGTCCATATGTTTCCAATTATTAACCCATTATATTTTATTGCCTATTGATCCATGTTTGTGCTATAGCCTATTCTGACTAAAGCTTGCAGGGCAGGCTAAAAGATTACTAAGTAATATAATTTTTAAAAGGCTGGTCTCTACATATATATAGTTATCATAAATTATAGCATAATCATATGCGACCCTTCAGGTAATATCAGTTTTAACTATTCTGTAACAGGGGACAAGAAATGTGTGGCCTTGTACCAAAGAGTGTTGTCAGCAAGGAGAGAACTGTTACTCCTATTTGTTACTTACTACTCTTTTTTTTTCTTAGTTACCAGTATTCATTGGTGGATATACAGTATCTCACAAAAGTGAGTATACCCCTCACATTTTTGTAAATATTTGATTATATCTTTTCATGTGACAACACTGAAGAAATGACACTT
>JANDJT010000217.1:7936364-7952194 GCA_024331685.1 Stegophilus panzeri
AACTCTTAAAAATAAAAGAACCTTTTCTTCACAATAACCTGAACAAAGATTTTCTTCCTTTAGACTCTTTCCACATAGGCTAATGGTAGCATTTACTGTCGGATTTTTTAAATGAAATGACATTTTATTTTTATTTAATTTTATTTATTTATTTGTGGCACTGACAGAAATGGTTAAAGATTCGTCAATCAAAAAGTTTTTTTTCTATGACATAATATTTGCTGGCACATATAAAGTGTGTGTACGTTTCAAATTACATGGTAGTTTCATCATTTAAAACATTTTAACTTTGTTTTGTTCTTCTTTTTTAATGATTCTGTGTGAGGAACCTATCCAGAACAAAAGCTCTAACCCAGCAATCTACCTCCAATTTTAATTAATAAGAAAATTTCTTATAGACGATTATTAATGAAACAGTAACTTCATCTGTGATTATATTATATAGGCTACTGAAAAACAGCTACATTAATGAATACTTAACAGTGACAATTATTCAGTAGTCTATGCAGCTTTAAGTTAGGTTTCTAGATGTCACATGAAGTCTACATATGGAACCCATTTCTACTAGATAAAACAATTTTGTGTGATTTATTTTACTGTTTGGTTCACATATGTAATATATTACAGCTAACCTAATAAGCTATGGCATATGTGTGCTTCCTTGTCCCCTATGATTTTCTGAGCTCTGCACTGAAGTCCAGCGAAAATTTGAAATCACTGTGTGTAGAATTAATTCATGAACACGGGCAGCTGGTCCTCAACTCTGAAAACGATAAAATAGTTAACAAGTCGTTAAATCTTCCAAATAGTTGTCGACACGCTCGACCCGGTGTCCCTGCACGAGTGCCGAGTGTAAAAGAGCCCAGGTTCCCACCAGGCCGGAACTAACTGTGAAGTGTGACCTGTTCAGAGTGTGAAGGTGTGAAGGATGCCGCCAGTGAGAAGCTGACCAGAGACAGAGAAAGAGGCACCAACACGCTTTACACCTCTTTCACTCGGAGATCTTTAACAAATAACGCGCACATTCGAAAGGCGAGAAAGTGACATGGGTACTATGCTGATGTAAGGTTCCCATATCCACAGGTTTTCTTAAATTACAGCTATTTATGAAAGACCAGGCCTGTAAAACACACGCAGTGTACACGTTTAAAGACGACACATATTTATTATGATGAATGACCATTTGAAATTATTATTATTATTATTATTATTATTATTATTATTATTATTATTATGCTACCTTATTTATAGGCTGGCGATTTGATCATCTGTGCAATGTGCTTCAAAGTGAGATGACCTACTTTTTTCCAGTTTTTTTTCTAGTACATGCCATTAGTTAAACTCAGTAAGTTTGTGTTACAAACTTGCTCTGTTGCACTAAGAAGCAGAAGTGTCCCTTCCTGCACGATTTGCGGTATTGAGGTGATGCGGAAATCAGGCGCTAGGGGAATGTGGCGCAGTGGTTCGGCGGCCTTATTGGCCCCTCATTTGAATGCAAATCCAGAGGGTTTGAAGTCTTGGCTGACGTCAGGAAGGCCTTGTTATACGTACATCAGTGACCACCACCTTGTCAACAGAGTCACATCATGTTTGATTGAAGCACGTCAAGGACTACATCGCATGACCAGCTTGGAAATCTTTTTGTTTCTGGACTACCACATTCCAGAAGAAACCTCTAAATCTGGCCTTCTGTTTCACTTTAAGCCATATCTAGCATAATACATTGCTAGTATGTCGTCCTAAAAACAGGTTTTGGGGTTTTTCTTCGTGAATCATGTATGTTGGATACCTTTTGGATAAAGGCGAAGGAAACATGTATCACCACCAAGGACCTGTACGGCGATCTGGTATCAACCTTCCGCCACAGAATTTCGTCTCCACACCACAGTACTCTGATTTTGGTGGATACCATCATATGGCCAGCATGGACACACACTCTCAGGCCACAGGACCGTGGGCCGCTCCGTACGGCGGTCCGAGGGAGGACTGGGGCGCCTACAGCCTTCCGCCTCCCAACACCATAGCAACTCCTATGAGCAACTCATCACCGGGACAAGTCTCCTATTGCTCGCCTGATTACAATTCTATGCATAACCCGGGGTCAGCTGTGTTGCCCCCGCCGCCCGACAACATTTCCGTGGCCCAAATGTCCCCGGATAAAGAACGGCGCAACTCTTATCAGTGGATGAGCAAAACCGTCCAGTCCTCTTCCACCGGTAGGTTTAGCATTAAGTCTGAAATTCATGACTTAATCTAGTTCTTATTCATGCCTTAATCTATGTTATTAATATCACAGCGTGAGCTCATAACACGTGCCATTGGTGCATATCAATAATTACTGAATAATAATCCAAGATGCCATTCCTGACCACTCATATTCAGATTCACAGTGGAATCTTTCAGTATAATGATCACAAACAGTGAATTATTATTATTATTATTATTATTATTATTATTATTATTATTATAGTTAGGCCTAAATGTTTAACTAAATCATTTTCGCTTCAGTATAGCATCAATTTGGTTGCCGAAAAGTTCAAAATCGTAATCAATTAAATTTTAATGGGTCTTAACAACAGATATAAACAATCCAAAATGCATTTTGCCAACTTTATTGAAAATTACACTCCAAGCGTTGTGAGGTGATATTTAAGAGGCCTAGTTGTTAACGAATATGTGGTTTATACATTAAGATTAAGTGTTTGTGGAATTGTTGTTTTAAAAAATATGATTTAAACAAACTTTTTTTTTTTTTTTTTTAACGATCAAGCAAGAGTATTTTTTGGCTGTATTATTTTTTACACAAGAAACTTTTAAAGAAATGTGGGCTGCTTGTGGCAGGTGAAGGTGTTGGGATCTGGCGCCAGCGCCACTTGTAATGCTAATGACTCAACTCCTGTAAACTAGATGTGAGATCCCCGTTTCCCCCCCCTGATATCTTTTCTCATGTTTTGAGGGTTATCTGTCATATTCAGGCGGCGGCTTCTTTCAACACAGTTTCACTTTGATATGCAACAACACGTTTTCCTCCGTCCCTGTTCTTCACGGCTTGTATTGCCGTAATGGAGTGACGAATTTCACAGCAAATAAAGGTCACCTTTCTCCAGCCCATGTTAAAACAACGAACCAGTCGGAACTGTATAGAAAGCAATTTAAAACAGTGTTTATCTTGTAAACTGTTGAACACAGTATATATTTATGAATGAGGAAATAAACTGACTAGGGATATGCCAACATAAAGTGATGATGGTCTGGCATTGGGTTTACACACGATTAAAATATATTAAGTTTAGAAGATTTTCAATTAACAATGATTTTGTCCAACTCTAAGTTATTTATTTATTTTTGCGTCAAGTATTATGTTTGTCACCGACTGGAATTAATGAAACGATTAAACTACTGTTTCCAATTTCCCCAACAACTTCAAACATAAAAATTACATAATTTACGGATACACATGACGTATTGTATTTCTTCTTCAGATTATGAAAAACAACTGGCTTATAAATCAGAGCCGGCTCTTGGCTGTATGCCAAGCATCCTCGGAGGACCTTCTTTTGTAACGCCTCTTAACACATCACTGGCGTGTAGATCATATCTGTGCGACTCTTTGTTCTGCAGTTTGTTCAAAACTTGTCATCAGAGGAGATCACAAGCTCAGTTTACAGATCTTAATACAGATTAATATGATCTTTCTTTGCAAGCGCAGGCCTGGTGCTTTGGCAATACTGTCCAGACAAAATGATTTGCGATAGAGACCATTTTACATTTCACTGTCTACACACAAGGCTTTGTTGCTTTCATTTTGGACTTACAATGGGGTTCATTTCAATAAACTTTTTTTTTTTTTATTGTTTTGTTTTAATAAACAATATTTTCGGTTGGTTTATAATTTATTGTTATTTTCTTTAGCCTATTCATTTAATATTACATTCCTGCATCTGTTTAGGAAAAACGAGAACAAAGGAGAAATATCGAGTGGTCTACACGGATCACCAACGACTGGAGCTGGAGAAGGAGTTTCACTTTAATCGTTACATTACCATTAGAAGGAAATCAGAGCTGGCGGTGAATCTGGGTCTCTCAGAGAGACAGGTACAACCTGGAATACAAACTCAGGCCAACATTTATATAGCCTACAAACCATTAAGGCTGTTATAAGATGGTAAAAGATGTTGTTTTTTGTTCCAGGTCAAAATTTGGTTTCAAAACCGCCGCGCCAAGGAGAGGAAGCTGATCAAGAAGAAGCTGGGTCAGTCAGACGGCAGCAGCGGCTCCGTGCACAGTGACCCCGGCTCGGTGAGTCCGCTGCCCGTTCCCGGTTCGCTCAGTCCCTCGGATGTGCACGGCTCCGTTTACCCGCCTCCAGGATTGAACGTCTTACCGTCCATAAGAAACATTCAGCAAGTTACGGTCACGCAGTAAACTCAAAGTTGGAGTATCTTACTCCAAAACAACCGACTTAAAACTGAGCACTCCGACCCGCTGCAAGGACACGACACCCAGCGCTCAAAGGGATTCACGCGCACCACACGTCCCGGGGCGCGAGCTTGTGGATTATAGTATCAGAGGAATTGAAGTTTTATTGCAACCAAAGGCTGGAGGCTCTTCAAATATTGTTTTAATAGAATAGTGTTTTTTTAATTAAAAAAAATAAAAATAAGAAAAACGCACGACAAAATTGTTCGTCTGGTACAAAAAGCTAAATATTTTATAGTTTTGTTTGTGTTTTAATCGATTAAGATATAAATATCATTTTCTGTATGTGGTGAGTGTACGAGTTTATGTAAAAAAAAAAAAAAAAAAAAAAAAAAAAAGTATCTCAGGCAGAGGCCTACAGTGTTTCTACAGACGTCTCTTCAACCTGTAGGCCTATTTCAGTATTTTCACATGCGTGGACGAGTTCTGCTGCTTTTCAGCGTTTCTTTACATCAGCACCTTTTCGTTCACATGGCCGGGTGAATGCAGATTTCGGATTTATGGGTAGAACGTTTTGAGTGTAAATAACGTTCCAAATGTAAATAAATGTTTTGGAAAGCATCACGGAATCATGTCATTAATAACCACAAGAATACCAAAAAAACGCATATTTATAAGTAAACATGTGGACCTGTCTGTCATCTAAAGTCATTTTCTGTGGATAAACACATTAGGCAGACCAAACACTGCTTATAACCTAATTTGGGTATTTTCATTTCATTCATAATACAAGTCCTAAAAAAAAACAAACAAACAAAAAAATAACTTTGACCCATTGAATAATTTTAGTGCAAAGTGTAAACATCCTGATAAAAATATGAACATATGTAATTGTACACAAGCCCCAAAATCAAAAAGGAAAAACGATGTGTAATATTCATTAGTACAAATAATAGAAAAACAGGCTGCATACAATTTCATGACTGCAGCAAAGGTAAATGTTATTAATCAATAGGCCACAAGAGCTCATCTGCTCATTTTGCTGCTATTTAGCTATAAATTACACAGGCCAGACCATGATGTGCTGTGTAGCCTGCGAAGTAAGCTGTTATAAGGATTATTGTTTTATTATTGCCAGGGGAATTAGGTTAGATACTAGACTATTGGATATGTCACCAATCCTTTAAGGATTACTTTAAAAATAGTTTATAAATTATATAAATTAGGATTCATAGTTTTTATTTCAGCCAGGGACTTTTTTAACTGTAAATAATAATAATAATAATATTAATAATTCCACTGGTCTCCTCAGGTACATATTTATTTTATGAACATAATCCAACTATTCATTTAGCCTACTAGCATCATTATTTAAGTGTGTACAGTAATATTTTGCTTATTACTGGAGCAATAGAGATTTTAATCCTGACTTTTCTCCCTTCACAGAACACATTTCTATTGAATCTGTCATTGGATTTAAGTTAAATTAATTATAGGCCTAGTAATAATAGTTATAGCTGGTAATAATAGGCTTACTTGTTCTTGAGTTATTGAGGTTTGGATTAAATCCATAGAAGGGACCAGGCTAATAACTATAAGAAATTAATATTATATAAAATCTTTGATAATTGGTTGTGCTTGTGTCTACTGTAAACTGTAAAACAGTTTTATTTATTTTTTAAAAGTGTTTTAATGGCTATGCTTCACGGATCCCTGGAAGGTTCTGGACTCCACTCTGAGAACCACGTGTCTATTAGATTAGACAGGCTAGTAGTAGGCGTATAACTTACATTACATTAAATGTGTAGCCGAACTATCTGAATATCTCTATAAGCCTATGAGGCTACATAATTGTGTAGCAAGGTTGACCATATCGTTTGTTCTTTCCATGAATTTAATTGAGTTTTTCATGCTGAATGGTGATGCACTCTGATCAGCTCCTCTTTGCTTTCCCGCCTCTGACGCTCACACTTTAAGCCCCGCCCTTCAGCGGCCGCGCGCTTCACGTAACACCGACGTCACTCGCGCGGTGTCAGAAACGTCATGAGCGTCTTACTGCCCAACATGGCGGACTTTGATACCATTTATGAGTTAGAAGAAGAAGACGAGCGAATAGTGAGTGAAGAGCACCTCGCCAGATACTGCCCCGAACCTGTGATAATGCGAGGGGCCGGCCACATCACTGTGTAAGCGAACGAGCGCCGCCGAGCCGCCGCTTTATGCCTCTGCTTTATGCCTCTGTGGTTAGTGCTGCTGTGTTTAGCCTTCACGCTAGCCTTCAAGTGTTTGCGTTTTTTCTTGCTTGCTGGATGGTAGCTCTCAAAATACACGCAGGCCAACTCTCTCTCTCTCTCTCACTCTCACAAACACACACACACCTTTCTGTTTCAGCGACACTGGTTTTGTAAGACCGAGCAATGATCCTGTCACTGTTTTATTGATCTCCATGTATAGCTGCACATGTCTGTCATCTGTAGCCTGCATGGCTTATTTGTTCGTGGAAGTCTACCGTAGAGTCGGTAGTATCACGTGCATAAAGTCGCTTAATTAACTTTTGTACCCCCCAATTTGTTCATCTTCTCTAATATGTAAATTGAGCCCTACGGTTTGTTAAAAACCCAAACAGTTCCGCACACATTAGTTTATTATTTTAACTCCTTATCTACACAATGTACTGCTCTGTACCTTATCCTTCATTTACTTCTAGGAAAAATGTCCAATCGCTCTCTGTCGGATATATAGTGCACTACATATGGTGCAGAAGCCATATCATGCCTCTCCGACGTAGTGTACTAATATAGGGAGTAGGGAGCCAGTTGAGATTCAGCCCGTGTCTACAGTAGGAGCCAAAATCCAATGTTTTATTTAACAGACAGGCATTTAGATCCTAATAAAACATAATATTGGTCATATGTGTAATAATGGTCATTTTAATTTCCAACATTATTATATTGCAATATAGCCCCCAAATAATTTTCAAATCTGACACCTTTTATCTATTATAAATGACAGTTCTTGTACTTTCAAAATGCATTATTTGAACAGATTGTTCTGCACTAATATTAACTTTACAATCACCTGTTCCGTTGTTTAATTGTTTTTGCTCTGCGAAACTGACTTTTTCATGTTGATAACATATTAAAAGCGTATGGAGGAATCTTGCTTTACATGTAATTTCTGTATTTATAGGTTTGGACTTAGCAACAAATTTGACACAGAATTCCCATCTGTTCTTACAGGAAAGGTAATGGTGCATAAAGAATTCATATGTATTTTTTCCCTCTAATCACTCCAGGCATGTGGCTATTTCTATAGTGTATTTAAAAAAAAAAAAAAAAAATTTAAAAAGCTCCCAGGAGTCTTGAGTACAAAATTGGAATATTTCGGTAAGTGCACCATAGTGCAACTAACGCAAGCTGAATGGACTAAAGTGGTTTCTGTCAATGAGTAAGCGGTCTAAGGGCCTGGCAGGCTGGGATCCCAGTGTTGGGAAGATGCAGCTCCAGGTGACAAAATAATGAAATAAAGACTGTGCCATGCACAAGAAAAGAAAGCTTCCTGGGTCGAATGAGGAAACAAAAAAGGTTGCAGGGGGAAGAGCAGGCTGAGGGAAGTGCGGGGCAATAAAATGTATCTCTAGTATTGTGACCTAGGGTGACACGTGATGGATGAGGTCAGGATTATGATGACTGAAGGGTGCAGATCAGGCCTGTGGGGCTTTATTCCGAGCTCTTTCACTGTTTGCAAAGAGACCTTTGCATCCTGTCATAAAAGATTACGACCCCGGTTTTATGGTGTACATACCCAGTGAGGAATGAGCAGCCATTCATGTTGTTTGGACGGTACAGCCACAGGCTGTGGGCTTATCTCTCTTTTTTTTTTTTCGTCTCCATTTGCCTTGAAATCCTGGAGCTTGGTTGGCAAGTTAGAAGCATTCAATTATGAAATCTTATCTGCTTTTTAAACAAGGCATCTGCTCAAGATTTACACAGGATATTTTTCAGTTTGGTAATTTGTGCAATCTTTGTGACAAATTGAGGCTAAATGAATGCCATTGTTATATTCTGTGTATGTGCACATATTGTATATGTTCTGGTTTTTTTTAGTACATGTCACTTGTGTTTAGCACACAGTTTTCTTCTGCTAGCAGCTGATGCATTAGTAAAAGGGAGCATGTTGATGATGATCAAAACGATTAGACTGTGTGTCTCTTTCTTTTTCAGGCCAGTATTGAATTTCCTCTGCTTTTTTTCAGGTCGCTCCAGAGGAGTTCAAGACAAGCATCAACCGGGTGAACGCTTGCCTGAAGAAGAACCTACCAGTCAACGTGAAATGGCTACTGTGCGGCTGCTTGTGCTGTTGCTGTACTGTCGGCTGCAGTCTGTGGCCTGTCGTATGCCTCAACAAGAGGGTGAGACCCTCCACTATTGTTATCGGTCTATCTAAATGGTAAATGGCGCACTTATATAGCGGTTTTATCCAAAGCGCTTTACACTGTGTCTCATTCACCAATTCACACACACACTCACACAACAGTGGTAGCAGAGCTGCAATGCAAGGCGCTAACTTGCCATCGGGAACAACTTGGGGTTCAGTGTCTTGCCCAAGGACACTTCGGCATGTGGAGTCATGTGGGCTGGGAATCGAACCGCCAACCCTACGATTAGTGGACAACCCGCTCTACCACCTGAGCCACAGCCGCCCTATCTGTAAATCTTTTACTGCATTTAGTACTCTAATAATAATATTGTCTTTGGTGCTGAAGGGAAAATAACAAGGTGTGTAATTAGTGACCTGGTGTACAATTGACGCATTAAGCCAGGTTAGCTGAAGGATGTGCTATGAAATGTTTGAGAATCCACACCAGGTTATTGACCATAACATGCAGCTTATGAGCTGGTTAAACAGGGGCCTCAGTCCATAAATGTCTGTAAAGTCTTAATGCGGGTGTTTTATTAGTATTTGCTAAGCACCTGTTTGACGGTATTGAGGGGGTGATTACTGGCACATTTAACCCCTGTGTTTTTCTTTGTTTGACAGACACGAAGATCCATTCAGAAATTGTTAGAATGGGAAAACAACCGATTATATCACAAGGTAAGCAAATTTCACCTCAATACCACTAGAGCAATAAAGGAACGTGCCCCGTAGTTTTCAGTGCCTCAGTAAATGAAGTGTTTAGATGTTGTTAATGGTTGTAAATCTAGCTGCTAAACTGTGAAAATGCCCATGTCCTTCGCAGCTATTTTTGGCTGGGCTATTGATAGATTGCAGAGGCTGACCAGACCTTGCAGAGGTCAGCCGTAAAAAATGGCTGACAGACACTGCACTCAGTATAGTGGGGAAACTCCTCAGAGCACTAACTGCTGTTTGACCCAAATGAACCCACGTGTGTAAAGCCTGTCTGCATGTCTGGAGTGTATGCATGGACTGGGAACTTGTAGAGCATTCACTAATTCCAGTGCTTTATAATTCTCATCAGTTGGGACTGCACTGGAAACTCAGCAGACGAAAATGTGAGAGTAATAACATGATGGAATATGTAAGTATTTATCAGTTACAGATGTTAATGCATGCATATACCTTAATTGACATTTGGTAGCAGAAATTGAAAGGACATCACTAAATTCTAAGATGATCTTTTGTCCTCAAAACTAATTGCAAATTAGTTTATTACCTAGCCAAGTGCATGTGGCTAGGTTACTGGGCCTCATGTATCAGTCATTTAGTAAATGAGTTGTGTGTAAATGTTTTCATTGGCCAAACCAAACAAAAAATCTCTGCCAGATTTACTACAGTAAACTTCAGTGAAGTTGAGTTTCTTCGTTCTCCTGTCTAAATGTTTATTAACAAATGTCACCCATAAATTACCAACCACGTTCATGGGACAACTGATTTACATCTAGTTACAGCCACAAAACCCCATAAAAGGCAAAGCTCACACAGAGGTTTGACTAAATGCCGAATAAATGTTGAAAGAGTGCCTCATAAGCGTGTTGTGTGCTAAATCTTCCTGTAATGCAGCTCAGTCGTTTCATCGCATCGGCCACCATGAGCACAGACAAACGCTTCCTAATTGTATAGGATGCCGTTACGTTTGTCTTAATGGACTTAGTCATTTCATATTAATGACTTAAAACAAATCCATAAATTAATAAATGAGTTTCACAAAAGGTGTAATAGAAATCAATAAGCTTTAAACTTGATATTGTAATCTGTATATAAAACTGCACACCAGTTATACCATTTGAAGCCTTTCAATTCACATCATTGAGTCTCCTTGTACCTAAATTTACACAAACGCTTGTAGGATACAAATGCTTTCTGCCAAACTAATAGGATGTTGTGAAATGCTCATGTGAATGATTTAAGGATAAACTGGTTAAATAATGCCCAATTGATGTTGGAAAATCTTTGAAAAACAATGGTCTGGAGTAAATTAGCTCCTTAATATTAATATTTCCTTTCCTTCCTTCAGGTGATTCTTATAGAATTCTTACCCAAATATCCTATATTCCGACCAGACTAAGAGCACTGCAGAGGGATGCAGGCGAATGGCTCTCACTTCGCTCCTTACTTAGTGCCTTGTATATAAAGTTGGATTGAGGGTCTTCATGGGTGTCTCTGAGTCACCCCTTTTCTCCTCCCAGTACCTTGTACAGTAGAGTTTGCAAAACTGTCACTTTGCTTTAGAGCAGATTTTGCACATTTCCAGATATAGTAGAAATGCACCTGTGTTGCACCCGGATGTTTTTGTTACATAAAATAATAAACAATACTGTTTAAAAGTGCATTTACCCCAATAGCCATCCATATTTCCCACCTCCTACATGTAATATTGTTGATCAAATCAAGGCACCTCAAGGTGTGTATTTGCCTTATGATAAAAGTATAACCTTTTTTTGTAATGGAGGTGTATGTATTGGATGCAGCGTGGTATAGAACATGTAGTTTTAAAGGTGTAGTGAAAAGCCGCTTTACTTTAGAGCGAATCTTGCGCATTTCCTGATATAGTTGCCCTGAAGCGAAATGAAAAGGTTCAGGGTTGTTCTGCGCTAATGGAATGGGTAGGGAATTTAAAGTAGCTAAAATGTTTGTCAGCATGATTTTTTATTTCCGTTTGCACTTTGGTGATGGGCCTCTAAACAGGGGCAAGTTAAAGAAACAGACCATTTGAATATTATTTTGGACAAGATGTACAGCCTAGTATTTCATGTTTACATTATGTAATTTAGCTGGCAATTAGTTTTCTGCCAATCTATTATTGTAACATAGTTTTGTTTATAAACTGCATCTCTGTAACTTTCCAGTCTATATGGACCCGTTTACCTAGTAAGCCATAAAATTTATGTACAACATGCCAGTCAAAGTGAGGGCTGAAAATTGCACTTGAGCACACGAGGACATCAGGCTTTTAGTTGATTGTCCCTAAGGTGTTTTTTTTTTTTTTTTTTAAATGTAAATGTCGTGTGTAAAAACGATTTTGCCAATCAAGATTTAAGTAGTATATATGTCATCAATTTCAAAGTTAATTTCACCTTGCATGTATTGTTTTGTAGTCTTTCCTCTTGCATTCATACATTTCAGCTTCAAATCATCAAATTGCTGTTTTTGGTGAAGTCCATATGCTGTTATACAGATGCAGAGACGTGGACTTTCGCACTCCTTTTTCATGTGTGTGCTGACTCTCTGTTGTTACGCCTGCCTTGTTTTTCTTCATTTTTCTAATATGTCAGCCTGTTCTTTTAGAGTGCCTCTTGAATTGAGCAGAATGTTTGGGGAAAGCTGTACTAAAAGACACCTAAACTTTGCCTAATTATTTGGAGCGAGACAAATCTCTTAGCGTTCTACTGCAGAGCGCCACTCAGCGTCCTACTACAGAGTTCCTGTAAATGTTTCTCTTGATTTCTGTGGAAAGCATAAATAAATTGTTGATTATAATGGTTTTGACAGTTGTCATCCTTATATAGTGTCACTTCAGTTTGTAATTACTAGCTGCATATGAATTTCTTTACTGTTTGCAGCATTTTGCTTGATAGAATTCACAATAATATCAGTATTTACCAAAGGCAGGTAACTGGATGGGGTGTTGATTTCAAGTCTTATATATATTGTTAAAAAACAAACTGATTTGAAACACAACTTTCACTTTTTCACCTAGGGTTATGTTTCCTGCTGTTCATGATGTTACTGAAAAGTTCAAACCTTGAAACAGACACTGAAATATGTTCATGCAGCCTGGTCTCCTAAGAAATTAAAGTTAAATGCAACAGTGTGAATGCTGACCATGACCCTACTTAGTGTATTATTACAAATTTGCAAGTAGGAGATTATGTTTGGTTGTGATACTGTGCTTGGTTTCCTAATTTACAATTTTCAAAATAATGGTGCTCTAATTTGTGTAGCAGGGAGTAAATGAAGCAGGAAAGGGCCTACATTTAAAAGCAAATCATTTTGGTTTTTAATACCAGTGAGGAGAAATGTATATGGATGTACAAATGCCATTTAGTATATTTGCATTTCAGTGAAATGTGGAGTTTAAGTAAAGATAGAGGTGAAGAAAACAAGCTCCGCTCAGGATGCATTCACATTCTCATAGCTGCAAGGTTCAGCACACAGCCACTGTGTCATGTTTCATCTCGGTGTATTTTAAGACCGGAGGATAGATTTGTGATTGAAATTGCCTTCTTGTGGACACAATATTGGGTTGAACACTTATAATTGGAGTATCTGGCAGCCTGAAGAGGGCAGGCTAAGTCATATTCAGGGCAGGGTTATTGGGCTAAAATGCAACACGAATCAGTTTTACTTTACTTTCTTGCTAGTTATTACTATTTATAGTACAAATCACACGTGGTAGTGTCAAGTATATGCTGTTATTTTTGTAACCATGACTTTACAAATTTTACTATGAACATACAGTTGTGCTTCATGGGAAGGAAATGTTCATTTTCACCATGTATCAGTATCAGCCATGATCTGCAGATGGAATACCTGAGGATTTTACTTACCTGCCAACTGCTTTTACACAAGATATGACCTGTTCTGTTTACAATATACTCTTCTACTCTGCTGTTTTTATGCTTTTCATGGTTAAACATCATTCCATGTGAAACAAACACTGTGCATTCTTCAATTCCTCCTAGAGTCAGGAGTGATGAAGATAAGACCTACCACCTAAAATAGGTCTGTGGTGTGTTCTGTGTCTGTGTCTCCCCTCCCCCCTTCAATAGATTTCACAGAAAAGTCCTCTTAAACACATTAAAAGGCCCAGCAAGAGTTTCTGAACATAGTCACTATGCATAAATATTCAGAATATACACAGGGAAGAAAGGAAATTCTCTTGTGGATGTAAGATACGCTTTCCATCAAAAGCAAGTAAATGTTGGCTGAGGAGGGAGAGTGTGTAAAAGAGTCTAAATTACTACATGTCTAGAACAAAATCATAAAATAAATTGCAATCCTTTATTATATAGTTTTGGTAATGGCCATTTTCTATCACTGAGGGGACAGTGGTGCAAAGAAAGCAGAAACCAGCATATATTTGGATTTAAAAACAAACAAAAAAAAATAGAACAAATGAAATTAAAATGGCCTTTTCGGTATCATAGCAATTAAGGCAGTTTTTTTCTATACATATACAACTCAAATCAAGTCACTTAAAAAGAATGAAACAAAATAGCCATGACTTATAGCTTTAAAGTCATGTTACCAAGCAGCAGGCAACAGGTTTCAGATATAAAGACCAGATATGTTAACAGAAATGCAGTACATAAAATAATTAACATGTAATTACAGCCATAAAAATACTAACAAGACTTTGGTATGGTCCCATTTTATGTATTATTATAGAAACATTCACACCCTGTGTCACAATTCAGTAAATTAAGACCAATCTCATCTAAAGTGTATCTTTGTATTGGACATTCTTTAAAATAAAATTCACCTACTCGGAGAGTAGTACAGCATTGGTGCAAGTTCCTAATCACAAAACACATACACACAAGAAAATGATTGCTGTTACTCAAAGAAAGTAAATGTTCAATAAGACTGACTATCAATGTTTGTTGATGATCTCGAATTAGAAACTGAAGGTGCAGAAATAGTTTCCAGTGTCCATGTGCTTAAAAGTATCCTACATATCTCAAATAAGCACAGTTCCACAAGGAAGGAGGAAAACGCCTCCAGATATTCCTTTTATTTTGTTTTAAATCCAGTCTGTGATTATCATCCAACTTTCTGGAATTTGATCCATTTGTATTAGATATCAAAATCCCCAAAACCAGCTTCAAAAAGGTCACATCAGAGACCAGAAAGAACAGTCAGATGTTATACGATGCTGCCAGGCCAGGATACTACAGTAAGTGTGACTTTATTCCTCTGAAGCTTCAGCATAGGAATCAGGGATGAATTGTTCATGCCCACTGTAGTAGCTCCGTTCACAGCCACAATTTCATCACCGCACCTGCAGTGAAGCACAGAGAAAAACATCATTATTGTAACAACTTCTGGAAGATTCTCTAGAAACATTTCTAGAAAAAGAAAGGAAAAATAGCTTAACATATGTACCTAAAATTACTGGATTACATTAAAGATTTTAAACTTATTACTACCCAAACACAGTAGTAGTGAGTCAAGGAACTTGGTATAATCTTGAAGACATTTTGGCATCTAACCAAGTAAATAAATATTTTCAAGCTTATACAACTCCAGGCAATCAGTATTAGACAATTCAAAATGACACGGAACTGATATTTAAATGAATATTAGCATTATTTAACTACAACAGTATGTTAAGCTCATGCATTGCTGATAATTCTCTGTACAAAAACAACAAAAAAAAAAACTTACTTGAGACGTCCATCAGAGTGGGCGGGAGTTCCAGGCACTATGGTCTTTATGAAGAAGGGCTGTTGACCTCGACTTTCTTCATATCCTCCCACAATACTGAAGCCCCAGCTCTCGTTGTTGGTTTTTAACAACACGATGTCACGACACCAGTGCATGTGGCTTGTGAATGAGAGGGAGAAAAAAAAAAGAAAAAAAAAAAGTACAGCTCATCAGAGTGAACATGTTTACATAACCACAAAGAGAGAGACTTTAACCAGCAAACAGGAAGGAAAGGTCACTAAATCACAGCATTTTATTGCACAATATGCCTAGTAGAAAGTCAAGACAACAGGACCTATGGTATAATCAATATTATAAGAGACATTTTTAAAAGATCCTGATAGCAGAAATCTTACAGTTGCAATCAAAATTATTTAAACCCCATTGCAAATCAGGTTTATTGATAACATTTACAGACTTTCAACTGTTTGCAATGAACAAATAAATCAAAAGCAATTGAAATAGTTCAACACAACGAATGCTTCAAGTGGTTTCCCCAAATTCAACTGAAAATGCAACTT
>JANDJT010000217.1:7952618-7966789 GCA_024331685.1 Stegophilus panzeri
TCTTGCCTTCCACACACTGCAGGTTTCCAGTGCCAGAGGATGCAAAGCAGCCCCAGAGCATCACCGAGCCACCACCACGCTTGACTGTGGACAGTGTGTTCTTTCTTCATTCCTCTTTCTCCAGACATACCACTGATCCTTGCCGAAAAATTCCAGTTTTGTTTTATCGCGCCACAGAACAGAATCCCAAAACCTCTGTGGCTTATTTATAGGATTTTGAGATTACTTTTCTTGTGCTTTTGGGTCAGTAGTGGTGTACATCTTGGATTTCTGGCATGGAAACCTTCTGCGTTTAGAATGCGCCTTACTGTGCTCACTGAAACCTCAGTGCCTGTTGCCACCAAGTCTTGCTGCAGGTCTTTGGCAGTCTTTTGTGCATTTTTCACAACCTGTCTTCTCAGAAATCTGGTTGCAGCTGTTGATAGCTTCCTTTTTCTGCCCCGTTCAAGTATTTCATATGTTTTCTGCCCCTAGCCAGTACAGGTATTTCAAGTATTCCAGCTCAAGCACACCTGGTGCACCTAATGAAGCCCTTGATTAGTTGCATCAGGTGTGCTTGAGACAACAACTGTCTTTGCATATTTGTACTGTTGTGAGGGATTCTATTCAGGCGGTTGAATAATTTTGAAACTGGAGAAATCATTATAAGTTGCATTTTCAGTTGAATTTGGGGAAACCACTTGAAGCATTCATTGTGTTTAACTATTTCAATTGCTTTGGTTTGATTTGTTCATTGCAAACAACTAAACGTCTGTAAATTTTGACAATAAACCTGATTTGCAATGGGAGTTGAATGATTTTGATTGCAATTGTATACAGACACACTGAACAATATCCACTACTCACCTGGGTAGGCCCAGCCAGCGGGTCCACAGAGGGGAGCAGTTGATTTCATCCTCTCTGGGGTTCTCCATTGTGTCCATTTCTTCTTGATTTGCTCCCTCTGCATCCCGTTCTTCCTCCTCTGCAGTGGTGCGGATGACGCGTAGCGTCACAGAGCTCTGGGCTGTCTGTGTCTTCAGCACAGACACCGCTTCATTATAAGTCAGCTGGGTCAGGTCAACACCATTGATGCTCAGCAACACATCACCTAAGCAAACATCAGCCAACACACATTTATACAGTTACCAATCAATATACTCATGAAGATTGAGGTATTACAGTGCTGCATGCATCACCCATAATCAGATGTCTTTGAGTAACACTGCCAGAAGTATTAAAACTATTTGTTTAATGACGACACTTTCCAGTAGCGAGGTGGTAGTGTATTAAGTATTTCTTCTAGCTGAAAGCACATTACTGGCTGCTAACAGGTCAGCTCTCAGGTATTTTAAATGTCAAATATTTATTTTAGAGTTTTTATGGTTAAAAATATCACAGAATGCTCTCTTTCTTTGAGGACGATGGAGCCAATTGATGGAGCCAAACTTTTCACCAAGATCCTCACAGAAAAATATGTCAGACAACTGCTGCATATTTGCTTAATAACATGAATACTGTGCTGCAATACAGATATGTTTATCTGATTTTCTGCATGCTGTTCACTGCTGAAATCAGATGACGGTAATTAGTGTGCATGTAGACACACTTGCTATGATTGTTAATAGAGTAAAAGTGAGTGAAGTCCAAAAGTGCAAAATCTGTGACGCTGTAATCTCTCTCTTTATGCATCTATTCCTTTTAGCAAGAACTAGCAAAAATGTCAAACCTGGTTTGATGGTACCATCTCTGTGCAGACAGCCCACTGGCTGCACACTGGTAATGTACACAGGCAGACGACAGCGGCCGTCCCTCCCACCAGCGATTGTGATGCCCAGTGAATGTCGTGGCTCCTTCTTCAGACTCACTGTCTTTTCCTGACTGGAGAATCCACCAGGAGGATCCTAATCACAAGCAACACACACACACACACACACACACACACCCCCATGTGGATGCATAAAGAAAATGGCTATAAAAGAAATGATTACAGTATTGCTCACATTATATTTAAATAACCACTCAAACCCCATCCTACAGCCATGGATAAAATCAATGTTGTCTTTAGAGCATAGCTGCTTCTCAATACTTTGAATAGAAAAAAAGTGATAGCTCAAGAGACGTGTCTGAGTCCTGTGGTGAAAACATTTGTAAAAACAAACACTCTTCTGTTCTAGATACTGCTAGAAATGGAAAGAAGTGATAATGTGAAGGGCCTGACACACTGCTATCATAACTCATGACTAGTGGCAAAAGCCACGGCTTCCACTATCTTCTCCCAGTGTCTGGGGAACTCCAGAGGGGGTGCGTGGGGCCTTTTCCTACCCAGCAGGGGACCCTCCCTCCCAACAAGAGTAAAGGCTTCAACTCTGCAGGCGAAAGCTAACTGTCACCAGCTTTGATCCCAAGCCACAAACTAACCAGCAGAAAGGGAGAGAGAGAAAGCAGCACCCTAATCCTTTTGATCATGAGCAAGGTCCAAAGATAGAGGCTAGCTGCTTTAATCTCACCCTCACCAGCCTGCATCTGCTGCCTCTAGCTTTCACCTCCAAAGCCAGTGAGGAAGTGACACGGAAGCAAGGTGTGATAGAAGGCAGTGTGAAGAGTGCTTTAATGGAGAGAGAGAGAGGAGAAACATACACACACAGCCACATGGTAACATTGGACTTTAAAGTATAAGCTGACCAGACCACATGACAAGAGATTGGTTTCTCAGCCTCAAGCCTATTTTCCGCTGTAGGGCCGAATGGTTCTGAGCAAGGAGAGAAACTGAAAAAACTAGACAGAAATTCCACGAGCATGGGTGCTCTGCTTTGCTGGTTAATGCTATAGTATAAAACAGTCTACTGCATACAGTCTGGCAATTTAGTGGGGCATGCTGAGGAACATTCCTTTCCATCATTTACAAGCATGAAACTATAAATGCAGATCTTAATTTAAGAGAGAAAAGTGAAACCAAAGTAAAAAACAAAAAACAAAAACAAAAACAGTAAACATTAAATAATACATAACTATAGTCACCGCCTCATTTAGGGTTATTCTGAATGTGAGGTGCTCAGCGTTCAGATATGATTTTAGTCCCTTACACTTATCTGCAATGGACTTGATCACCGAGCTCAGCGTATAGTCCACTCTAATATTACATTAGTAAACATTACAAAAGACATTCGTTTATGTCCAACCTATAACTACAAGGACTACGTAAAAACCGTATAGTAGCTTTATGTGTTGTGTTTTTAAGCATATCCAACAAGCTCATGTGTGGAAATTATTTATTTATGTGCTTCCTAACACTAAAGTAGTGCTCTACAGTTTTAATATACCAGAAGATGGCTGAAAGTACAGTACTATTTCAACATGTACAACATGCAAAGTTATTTTTAACCCCATGTTAAAATTTCTTATGTCATTGTCCAATAATATTTTCAAGACATATCAGCATAATTTATTGCGTAATATTTTTAACAACAGTTTGGCTCTACGGTGGAAAAGCAGCGAATGGCTAACAGCTAATCGAGTAATACTGACCACAGTATTATTAAAATACGAACACAATAAAGTTTACCTTCATGAATGTGGAGCGCCGTCTGAAATACTGGTTCTCGGCACTTCTCCTGGCTCCTCTACTCTGCAGCTCACTTCCCTCTTCAATGGGCTCTGACTGCCTCATCACCACAAAATTCACCCGTACTTCACTTGCCTGGTCATGCACAACAACCAAATAAAGCATCGCCATGTTACTTAAAGTGAAACACCCAAATTACACAATGTACTGTCAAGTACTGATGAACAAAAACAAATTAGCTAAAAAAGTTCAGGTATTTTTCACATTAATTTCTCATGCCATTACTTTATTTAAAATGTAGGTCCTTCTTCTTTAGCCAGTGATCATTACCATTATTAGCATGTTTCAAGTTGCGGAACAATTTAGGATTTTACACACTGTGCTTAACCCCGGGCTATCGTCATTCTAAAACCCGCTTTTAGAGGAATGTTTCATAAAATATTTTAGGAGACTCGTTACTTAGGGTACATGTTCTCAACCCTGGTCCTTGTGTACCCAAGTCCTGCACATTTTAGTGTTTTCTCTGCTCTAACACACCTACTTCAACTCAGAATAGGCTGTTCATTAGCTGATTAGTTAAATGACGTGTGTTAAGAGCAATCAACATACTAAAATGTGCAGGGCAGTGGGTACTTGAGAACCTTTCATTTAGGGCATAGCTCCTTCCTCCCAGTACCTGGATGATCTGAGCAGCGCTCTCTGGTGTACCATGTCTCAAATCATGGCCGTTGATGGCCAGCACTTTGTCATTGTTGCGCAGTTTGCCATCTTTAGCAGCCAGGCCTCCTGGTAACAGGTCTAGGATGAAGACACCTAGTTCATCTGACTTGCGGATAAGCTTGATGCCGAGGGGCTCGGCGCGCTCGCGTTTCACCAGCGCCACCTGGATCACCGTGCCCGGACTGTTTGAAGGTTGAACCACAGGAGAGTTAGAAGGCTGCACGTGGTGCTCGGGCCTTGGCTTGAAGCCCTTCTCTTGCATAACTGTAAGCCTGAGAGCAGAACATGGCCGCCGCAGCACAGCGATGGCTTGTACATGAGGGACAGAGGCAAGGCTCACATCATTCGCCTGCGAAAACAAAAAAAATCCCAATGTGTGATTAATTAAAGGCACCTTTACACATCAGGCCGGCCTTCAGAACGCACAAAGACAACATAGTTTAAGGTTACAATTCCAAAATAAGTTTTTACATTAATAAGATATTCTAATGCCAACGTTTTTTGCCCCCCAAAAGTATTCATAACACAGTAGCATTAACTCCATGAATATCTCTGCCAAAGGCAAAAATGTAACAAGTAGTTGAAACTTGCCCCAAGTCAAAACAGTTTTGCAGTATGATCCACTTTGTGAGAATTTTTCTTTTTTGAGACATGACCTCAACATCGAGTAACTGCTTCAAATGAGAACTTCTGGTGATCTTAAAACAATTAGTTATTTAGAGCATGTATCCAAGTAAGGATTCCAGCACAGGTTTAAAAAAAAATCCCTACTTGAAAGGTGATTCATTGTTGAGCGTGGGTGAGGAGAGCTAGTATTTCAAGAAACGATAAATCTGTCCTTCACTGCCTCCATCAGATCCAAGTCA
This sequence comes from Stegophilus panzeri, assembly GCA_024331685.1. Classification (NCBI taxonomy): domain Eukaryota; kingdom Metazoa; phylum Chordata; class Actinopteri; order Siluriformes; family Trichomycteridae; genus Stegophilus; species Stegophilus panzeri. The sequence goes on from JANDJT010000217.1 coordinate 7,957,749, forward strand.
AAGTACACTACTTGGATTACAGCTGATTTTCAAGGAGCCTGATGGGGCAAAGAGTTCAGCCTTGTTCAGATTTCCAACATATCTGATTGGACTAAGAGAGGCCAGGATGAGCAAAAGGCATTCATTCATTCTGCCTGGAATAGCTTGACTGTATGCAAGGCCAGTCATGTTGGTTTGGTTTTCTATGGCACTGCATTCCATGAGTGCCAGGGGCAGAAATCCTAGCAGAGGTCTGGATGTAGAACGATCCAGTTGAATAACCCCAATATCCTAAAAAACCAAGAAAACACAGTGCTACTATCTTTCAAATTAATTATTAATCCAAGTGAAGTACATTGTACTGGGCAAAGCTGCAAAATTTAACCAAGCCAAAACATTACCAAGTTCAAATATTAAAACTTTGTGTACTTGAACATGATCACTAGGTGTACTTGTTCAATCATTACATTTCTAAACTTGTGTATAGGGAAGAAATCTTGCCACTTCCATTAGGTCTCAATTCATAAAATGTAATAAATAATGATTTATAAATCAAGCAATGTCAAGACCAAGACAGTTACAAAACAGTTTTTTTTTTTTCTATTTAATGAGTCATCGTGTAACTAAGCTTGTGGTTCACAACTATAAACATTAACTTCTGAACCGAAAGCTTTTTTCAAAGAAGTATGGAAAATATTTTCCTGCTGAATATCAGCAGAGAGTTTATCCTATTATTCAACAGATTAACAGCAGTATGACCCACAGCTTAATCTCCATGTGGACACAATGCACTTCGTCCATACATAGGGGACAGAGTTATGTAACCCTGTAGGTATGTTCTCTTGTGAGCTACTGCTATACATTAGGATGGCTGTGTTAATAAATGAATCGAGACCACTACGTGCCTGGCAAATTCACCGCCAACTACAGAAAATTTCACAACATTGAGCACATACAGTCAAATGTCCTTTATCCAAGCACCTGGCTGGAATGCAAACTCACTGTGTACAATGGGTGTGAACTCTGACAACAGGTAAGGAAGAAAAGAATTGATATTGTTATTGCACAGAGAAGTCCTGCAGGGAGATAAACCTGATCTCTTCTAAACAGACATGCGATGAGATCTAATGTGTCTCACCTCTAGAATGTGATCCCCTGGGGCGAGTCTGGAATCACGGGCAGCCACCGAGTCACGCACAATCTCCTGAATGACAATATTCCCCAAGGGTGTGTCCTTCCCTCCAACTATGCGCAAACCCAAATCTTCCCCTGGTTCCTCACGAAACAGCTCCACAACGCTTGCTTCTGAAACAAGACTGGACCTGATGGGAGCTCCTAGGAGAGAGAGAGAGAGAGAGAGAGAGAGAGAGAGAGAGAGAGAGAGAGAGGGGGGACATAAAATATTATAACAATTTTTACTCTTTCAAATAGAACACCTTGACACACTTACTCAAAAATCTAATGTCCAAATTGAATTTTATCGCTCAGCTGTTTGGCTGGATGACACCTGAGGATTTTTGGGTTATTATGAATAAAGTTTTCAGTTTGTATAATCATCAGTCAGACGAATGACTCACTTACAGAATAAACGGGTGACAATGTTATGTCAAAAATAATAATTTAGTTGCCAGGTGATTCTATTTGATGTTTTTGTGTATTCATGACTCCTAGTAGAGATGAATGATACAGTGAATGGCATGGTATAGACATGTTCTCAGACAGCAGACAGTGTTAATGTGATGACTGCTTCAGCAGTATGATATCACTGAGATTTCCCAGTAATCCCAAACTTTCCTCCCACACAAGGAATTGCTTCATTAAAAGACACCACTTGTTTTGTTTTCCACCCAAGAGTCAACACAGCTGCAAATCCATTTCCTCCTCTTGTCACTGGCTTCTGTAGGCCCTTCACACTTTTCTTCTCTTAACTGACAAACTGACCAGGTGTTACTTAAACACGTTAATTCCTAACAATATCCACTGATATATATTATTTTCTGTCGTTCAAAGCTATGGCAACTGAAAATTAACAAGGTCTGTGTTAAATTATACAAAACCATTCATCCGGGATTCCTAATCAATTCCAAGATTCAGTTTAATATTGGAAAAGACCTATTACACATATCAGGGTTTTGGTTTGGAAAAGAATAATCGAATGGCTTTACCATCCTCTGCCTCCTCAAAGGCAGGATTGGCCACGCCAGGATCCAGGGGTGCACGAGGATTAGTTGTACGTGTGGGTGCTGGGTTGGATTTGGTGTCAGAGTCTTCCTCTGTCTTGCTTCCCTTCAACTCATTCCAGGGGGGTCTCTTCCTCTTCTCAGACTCTTCCCTGAGCCGCCTGAATGCAGGGCATCTGGAAAGGAAGACGTGAAGGAGAACCAACAAAATGAGAATAAAAAGATAAGGGGGACAGAAAGACAGAATACAGAGCACAGAAATCCAGACAGGGGAATTGGAGGAAATAAAGAATCAAGCATGCTTAATTAACAAGCATGGTTCATTACTCAGTGGTATGTTGGTAATTAACCTACAAAACATTAATTATGGAATGGCAGTACCAGTAACTAAAAATAACCAACATTAATCCTGCAATGTCTTTCAAATGTCTTAAAAGCAAGCGTCAAACAGGCGTGGTGAACTTATACCCATTCATTTATTTCAGTGCTACATGTGCTACATGCTAACTTGCAAGCACATGTCAGTGTTTGTCTTTACAGGCCTTGTTTCTCTTGTGGTTGAATTAAGAGGAAGATTTGGGCTTATCTGGCACATAGTGAAAGAGTGAAAGGAATAGGAAAAAGAACAGCTATTCTCCTCTGCAGCAGGCAGACAGAGTTGACAGGTCAGACTAGATCAGGATCAGGTCTGACTGAGTAAATGTCCTCCTCCTCTCCCTTCCTGAACACTCCCTGCTCGCTGTGTGTTTACACTGAGCCTCTACAGCCCACATAAATTACCATCCAAATGACCTTTAGACCTTAACATTACGTCACAAATGACGGATCAGATGATAAGTAGGAGGGCAAGTCAATGCTGGGGCCCAAAAAAATTTCCATTTCTAATGATATTCCAGATATAGTGCACATGATCTCACAAAAAAAGGAGATACCTTGTTTAGTGCATATGTTTGATATAAGTAGATTTGTTGAAAGTTGCAACAAATAAATATCTGAGGCTCTGACAGTGTGTTTGTGGTTGATTATGTGGCTCCCAATTAATTACACGATTTGAGAGGCACATAATTAATGTAAAATCAAATCTCTCAAATTGATCTCGTGTTATATTTTGTATTCAGTTTTCCAGTTAAGCTTAGTCAAATCTCTGTACCCACCATACTGAGATAAGTTACATTCCAGAGATGCCTGAGCATGATTTTCCTCTATTTTTTTCCAAGGGGAAATATTAAAAATGTAAACCACTGTGTTAATATACTGCATGTAGTAATACAGAACAACCAGTTTTCACCCTGCTTCTAGACAGTGTAATAATTGATTAGCAATCTGGTCCACTTCTGCCCTAGCAGGCAGTAGAACTGCCCACTTTTAACCATATATATGACAAAAGAAACAAGATGTTAGCGTTTAACTAAAATGTTGACCAGCAAAACAAGCAAATGTTCTGACAGCCAAGTACCATTTCCAAACACAGCAATATCTTAAGACCTTTTGTGAGGTTATTACATCCGTATTGCTTCTTTTAATGCCCATTTCAGAACCAAAAGCTAAAAAATTGTGAAGAAAAGTGAAGCAGCTCCTGACAAAGCCACAGCCATCCCTGGGTGAAAAGAACAAAATTGACCCAGCTCTAGTGGGATGTGGGATGGATAGTATTACCTTCTCCCCTGTCAAGCAGAGCAAAACTAACCAGTCTTAGACATCTGTGAGCTCATGTATGCGGAAGAGGGCAGTTTGTGCTTTCCTCAGATTATGTTCGGCTGCACTATGACATAGCATTAGCAGCAGTTCAAAAAGATGTGGTGGAAATTTTACTGTTCTTTCTCTGTTCATAATTTTAAACAAATTCTGATGATACATTTTAGGGTGGCCTGAGCTCAGCTTACTGCCTAAGTGGAGTTTTGCAGGTTATCCTAATGTCTGTGTGGGTTTCATCCTGGGTTGCAACGTTCCACCCACCTACCAAAAACATGCTGGTTTGTGGGTTGGTGATTATTACTTTTCTCTGATTTGAGTGCACATGTCACACCTCACACCAAGTGTTTCTGGGATAGGCTTCAGATCGAGAGAAACCATTTTTTTTCCCCCACAGGTGGACTGAATAAATGGAGCGACATAAAATTTTAACATTTCAACAATAATAAGCTAAGTCCTCTGAGCCTTAGCCATGCCCACCCAATGACCAATATACTGTATGTCATCCAGAATAGTGGAATAATCGAGACCGTATACTATTCTAGAACTGCCTAAATAATTTACACTGAATAACCACCGTTAAATATGATCAGCTTCTGTTTTATGATTACTTCTGTCTTATTTGTGGATGCACATACAGAAGCAACAATTTTTTTGTGGTCACACAGGTGTCTTCAATCCATCTATTTAGATAGTAGTTTAGGTAGTGTAGAGTTAAACAGCGTATACAAGAACATCTTATCAAATGACTGATAGCAAAAGCCTTGTGCCTAATATGTTCCTGGGAGAGGTTCCAGATCCACCACAACCATGACTGGGATAAAGTGCTTACTCTAGACGAATGAATGAATGATTTGTGACATCGACTATCAGCTACATGTATATCAGCTGTCTAACTGTCAGCTGCTAGTTACGGGAGCTTTGACTTTAACATGCTACCCAAACGAATAGGACGACAACCTGTATGGCCACAACAGATTGCTTGCACGAACGAAAAATAGTAGCTAATTACACTTTAACAGAAATATTCACATTTCTGTTAAAGTGTAATGTCCATCTTCAACTGGACACTGAGCTCGTGGAGTCAGATTTCAAGTATGCTGGCAGAGGCAGGGCTTAGTGTGTAGATGATCACACTAAATCCTTGTTAATGCCAAGTTACTTCAAACACAAGCATGGTTCACTGATATCCAGGTGTAACTAACCCCCCCCCCCAAGTGGTACTTGTGTGGTAATATTTTGTTTGTAGATCTTTTAATTTTATTTAATACTTCTGCCACAATATTTGCATGCATAAAATTGAAATATAATATTGAAAAAAATATTATGTATGCAAATAAATTACACACATGTGCTAAAGCTAAAATGATCATTAAATAACTGTTAACCACTGTAAAGTTGATTGTCATATTCATATAATTACACGGATTCTTTTTATAATATGGTGCACGGTGTACTTCATACACTGACCTGTTGTGCAAATGAGGCTGTAGCTCACAGCGCTGCATGCTCTGCTGGCACTCACTGTGGAAAGGGCACAGCACGGTGAGCTTATCGAGCAGGTTGCGCACCAGCAGGCTGGCGGACCGACACTGTTGCAATGCCACTCGTTGCCGGTCCACTGGGCAGAAGTCCTGTTCACGCAAGAAGCTGCTCAGGCACTGCAGACAGTATGTGTGTCCACATGGCGTGTCCACAGGCTGGAGCAGTGGCTGCAGACATATGTGACACACCAACTCATCATCCACCTCATCCTGGTACTCATAAACATGACTTTCTTGGTTCTCGTGGCACTGCCCACACTCTTTGCACACCCGTGACCAGGTCAAGCCACCCGGCGATGCCAGTGCCTTCTGCTCTGCCATGGTCCAGCGAGCTCTACTCGCTCTAGATTGGAGACGTGTCCTCAAACCTCCACTCTCTATCTGAGCCTTGTCAGGCGCAAAATCTCTCGAGACAAGTGTTCAATCCAGACAAGGAAGAGATGTCCGTCCTCTTTGTCTACTCAGCTTACATTTCTGGTGAAAAAGAGAACAAAGGAAAAGTGTGGCTAGTGGAGGTTCTTTTTTTGGCTCCCGCCTAGCTGGACAGGAAATGACACAAATCCACTTAACAGCAACAATATGCAGAGAAAGAGGGGCAGCTATATCCCCAGCACAAAATTCCTCAGGAATCACAGCTTGGTTGAATGTCACAGTTTAGCTGCTAAATTCTGAAGGGTATAATTCCATACAAAAAAAAGGAATTACAGTCACAAACTTACACCCAAAATGCACCAGAAACATACTGATATGACAAATAGACATTTAATCTTCTCATTCCACTCCACTGTAAACAAACAAATGATTTCCTCTATGCATCTGAGGTAGTACATGTTATTCAGGTTTTCCACCCACCTCACAGCAAATGATGACAGACTCCTAGAAACCACTCCATGCAAAAGAGGGATTCAAATTCAGTGACAGCCCTGAGCCTGACTGAAATTAAAACCTTTATGTACACAAAAACCATGTAGCCAGAGAAAACCATGTGACTAGGTAAACTGAAGCCGAGTGGAGAGTGGTGTTTAGTGTTTTGCCATACAAACAGGAGGAGGGGTCTAGTTATGTGTGTGGGTGTGTCGAGAGAAGGGAGGAGTTTATGTGCCGATATCGCACAAGCGTAGGAAGTGCATTCCAAGGGGCAGTGATGGAAAATCAACATAACTGCCCCACGTGCAAACATTACTTTTGGACACAACCCACTCCACCTCTCTGAATTAAATGAAGTACTTGTATGCACATATTCCCTGACAGGCTGTCACTAAAACAAGTGTCAAAATGAGACTATGCCCTTTCAAGGTGGTAAATCTAGTTCAAATGTCACAGCTTCCTTTCCAAAACCAACCAGGACAGACCCTAAAATAAACATAACACAGGTAGACAGGCTGATGATAAATCGGCTGGGATTCAATAGACATTTAAGGGCTATCGCAGCAGCACTACAATTTGACAACTCTAGTGGTAACTATAAAATATTCTTTTTGCCAGAGCTTTATTTTAACAAGGTAAAAGACAACAGTGAATGTACCCTTCCCATTATAATACAGGTGTCGGTTTTCTCACGTGCAATATCTCAAGTATTCATTATAATGAAGATGAACCACAATAAGCAAATCTATACAAAGACTGCAACGACTTCGAATGTAAGTGAAAAGACAACTTTTTTAGGCAAATGCTTTTTTTTTTTAATGAGAAAACATCACAGATGGTATCAATTAGCTTCATCTCAAACCAGCTCTTCCAACACATTAGCCTGCTTAATATTAGCTAATCTAGCTAGGTGTGTACAAAAGCGATAGGGTACATAGCTAAAATAGCATTATGATGTATTTAGTACAAGGTACACTACATAATCAATGTATGCGGACACTTGACCAATCACACATGTGCTTATTGAACATTCCATTTCAGATTTTGTTACTCCATTAGCCGGGGAAGGCTTTCCTCTAGTTTTTGGAGCATGGCTGTGGGCATTTGTGCTCATTCAGCCACAAGAGCATTACTAAGGTCAGGCACTGATGTAGGGTAAGGAGGCCTGGGGTGCAGTCAGTGTTCCAATTCATCCCAAAGGTGTGCAGTGGGGCTGAGGTCCGGACTCTGTGAAGGCCACTTGAGTTCTTCTACTCCAACCTTGACAAACCATGTCTTCATTCACCTCACTTTATGCACAGGAGTATTGTCATGCTGTCACAGGGGCAGTGGTGGCTTGGTGGTTAAGGCTCTGGGTGACTGATCAGAAGGTTGGGGGGTTCAAGCCCCAGCATTGCCAAGCTGTCACTGTTGGGCCCTTGAGCAAGGCCCTTAACCCTCTCTGCTATATCATGGCTGACCCTGCGCTCTGACCCCAACCTCCTAACATGCTGGGATATGCAAAGAAAAGAATTTCACTGTGCTATAATCTATATATGTAATGCAAGACTCATTAACAGATTTGGACCCCTTAGTTCCAGTGAAGGGAAATTGTAAACATGTAAAGGAACATGTAAAGACAATCTAAACAATTGTGTGCATCCAACTTTTGGATTTGGGGAAGACACACGTATGGGTGTGATGGTCCACAAATGTTTTGCCATGTAGTGTATTCAGCACAAGGTAAATGTTTAAAAAACTAAACCACATATCAAAACCTTATAAACTATAACTTTGATAGCTAACTTTCAGCTAGCCGTTAGCTACTGCTAATCCTATAATAGACTATAAATGAATGCTTTAATCAGCAATTTTTTGGCCTTGCACATCTTCAGGATGTTTGTTGACAAAATGGAACTGTAAACAAGTAAGTAACACTAGTGATTGATGCATTGGGCTGTTTAGTGGCTGGTGGTTCAGAGGTTCTTATGAAGACTAATGGTACCATAAATTCTGCTAAGTAACTGGGGATTTCAGCCCAAAACCTGGAGCTTCAGACTTGACCATAGAGAACGCTTTAAACAAGATAAGTCAAACCTGCTTCCAAATCAACGACAGACATTCCTAAATAAATACAAATTGAATGTTTTGCAATGACCATCTCCAGATCTTAAACACCTACTGAAAACCTGTGGTCTGAATTGAAGAGGGAAATCCACATGCGCAAACCTAAGAATAAAGGAGCTTAAATGTTCTGCATGGAGCAGTGGACTAAGTGCAGACAACTAGAGTCTCCAAACTTTTAAGATTTTAAGAGACTAACTGCTTTTATTCTATCCAAGACAGGCATCACAAAATATTTAAAAATAACTGCACTACTTAAAAAAAAAAACAAAAAAAACAACAACAACTTTTTAAACCATGGTGTTTATCCATGTATCTACAGTATGTGCAAAATTATACAAAGTCCTTGAATGTCTGAGCTCAAAATATCACTTATTGCAACTGTTATTCTTTTTGTATAATGGTGTAATACAGAAATATTTTCCTGCATGCCTTGTACTTTTTGCTCACGGCCAATCTGTCTACGTTTTAGAATTTTGTGAATAATTCTGCATGACATGGGTACTTACTATTATGATTTCTAATACCTGACAACAGTTGAAACTGAAAGATAAAATTGAGAATTTAGTTTATTTATGAGGAGTGAAATAAACACACAAAGTGCCCTCCACTAATATTGGCACCCTTGGTAAATATGAGCAAAGAAGGCTGTGAAAAATTGTCTTTATTGTTTAAC
>JANDJT010000217.1:7976833-7988826 GCA_024331685.1 Stegophilus panzeri
CTCCCACCCACAGAGCAGTTACCTTCACTCGAACTCGCAGTCAGGGACGGCTGTGACATCATCAGGGTTCAAACTCACAATCAACATATCACTGCTACCTGTCTCACTGCTGGCCTGTGTTAATCATACCTGTCTCACTGCTGCCCTGTCTTAATCATACCTGTTTCACTGCTGCCCTGTCTCACTGCTACGTGTCTCACTGCTGCCCTGTCTCACTGCTGCCCTGTCTTAATCATACCTCTCTCACTGCTACCTGTCTTAATCATACCTGTCTCACTGCTGCCCCGTCTTAATCATACCTGTCTCACTGCTGCCCTGTCTCAATCATACCTGTCTCACTCTAGCCCTGTCTTACTGATATGGTGAAGTGTGTGTGTGTACCTGCGATGAGTACAGACTCAGTGTGGTGATACTTGTGGAACTTGAGGTACTCGCGGATCAGCTCGTTAATCAGCAGCGTCTCTTTGCTGGGTGAGGGGCGTGGCTCACTCGGATCATCTAACGCCCTGAACACCTCCGCCCTCATCCTCGCTCTGAGCTGTGTGAGCACGCCACGCGCCTCCAACGTCTCCTTCAGGGCTATAACACACACACACACACAGTGTCATTTAATATTAGTGATGTGCAGTAAGAAGTCTCTCTCTCTCTCTCTCTCACACACACACACACACACACACACACACACAGTGTAATTTATATTTAAAAATATATATTTCCCCTACAGGGGATCAATAAAAGGTACATCTTCTCTTCTCTTAATATTAGTGATATGCAGTAGGAAGTCACACACACACACACACACACACACACACACACAGTGAGGTGATGAGACACAGAGCTCTGTACTGCCCCCTGCTGGATAATAGATGGTCCTACATGACTTTTATATTCAGTGTGTTTTGTGTTTAATATTTGTGTGTTTCAGAGATTATTCAGATGTTTGAATGTTTAATTACTCTGGTAAATTGTTTTAGGTGTTTGGCACGTGCTTAATATTATAATCTAGTCTCCGTAACAATAAGAAGTCGTTATAATAAACAAATACACCTTCTGTTTTCAGTAAATAATCTGTGATGTTATAAAATATATTTGTAAATGTGTAATATAGCAGCAGTGATGTGACAGTTTTAGATGTCTGGTGCAACTTTTATTAAACTGTTGGTTAAAGTTGAAGCTTTTTATTAATGCGCCGTAGTGACATAGTTACAGTTAGCTTAGCTTAGCTTAGCTTAGCGCAGACATAATAGTGGCAGTTAGCTTAGCTTAGCGCAGACATAATAGTGACAGTTAGCTTAGTTTAGCGCAGTTTAGTTTAGCGTAGTCACCTCTCTCAGACTAACGGTTGCTAACAGTTGAGGTAATTTATCCTGTTTCCAAAACATTAGCAGTCGGAGTTAGCCACATTAGCAGTGACGGATTTTGATAAATCTGTTAGCGCAGGTGTTTTATTCAGTAAATAATTAATGAGTGATTAGACTGCAAGCTGAAGTTACTGAAGTGATGATAACAGAAGTGTGAAGTTTAAACTCACCGCTCTTCAGGTCTGTGATGGACGCCATCATGGTGTTTACTCGGGTTGCCAGATTTCCTCTAATTCACTATTATTCACTGTTGGACACAGAGTGGATTATATTTTCTGGCCTATAAATGTTACTATAGAAGTCAATTATGGATAAACACATCTGATTTTACTTTAATCAGCGACTGATACAACAGCTGGAACATCTGGAGCTGTGGTAGTGTTTCTACATTCTAGCTGCAGGGTCCTGGGTGTGATCCTTATCTTGGGGGTCTGTGTGGCGTTCCACATTATTTTACCCCAAATTTCCCCTTGAGAACCAATAAGGGCTGTCTGTCTGTGGTACTGCATGAGCTCAGAAAATACATTCTGTTATTGCAAGATAACCTGAAAATATGTAAATAACGTTTGTTGTTTTGAGATCATAAGAGAAATATAATCATGGGATAACAGTACAGAAATATAAATAACTTATGGCCTTTGTGGACTTCTGTACGTTTCAGTAAAATTGAGAATAAAACCTGGATTTAAAACCCACACGGAGCTGTGGAGCTTCCTAATGTTCTTTGATATTTCTTATAAAGCATCTTCTATTTTAAATTAATAATTATTTTATTTTACTTTATTTCATTTAAATGATACAATTAATAGCTTAACTGGTTGTTATGTTAAATATGTAACCATAAATCTTATCACTGTTCTGACTAACTCTGAATCTAAAGCTAATGGAGAACTGGTGTAAGGACTGAATAGAACGCATATCAAGCAAAATAAACATTTATATTTATTAGGTGTATTATTCGTCAGTAAAAGAGGATTAGTAAGTGTTCAATCTGGCAGCCATAACTCTTTCTCTCTCTCTCTCTCTCTGGTAAACAAAAATAAATAAATGTAATTAATAACGGTCTATTGATATTGTCAATATATATTGATATTGTCAATATATATTGATATTGTCAAATAATTTAAAAGATAACTAACAAAACAAACAATATCTGAATACCTGAAGCCAGCGTCGTTACGACGTCGTTAAGAGTTACGACACGCTTTGATCTCGCCGCGATGCAGTCACGTGGTTCATGTAGCTCTCAATCGCTCTAAACAAATCCGCTTTGTCAACCTGTTTGAATGGGTTTAAGCGGGACAGACAGCAGCAGCGACTATATTTGCAGCAATTTTCGGTAAATATTAACACATAATGTGCTACGTTGACTACATTTAGAGACAGCATTAATCAGTTTTTTCTGTGTTCACTTTAGGAGGAAAAGGGGATTGCTCGTATAACATAGAATACATTTACAGTATGTATGCATGAATATTTTTCTCTTGCTTCTATGGTCATAATTTCTGACATCCTAATGTTATCTTATGTTAAGACATTCACATAAGCATGCACAACAACTGAACATCAATGAGTGCAAGTAACTGCTCAATTTAACCCAAGAAAGAAGTTTGGTCAATAGTGCAAAATAAACAAGAGAAACAATGGCATTCAGCAAAACATTTTATTATATAATATATCCAGGGAGAGGGTTGATAAGTTTTTCCTTGAACGGGCAGTCTTCATAGAAACTATTTCTACCTCCTACAGGGAGAGAGATGACAGAAAGCAGGCCACTTTTACACAATTCCTGGAACGTTATTAGGCTGGAATTAATTACTGAGTGAGTAAAATTTATCAATAAAACAACAGCGCCTATAAAAAAAAATAATAAAAAAAATACTGTACCTCTTATTATTTTTATTTATTAAGTGTTCAAAGAGTGTTCAATGTTGAGGGTGGGGTAGGGGAGTGTTTATAAATGTTATTGTATGTATGACTATGTTGCCAAAAAACAATAAATATAATTTTAATGTTATAAATAACAAATAAATAAATAACTTTTATAGATCAGGGTCTTACAATGGTTGGCTGTGCAGCATTTGGATGCAAAAAATTAAATATAAATAAGGAAAAAAGGAAAGTATTAATGAGTCCCTGTAATTTTAATGTCCTTTATAAACAGTAGAATACCTGCTTATAATAACAGACCTGATGTGTGTAGAGGTGTGTGTGGTTATTTTGTATTATTTGCCTGTATTAAATAGAAAGAAAATAAAAAATAATAAAATTAAAAGAAAGAAATAATAATAAGAAAATCCTATCTGTTCAACAGCTGGAATTTGAGATTTACTGCATAAATGACTATAGGGATATCTCTTGCTTTACACGTCTCTATCACCTCCTAAAAGAGAGAAAAAAGGTGTTATCTTAAGATAATGTAAAATTAAATGTCATCCAAATACTTAAGTGATGTTGGTCCAATAAGCACACTGTAATGTTCTCTTGAGGCTGCACTCAACAAAATCTGTATGTACACATATAAACGTTTCATCAGTCTAATCAAAGTTAGGCTGCAATTCCAACTGCCAGTTTATTAGGTACACCGAGCTAACTCTAATACAGTCGAACCTTAACAGCAAATATAATCACCAAATATAAACTTTGTATGTTAACAAACACCAGTAACTGCAAGTGATTTGAGATAATTGTAGACCAACTGACATCTGGTTATGGTAGCTAGTGAAGTGTTGCTCAGGCTAGCTAACTGCAATTACAATCTAACTAGCTATTATCTAACAATAAACATGAACTAAAGCTGGCTACATAAAATATCATTACTGACTAGATTCATGATGATCAGCTAATGCGTTAAAATTTCAACAACAACAACAAAAGCAATAATTTGATCAATTTACCAGCGACTGTGTTTGGGGAAACATTGAAATGAATGGGGTTCAGTGCTGGAACTATTCAGTCCTGGAACTATTCAGTGCTGGAACTATCAGTTGTACCATGACACGCGTCACTTCCGCATTCCCCGAGTCCCACAGAAGTCTATGGGAGTGTCTCAGCTCTCTTTCTCAGGCCAGGTGTGCTGTGACGTCAGCGTGCCGCGCGCGAAAATGCCTTTGTGCACGAGGACCAAATAAACCATTTTGGCTTCCTTAAAATTATCTGATAACTCAAATTCAAATTGTATTGGTTACACATGCACAACCATACACAGTACGACGTCCAGTGAAATAGAATGTACATAAACCAGAATTTACTTTATAAAAAGATGATGTAACTTGTCGTTTAAGTGCTTTTTTGTTGCTGCTTATATTAAAGTTTTGTTAGAATTTTTGTTAATGGCAGAAGACTCGATTCCCTCTATAAAGGTTTACATCATGTTTGAGGTTCATTGTGGTTCAGTTAAGCTAATTATGGCACCAACTAAATAGTCATACACAGAAAAGCATTAGGTAACAAAATTGGTTCCTCTATAGTTCTATTTTTTAAGAGTACAGACTTTTTTTTGGAAAAGGGGGAAAAATAAGTTTTCTTTAATGGTTTCTTAGAAGACTTTTTGGCTGGTATGTTAAATCACACTTTCATAGTCTGAGTTGTGTTTTCCACTAAAATAGTATAAAGGTAGTATGTTGCCATTTTTGAATAGGGTGAATTCTGGTATATTGTGGGGAAAAAAGTACATCAGGGCAATCTGAATTAGCAGCATTTATTTTTCTGACCTGATAACTGAAACTCAAAACTTGTGTTACGCCCTTGCAGTGGTACAAGTTTTGAGTACAAGTGTGATAGAAATAATATGACTTCATTCATGTGATATCAAGGGGGCGTGATCAACATCAGACAGGAAGTTGACCCCAAAAATTTTGAAGCAGAAAATAAATGACATATGCTTTGGATGTTTTGATTTTTTAAAATGAGGTTATAACATGAGTCAAGACTAATATATTTGTAGTGCATACAGCATATGCATAGGATAAGCATAAAGTTATTCTAAAATCATGTATGTTTATAATTTTCAAGATGTTCCAAAATACAAATTCCAAAAATGAATGTTGACGATGTTTTATGCTGCTGCTGCAAGAAATATATTATAAAATGTTGCCTACCTTTTAGTGGTGATTTTCTGCTGATTATTATTAATCTGTTTTTATTGAATTTTAGAAAAGATTGTTTATGAATTTGGAAAAGTTTGAAGATTGTCTAGACCCTGATTGTTGTTATAGCTGTGAAAATAAACTATAGAATGTTACTTATTAGAGCATCATTACAATATTAGAATATGTTGATGATGCAGTTGGAAAAGATTATTTTAAAAAAAAACTGTTATTGAAATTTTATTTATTGATGCCATGAATAAGTATGACACAAATAAATAACAATTTTTTATTTATTTATTTTTTTTAAAAATTTTTTTTTTTACATGCTGAATGAGGATATAAGTAGAGACCTAAACCAATGAAGATATGTGTCCCAATTTCCCAGACATACTGACCCAAGTTACCAAACATCACTTTATAGAAGTGGTTTTCAGTCGGTCTGGACAAAATGTTAAGCTATGAGAAGAATATCAGACAATCATTTTCCTGTAGATAGTCAACACATTGTGGATTTCAGTAATGTACCATATGTTGGGTATTTTGTTTGGCAAGACAGCTTAGAAAATATGGATATTGAAAAACATTCCCATAATATGTGAATTCACCCAGCCATTTTCCACCCTGAGATGATGTTGCAACAATAAAATAAGAATGTGGCATACAGACACGCACACACATGCACACACACACACACACACACACACACACACACACACACACACACAACAATTAGGTGAATAAACAAAAACAGCCATTGTAGTATTTGAATATGATGCAGTATGATTTATCTGGACACTATACCTTGGAGCTAAATAAAAATCACTGTAAAAACACATTATATACACATAAATCCATTAAATACAGGTCCTTCATTAAGGATGATTTAAGGTATGTTTTCTTTAGCAGATTGTGTGTAATTGTTTTATGAGTCAATAATTTAATGACAAAATTAATTAGTCTACAATAGACTTTTAATTGCACATTAAAAATTGCTTATGACAGGAGTGAATCAGGAGTGAACCGAGAGCGAATATATATTTTTAACAAAATGATAGATTAATGATTCTTTATAATTCTTGTACTTTTTTAAAGCTGGAGAGAGTGTAATCTAATCTGAGTGGATCTCTCTAAATGATGCCCAATAAAGTAATAAGACATTGTTTGGGACTTTGCTAGTTAAAAGGCCTTTGACACTTGAACTGTGTCAGTTTCCATCCCCCTGCAGGATGCAAGGGAAGTCTCCCCACCACCCACCATCATAAACCCACTTCTACAGGCTTGTTCCTCTCTGATTTATAGTCTTGTGGATTCAGCAGAGATTGGCATTTGCTTATTTAAATATCATGTTCAAGTTAAAAATTAGTTTATCATAGTGCTGACATTATATGCTATAAGCAGTACATGCATGCACATTGACTTTTCATAGCCTACTTAATCCATATTACACACTTTGATCCATATTACACATTGAAATCTATTACATTATCGACCTTAACTAGTTTTTGTCATTTCTGATCCAAAGTTTTACAAGATTAACTGTTTAAGAGGCTACATTTGTCATGCTGCCAATTTTCCCGAATTCTGTCCTGCTAACATACAATTTAATCATCTATATGTTACGTCATTGTATGTAAGTAATGATTTGATTCTGAAATGCATTATCCTATAATATGTGTGTGATTCTATCAACCTTAACTGGTTTCATTTTGATCATTTATCATCCAAATATTCATTCAAATAGTTCTCTTATTAAGATATAATCTTTTTCAAAATTTTCTTAGTTTCCCAAGGATTTCCTGAAGATGATGATCATGGTGAGTGATGTGTTTGATGTGTCCCACAAACACATCACAGTATTAAACTCACACATCTGTACATTACACTACAGTATGTAATGATTTGTTGCTGAAATGCATTGCTTTCTAGCGTATATGAGTGTAATGCTATTACTCAACTAGTTTCTATCATTTCCTATTTAAATTCTCTTGACTTTTCCTTCCTATCTTGCATAATAATCTGACCAAAGTCTTACTAATACATCACTCCAGAACACGCAATAACATGCTCACTCTAGTATTTGGTGTGCAATGTATGTATGTGTCAGACAGAGATCTTTATTATAATGTGTGGATTGCCTGTTTGTACAGCTGCCAAAGGTGCTGAAATGCAGAGCCTGAAGAAGGATTTCAGAGTGACACCTTGTGGTAAGTTTTGACATACAGTATGTTGTTGAAATCTTGAGTTTTCTTTCAAGGAGCATTTAACCATTCTCAATTTTCAGTTATTGGAAAATGTTTTTAATGTACAATGTATGCAATATTTAACACATTTGCACATTTCAAATACAAACGGTGCAGTAAAATTCATAATGCAGTACAAATTATATAGGTCTACTACATTAAATAAAAGAACTCTACAACTGAGTGTCTTAGATCTTAGATTCATTTTATGAAGCTGAGAGACATTGTCTACCCGAAGAACCCTTAGATGGTTCTTCATCTTAAGATTATGACCAAATTGAATATCTGGTTGTGAGGTCACTTCAGACCCCCCTGACCCTGACCTGGTCTGGTGATGGGAAACACTGTCTTCAAAGCTAAGTCTAGTGTGTAAAGACAGAGCCAGTGCTAAGACATCCTGGCTGATTCATCTACGCGAGCTTGTCTGTTTGAGCAGGTCTCCATACAAACAACAATGAGCCTGTTTGTCCTTGCTGGGATCTGTAAACATCCTCAACGCAAACAGCAGCGAGGGAGAGAAGAAAGTCACACCACTAGGCCAGCTGCTTTCTCACTTCATGTGCTCTTTGAAGTCTGTAGGAGAGAGCTGATAATGGAGAGCCTAAATTCTTAATCCTTTTAATTGAAGCGTGGGGCACTCAAGCTTTATCTTGTTCTCTGTGGCCATAGACAAGACATCCAATTTATGACCAGATCTTAGGTCTAATGAGGTATGAAACCTTGATCTTTTTGTAGTTTGTAGTCCAAAACATTGTTGAACTACACTAAAATGGGTGGATACATGAACGAATGGATGAATGAACGAACGAATAAATGAATGAATGAAAATTATGATGATCTTTTCTCTTGTCATAGTCTCAAATACTCCTAGATGTCCAAGGTCTGAAAGTCCTCTGAAGTAATGAGTTCTTGACTTTCTACTTAATTGAATTAATCTCTGTAATTACAAGCATGTCCTTATGCAAAAGCTGGTAATTTGCTGTTGATAAAAAAGTTATTACAAAACTGACTTTGTGTGTTCCTTCCTTCTTGAGTTGGACAAAAAAAACAATAAAGAAAATGAGTTGTTATTTATTTATTTATTTATTTATTTATTTATTACTATTTTCTAATATTGTAGAATAAAAGTAAAAATATGAACACTGTGAAATATCACATATGGAATTGTGTGGTGACAAAAATGTTAAACAAATCAAAACTATTTTGTTTTGAATTCTTAACAGTATTCCTGCTGAAGCTTTGCATATCTGTCTTCTCAACCTTGCCACAGATTCTATAAGTCTTTGGAACTGTACTCAATGGATGAACACTATTCTTCCAAAAGATATTCCCTTTACTGGTGTTTTGATAAAGGTGGTTGAAGAGCACTATCTAATGTATCAGTATAAAATCTCCCATAGGTGTTGAAATCTGGTGACTGTCAAGGCCATAGCATATAATTTACATCATCTTCAATGGTTACATCATTAGATTAAGCATAGGTTATTAAAGTGTTTTTGAGACTGAGATGACCATTTCAAATATAATTCTTCTTCTTTCTATTCTTATAATTGTGTTAGAGGAAAGGTAAGTAGCTAATTAATCTGTACTGTATAATTTTTATTTGTTCTCTTGGAGGGTGCAAAAAATTTAATTGTAAAAATTAAATTTAATTGAGTTAATTGTATATTTCTCTCACACCCATGTGTGCGAACCTGGCTGCAGGTGCAGTGAATACAGCTGTGTTGCAGCTCTGTTGCTAGGAGGCCCAGAGGAGGCGCATTAACTCAGTGGGTCGTTACAGCTTCCTTTTGAGCAGTTTTCCCCTCCTCCACAAGCCAGACAGCCAGGCATCTGTTTCAGACCATCAGGCCTGTCTGGCCTCCACATGCATGCCCTAAATCATAGCCAGTGAATCACACAGACACAGCCCTCTCCCTATAGGCTTTATTTGAGTTTAGAGCGTTACGTCAGTACTGCATAATCAGCACGCTATTCCTTTAGATATGGCAAGTGTGTTTGAAGTAATGTGCTTTGCCTTGGTTTCTGTATTAGATTGGACTTTGATTCCCAGTCTTATTCCAAAATTACGTTAATGGCCATAAAAAAAAAAAAAACTTAACCATGCATGTGGATTCAATTTGCAGACAGTGCAATTTAAGCTCCATTTTGTTTACCTAATCAAGCAAAAAATATCAGTGGCATCTCTGAATTTATACTAGTACTGCAACATATACACTGCCCAATCCTAAAAAGCAATCCTGTCTGAAAAGCATAGCAAATTATCTAATCTCCAAACAACCTAAGTCATCTCCACCTCTGCATGCTTGTTTGTACATGCCATGTCGCTCTGCTTGTCTACTCAGCATGCCACTGTGTAACATCTTATCAGTTTCTTAAAGATCAAAGGCCTGTGCTGATTTTTATCAGGTACATACCCCCCCCCTTTCTCCAGTCTGACTCTTTCGTAGTTCTGGGCTGAGCTGGTCTGCATATGTTATTCCTGTTGGCACATCAGCCTTTAATTTTTCTATCAAGAAAAGAGTGCAGCTTCATTCTACTTGGCCTGATGAGACAGCCACTGCCTTAGGACAAGTGGAAGAGGTCAGACTGCCCCATGTCTTTACAACTAAATAGCTGACCCCATTAAGGTTAACTGGCAAGGTTAACTCAATGCAGTAAATCTGAGACCTGCTACACTCTCTTAGAGAAAGACGATTTGATTAATCTGATATTAAATGCAAGTAAATTAAAAACAATAATTTCTCATATTTTTCTGACATAATCTTTTGTTTGTTCGTTGCTTAAAATTACTCACATGAATACTTTCAAGTTAGTCGCAAATTGACAAATCACATGTATGTTCAAACCACATGTATGTACATCCAAGCAGCGTGAGAAGCAAGTTTCCAAAATCACGACCTTGCCCTGACCTGGCTGAAGGAAGTGGTCATGCAGCTCAAGACAAAGCAGTGTAGGAGAGAGTTTGATGGGGCTGGACGGTCGGCCTGGAACAATGGAGGCCGCGCATTCAGCCAAAGAGCCACACAAAGGATGGGGCAGCCTGCTTCTTCCCACTCACACCTCGCCTCAGTGCTGGCATTTCACACTGCCTTGTGAACAGCCATTCAATCAAACTACTGTTTAAGCTAACCCTTGGCCCACACAGAAATCTAGATGACTGGTTTGTGATTGGTTTGTGTTTAAAGAAACACAAACTATGTTACTATGACACAAGTATGTACCTCAATGGTCTGGAACTCTGTAGTGTGGAAGAAAGTAAATGAGAAGGTGTTAAAGGTGTTAAAGTTACTTTAAATGAAGGTGATATGAAGATCACTTTAAAATGTCACCATCAGAACCAGAAGACACGAAAATGACCAGTAAAGCATAGATGCTATCAAGCACCATCATATTTCTGATGTATGGTTATATCATAGGCCATAGACATAGGAAGGTGTTAGGGGCTGATTGCTCTGTAGGGAGTTGGAGGCACCGAGTAAAGCGCCCTCTGGCAAGAGGCAAGAGGGAGATCTCACAAGAGTCCCTTTTTCTCTCTCAATGGACTGCTCCACCCCTTTACCTGTCCTAGCTCTAGTGCAAGGTGTGGGTCTGCATATCAAACACTTGCAGTGCCTTTGATGTTCAGAAAAACATAAACACTGATCTGACCTGAGTCGTAACAGCTTATTTGTTCTCTTTAGACATTCATGGACTTCTTGTTGAATGGAAAGTCTTCAAAGGGACTTCTAAGTGGGCTTGGCTTACAGTAGCCAAGCTGGCTCTGAGAGGACTGACCTGCTAGGTTGAGGGTTGGAGGAAGGCCATCTGGCTTCCTGCACTTAAGATTTGATATTGATTTATTGGTTGTACATGTAAAGATAGAAAGAAACCAGCTGCCACGAGCTCACAGCTTTTTAATGCTTTTCTTAACCATTTTCAGTCAGCTCTGCTTCTTATTAAAGCCTCAAGTAAAGTTCAATTAAGAATACATTCATGTAACTTAGCCATAATTGTAAAAGTATGGGTAAAACTTATGATACAGACCAATAATGCAATGCTGTGTTAAAAAAGAAAAAAAAAACTTTGTGGAAAATAATACGCTCATTTCCACACTTACTAAAACGCTTATAGTCTAGAATTTTTATAACCACATTAAATGTTAATTATATATCACATGTTATTAAATGTTAGAAATTTAACATTCCATTTGTAACTATATTGTTTTGACTGCAACTAGTCATGAATGTACAAAAACAAAGGGAAAACACTAGTAAATGAAAATAATGCCCCCCCCCCAAAAAAAAAAAAAAAAAAAGAGA
>JANDJT010000217.1:7989146-8009726 GCA_024331685.1 Stegophilus panzeri
AGTGTATGTACAGATGAATACAAATTTGAATATATACAGATGTGTAACACCCTGTTTATATACATAAGTGGATAAATGGATTATTCCGCAGTTAACAATAGAGGGGTGAGCAACAAATAATAATAATGTCTGGGTTGATGATGCCAAAAACAGCTAGCAGTACTACATTAAGTTGTTGTTGCATTAAGAGTCTGACTGCTGTAGGGATGAAGGACCTGCTGTAGCGCTCTTTCTTGCACTGAAGGTGCAGCAGTCTGCTGCTGAAGGAGCTGCTCATATATATATCATATATATATATATATCACATTACACTGGAAATGGCAACGTTTGATCTACACCCATAGTATAGGAGTTGGCTTCATCATGGACAAATTTACTCTACACACATTCATGAATGTGTGACTACTGTAAAACAGAGCTTCTGTGCATTATCTGTTCCTCTGTCGTGATATACGCCAATGTGTCTATCTGTATTCTCACTACTCTGAAGGTATGAAAGTGGCTTTTCTCTCGGTTTACTCATCACTTCTCCTTCTTCTCTGCTTTCATCCCCCCACCCAGGCAGTCACTGTGATTCTGATAATGAGGTGAGAATTTTATTGCGCACAGCCTCCTGGCCTGGCACCAGCCTGTGAGAGCAGGGCCTGGTTCAGTACTGCTGCTTTATTTGGAAAACAGCTCCCCCTGTTGATCCTTTATCTTTACAATACTCCAGCCTACGTTTCTCTGGAGACGTGCTGGATAAGGCTGGACAGTCAGCAGATGCCCAACTTCAGATTCTGACTCCACACATCAGGCTATGAGGCTTTCAAGACAAGAAGACATGTGTAGGAAACTATGGGCTGAGTGGAGTGACTTGCCCTTCCTTGAGCACTCCATTTCAAAGTGAGGGATCAAGGACAGACATGCGCATGCCATGTGGTGAATGACAATAGCAGCTCTCTCCGCCTGTGGCTCCTGGAACAGAGAGAAACATTCAGGACAAAGGACCTCTGGAAGTTCTCGTGGTTAATGAATCCAAGATACGCAGCCTGTGAGAGGGCTGGCAAACAGGGAGGATACTATGTAATTCAGGAGGAAGTCAGGGCCCTATCCCCTCCAATGAATGCCACAGAAAGAGAGAGAGAGAGAGAGAGAGAGAGAGAGAGAGAGAGAGAGAGAGCAAGTGAAAGAGAGTGAGAAAGTGCAAAAGAGATCAAGAGAAAGAGAGAGGAATGGGGAGGAGATTCATCTGGTGTAGTGGAGACCTTGCGGCAACACATAACATGGGGGCCATGTTAAATGACTCAGTCCCTAATGGATACGAGACAGCACATGCACACACTTCACACTAGTTACTTTACACCAGCACCATCTCATTATCTCGAATTAAGGGCCACATGAATATGACAGTAAGATCAAAGGAGTCTTCAGTGACACGTTTAAGGCTCTGCTGCAATTTTTATGAGACTGTTCTTGAGATAATCTTCTTATTTGCACTCTGAAGTTCTTTAAGAGACCTCACAACACTGCTAAAAAGTCACTCTCACCTTTGGTCTACTCACAGTTATAATCGGCCACAATTATAATTATAATTATATTACAATTATAATTATAATCCCCCTGATCTATTTCAATGTGCAAAGGGAGTTTCCTAGGTATCACATGAATTAATTTTTAGTAAATTGCTTTTTTGTAATTAAAAATGTATGTTATATCCACTATATCACAAGACTGATGTAATGGGCATCTGCAGTCTTATAGTACTCTGTCCTTGTATTTATCAGTATTTAATCATCAAATATTTCACTTGTTTCATGGACCAGTATAGGAGTACTGATGAAGTACATCCCCGCATATCTCTTTGTTATACCCAACCCCCCTGGCACAAGACCACTGAGTAGGTGCTCTTTTGAAGAAGCTGTCGTTTCCTTCTCGGGACTCTGTTATTTCAGTAGTGAAGGAGCCAAGTGGCTCTTCACAGGGAGCTGAGGTTGTCAGCTCAGCAGGGGAGGGAGGTGCACCTCACAAGGGGACACAGTACAAAAACAAACACCAGCCCCAACAGGAAAGGAGCGACAAGACCCTGCTGAGATACAGTGAGCATCCATGCCCTTATGTAATGTTGAAACTGTAATGTGCCATATCACAAAGAATGAATAACATTTCCAAATACATTCATGTCATTTGGCGGATGTTCTTTTCCATGTTGCAGAAGACATGCTGTAAAATATTCAACCACCTACACAGGTATAATTAAACCATTTGTCTTTCTCATTTCAACAATAAATGTTTGACAGTCACATGTAACCATGTAACTGTCCATATACAAATGTCAATCTTTCACATACAGGAAAAACCCAGACTGTGTCCAAAGACAATCTCAGTGCCTCCTTTTTTTCCTTAATGTATTGGTGTTGATAACTGTCTAGGATGCAGCAAACTTAGCTCTTCCTCTAGTGTTCAGCTTAAGTTCAATCATATGTGCACAGGGACCACCTTAGATCCTGTATCCTGCACAAGTTTATGAGTCTAAATTTTGCAAAGCCTATACAGATTATTATTTTTAAAATGTTTGTCTATAAATGACTGGTGTTTTTCAGTGTTTTAAAAAAAGTCTTCACAGCACTGCTCACAAAAACATTTATACATTTAATAAAACTACATTAAATGTTTAACAGTGTAATCAGTGATGACTACAATGATGATTTCAAGTTGCTATACTGTATAAAATGGTTGGTATTAGTGCCAGAATAAAGAAGCAAGCAATATGTTACAAACTAATTGGCCTGTTGACCTACATCAATGCAAAGCCTGCAGTCAGAGAGCTTTTAAGGTAGCATGAATAGTAGTAGCCCATTAGTTCCCATTACTGAGTATAGACTGCCCTCTGCTGGTTATTATTAGCCCAACCTACTTCGACAGTACTGGTGTTGAGACAAATGTGAAGATTAGATTATATTAGATTCAACTTTATTGTCAGTGTGCAGAGTACAAGTACAGAGCCAGTGAAATGCAGTTATATAATATATATAATATATAATAACATATATTCAAGAGAATTGGCTAAAAGGATTGTATGATATAAACTATAGCCACAAACAATTGAATAGATTACTCACCTAAAATACCACTATGCACAATCAGGTTTGAACAGTTGAAGGTTTGCCAAATATTGGATGGATGAGCTTACTGGTGCCTACACAATGAGGAAGGTGTTGTGGAAGTCAAAGAAAAACCTAAACATCACACTTTTAGAAGTGCATAATTTAATTGGTTCTTTAAAAACATGTGGTATGAACTAAAGTGGGCAATTTACACACACAGATATAAGTATTTAAAGGAGCTTGAAGTACTCTGTTTGGAGGAATGGTCCAAGGTCCCTCTACAAGTGTCTCCAAACTTGTTAGGCATCACAGAAAGCAGTGCTGTTAATCTGTCCAAATAACTATTAACTATACAGGAAAACATTTTACATCTGGGAGGGAAATTATATAGTATATAGTCAGTGCATACAGTGCCTCCAGAGTTTTACAGAGTTTTCTTCCATTCCCCAATGAAAATTTTCTCCAACTTTGCGAAACTAGATGGAGAACATTGGCGGACAGCAATTTTCAGGTCATGCTGCAGATTTTCGAATTGGTTGAAAGTCTGAGCTCTGACTTTTTTTTCCCCAAGACATTCTTTTGTTTTTGCCCTGTGCTTTGACTCATTGCTCTGTTGAAATATACATCTGGCTTATTGGAACAGGTTCTCTTCAACAATTTGTTTATATGGCTCCATCCATTTTCTAGTTCCAGCTGCAGAAAAGCTACACTATAGCATGATGCTATGACCAATGTGTTTGTTCGCAGGAATAGTATTACCTGTGTCAAATATTATGTTTTGGCTTTAGATCAAAGGGCTCAGCTTTAGTCTCATCAGATTGCAAACTCTTTTTTCAAAAGCTCTCTGATTTTCTAACATGTCCTCTTTCAGATGTGTCAGTTTCTCATACAACCCAGTTCTAGATGACATTGTTGATATTGTAGAGCTGATGATATTGTTGATGTCTGCACAGATTCTTTTATTTAAGCCAGTGAGCGTTATAACACCTTCAGTGTCGTAGATGGACTCTGAGACATTTCTTTATAATTACCCTTCTTTCCTGAGCACTCAATTTGGCCTGATCTTGGTAGTGTCTAAGTTGTGCCTTATTTTTACCACTTTATTATAATAGATCTCACATTGCTCCTATAAAGGTTCAAAGCTTTGCCAATGTTTTAATGACCTTCTCCATCTTTTTTTTCCTCCTAACAAAATTTCTAAGCTCCACAGGTAGTTTGGTCTTCATGACAGCAGGACTGATCTGATCTGCCTTTTTAGCTGTCAGACCACCCAAAATCAGAGATGTCTATTGTACAAACATACAACTGAATTACAAGGGCTGGCACAACCCTTAACCCTGGAGGTGTGATATATAATATCACAGGTATAATAATCTCATTTAATTTATAATGCATCTTAACTATAATATATACAAGGTGTCCCATAAATCTCCATGAATAGGTGACCATCTTTGCCAGCACCATATCGGTTGTGCCTTCATCAGTGGATGTTTGTGGATATTCACCTCCTGGTTTGTCCACAACACTTCCAGTCTTTGAATTCCAGTTTGAATTTGTTAATAAGTTTAGTAACAGTGACGTGTTTGATGTTCTTGCCATGTTTCCTGTTAAAGGCCATCGCAACCTTGCTACAGCTTCCCGATCCAGCCATGAGAATGCTTTCAGTATGTTCTTCTTTTGTCAAAGGCATTCTGAAAGGCATTTATTTAAAAATAAATAAATAAATAAAATTTTACATGTTGGACTCATGATCAGAAGGTCATGAGTTCAAATCCCAGCATTGCCAAACTGCCACTTCTGGGCTCTTGAGCAAGGCCCTTAACCCTCAACTGCTCAGTTGTATAAATGAGATAAATATAAGTCACACTGCATAAGGATGTCTGCCAAATTCCATGAATGTAAATAAGTACACCCCATGGAAATGATTGGCTTTTTTTTTACATATTTGGACAAGCAAACATTTGATCCTCTTTGAAACAGTGCCTATTAATGAAGGTGATATACTCTATCAAATGAGACATAAAATTTACATTTTGTAGTAATTTTCACAATTTAAATTTAAAAAAACAACAACCAGATCAATCACATGGAAAAAGTAAGTACACCCCTACATTTATCATACCTTCAAATGCATAAAATTAGAATCAGGTGTTGAAGATTGGGTGCCAGTGATTAGAACCTATTTAGGGAGTGCAGGTGGAACCTATCTTATCTAAACCCCTCTCATATCTAGTGTCTCGTGTTCCCTTTGCTATTGAGGTGTGTGGTGTCATCATGCTAATATCTAAAGAGTTCTGTAAGGCCTTCAGAAAAAAGATTGTGGATGCCTGTGAGTCTGGCAAGTGATTTAAAAAATCTCCAAATTATTTGAAATACATCATTCCACTGTAAGGAAAAATAATCTACAAATGGTACAGATTTCAAACGACTGCCAATTTATCCAGGACTGGCCGTCCCAGCAAATTCAGCCCAAGAGCAGACCGTCTGATGCAAAAAGAAGTCTCCAAAAACCCCAAAATTTCATCACAGGTTCTACAAGTAAGTCTTGCAACTGTTGGTATCAAAGTGCATGGTTCTACAATCAGAAAGAGATTCCACAAATTCCACCTGCATGGGAGGTGTGCCAGATAAAAGCATTTGCAAGACTACAGTTTTCCAATGTGCATAGAGGCAAAGACCAGGCCTTTTGGAATAATGTGCTCTGGACAGATGAATCAAAGATAGAGTTGTTTGGCCACAGTAACAGCAGACATGTTTGGCGCAGACAGCTTTTCAGGAGAACCACCTCATACCAACTGTGAAGCACATTGGTGGAAATGTTATGGTTTGGGGTTGCTTCGCTACCTCAGTGACTGGACAGTTTGCATTCATTGATTCAACTATGCATCAACTGCATCATATCAAAGAGTGCTTGAAGATAATGTGAGGCCATCTGTCCATTGAAGTTGAACCGAAAGTGGACCTTTCAACAGGATAATGATCTTAAGCACACTAGCAAATCCACCAAGGAATGGCTCAAAAAGAAGAAACTGAGCATTATGGAATGGCCTAGTCAAAGCCTCAATTTGAATCCCACTGAAATGTTGTGGGGGGATTTGAAATGGGCAGTACATGCAAGAAAACCCTCAAACATCTTGCAACTGAAAGAATATTGCATGGAAGAGTGGTCAAAAATTCCAGCAAGCCTCGTGGACAATTATGCAAAATGCCTACAAGAAGTAATTTCTGTTAAAGGGGGCAATACTAGCTTCTGAAGCCAAGATTGCACTTACTTTTTCCACAGAAGAATATCACATCTATTTATATTTCTGTTGAATAAATGATTGAAAAATCTAATTTTCCTTGTGGTTTTGTTCAAGTATATCAACTTCATTAATAGGCGCTGTTTCAAAGATGATCAAATGTTTGCTTGTTCACATATGTCTAAAAAAAATCTAATTTCCAATTTCAATGCAGTGTATTTATTTTTTTCACATCACTGTATAAACTAAGTATATAAATTTTGGAAGACATTTTGCAAAAAAAAAAAAAAGTGTTAATTTCCCCTATGTTTGGAGACTTTTGGGACACCCTGTACATTACACCTTGCTACTGCATCAGACTACATTCATTTCATGAAATGTATGTTCATATCAGCTACTGTACCCAGTGTTACTGATAATCTCAGATATTTATTTCCTTTGACTGGATCACTTGCTCACCCCACAGAACTCCAACAAATGACTGAATGCTTAGAGTCATCTTTTCACTACATGCTAGATAGTTACCTCATTAAAAAGAAAAATTGGCACCCTGGTATAATGATCACACCCTGCTTAATAAATAAATAAATAAATAAACAGCTGCCAAAACCAGTTTTACCAGGTGGTCAGTGCTGGTACAAATGAAACAGTTTACTGCTACTGATGCTACACAATAGACAAGTTGTTTGTAAGAAAATATCACAACAGGCTATATGAAAATTTCAAACATTTAAATTTAGACAAGAAATTAGGAAAGCTGCCAAAGCTGGTCTGCTAGCTTGACTTGAAAAAGTTAGTGTCAAACTAAACTAGTTTCTTCCAAATTGTATGGAAGGAGAGCCTTCTTAACTATAGAAATGTGCTGGTCTGTAGCTATTCCCTAATACAAGACAACAAAAATAATCCTAGATTTTTATTTAATACAGTACACTCTTATAAATATAAATAGGAATAAGACCACGACAGAAACATAAATACCAACACTATGTAGTAATGTTTATGAAATTATTTTGATGACACCACATCTGGATTAGAATCCAGTTTAGCCCAATAGCACAGGCGAAACTGATGTCACTTTCCTCCTCAAAATAATCAACACCCGTTCCCTGTGGATATTCTTAAACACGTGATACCAGAAGACCCTCTTGTTAAAAATGTAAACATGTAAACGTGATCTCTGGTTTCCTCTACCAGTGCGCGGCTCGAGACCATTTCAGCTCATAATCAATGCAGCGTTGCTATTGGCGCTCGCACAGTCACACAGCTGTTAGCCCCGCCCACAACGTTTGATCTACCAATAGAAGTTTTCAGCCGGTCGTGCCCACAGTAATGAAACGTCATTGTGGTTTTCCAGTTTTGCGTTAATACAGCTGTTCGGTAAATCAGTTTACAGTCGATAGACTATCAGGGTTGTGTCTTTTTTAAACGCCGAGGTATGGCAACCGTTATTAAGGATGACAGATTAACAAATTCTCAAAGTTTTCTATGCGTCGGGTTTGCAGGAATCTTTAGCAAAACAGTTACATCGCCCCTTGAGGTGGTGAAAATTTTGAGCCAAGTGGGGACTTTTCACTGCAAATGTGATTTCATGCGCAGTTTTCTACTTATTTATCAGCGTGAAGGTCTGCGGGCGTTTTGGAAAGGGAATTCGGTTTCCTGTCTGCGGTTGTTCCCATACAGTGCCATACACCTAGGAACCTACAAAACGTGAGCCTCTCTTTTATTACTTACTGTTAAAGCTTTATGTTATATGGTTTTTCAAATGATCGCTAGTTGGACGAGTGCTATATTGCTTCAGTGGTCATCAAAAAATGAAGAATCTTAATTTGTTTACATTGGGGATTAGCCCTCAGGTAGCGTATACACTGGTTATTCATATCTACATTATCTGTACACTACTTCAAGTAGTGCTGTTAAACAGAATTCCGATATTTAACATTCTCTTCTTCGTATGTTTTCGGTCTAGTGTGTGTGGCGTATTGAATTAAGTCAGTTCTGAGATTAATTTGTTTGTTTTATTTGTATCAGCTGTAAAGTTTACTTCAGTTCAACGCGACATCATCACGCCTTAGCTGCCAAGCCAATCATCGAGCAGGAAAACCTGCACGTTCGATGACGTCATGACTGCCCACCTCAGCGTTCTAAAAGGGCGTTTCCAAACATGGCCTTCAAACAGCACTTATTAATAAGTTAATGCTATATGGATGTACAAATAATCCTGTTGTACACTTAATTATTAATGCTGAAGTGATAAGAATGGTCCTCGCGAGAAGTGAATACACAAGCAGTGCATGCCACGTGTCGCTATGTTTATATGTAAACACTGTCATATTCAGCAGTTTAGGAATGTCCTATGGAGTTCTAGGAAACAGGGCAGTAACCTGAGCTGACTTGCACAACACCAGTGGTATGCATTGGTGTTCTCTAGGACACAAATAATATTTATATATGTACAGTTAACCTTTATAAGATATGCCCTAGATATGCCATATAACTGATCTTTACTTCTTTCTTCACATATGGAAGCATGTGACATAAACAAACCTTGCACTATTTTTAATTGGATTCATTCCCATGTCCAACAGGATCATCCACCTCTATATGGATGAGCTTGGACATATTTCTCAGTGGAAGGCCATAATGACTGGTGGTCTAGCAGGTATATCTGCTGCTCTGCTTACATATCCCTTGGAGGTGGTTGAAACCAGACTAATTGCCCAGAACTGCAGAGAATCCACGTATCAGGGTGTGCTGCACACGCTATCCAGCATAAACCGACATGAGGGGTTCTTAGCTCTCTATCGTGGCTTTTCTCTCACTATATTAGGTATGCTTTTTAAAAAAAATTTTTTTAACTTCTTAAGGTTATAATGGAATGATACATTTACCTCATTTGGCTGAAGCTTTTATACAAAGCTACTAACAATTGAGACAGGATACAGCTGAGCAGTTGAGGGCTAAGGGCCTTGCTCAAGGACCCACCCTTTGGCCTTCCAATCAATAGCCCAATACCAATGCTACCAATGTTCTGCTCTATCTAAGTTACACCACACTCATTTCTCATGTTCAATTATTGCTAATGCTTGGTTGTGAAGTTCCCTGGGTATTGGGCTATCTTAATGGAGTAATAAGTGGCATTTTACATTGTACTTGACAGTCACATGTTCCTTGCAGGTGGTCATGTGCATTTTAATTGCCATGTTCCTGCAGTTTGCTGTCACAAAGTTTTATACAGCACTGCGCCTTATGAAATAGTATGATGTGGTTTATAGCCAAGTACTTCTATTAGTTTATACACCAGATAAAGCTAAACTCGATATAACCTAGTAAAATTATATGCTGAATTCTGGACACTGTGGCGATTTTATTTTGAATGTCTATCCTCTTTTCTTTTCACTGTGGTATAGGTGCAGTTCCCTTCTCGATTGGCTGCTACATAGTTTTTATTAACTTGGATAAGCTGTGGCAGGAGCACCACTTCCGTTTCACCTCTTTGCAGAACTTTATCAATGGCTGTCTTGCTGCAGGAGTGGCTCAGACTCTATCTTTCCCTTTTGAGACAATTAAAAGGAAAATGCAGGTGAAATGAGCATTATGGCTCCTCTTTTGCACTTTTACAAACTATTATATACATGTACATTGTTGTAGTGTTCCTCCATTGTGGTTGCATGGTACAAATAGTGTTTTCAGGAAATTTGGCCTTTAAATTCATTTAGCTTAATTTCTTGTACATTTTGTGCAATTTGTCAGCATCAGCCAGTCCATTTTAAAAATGCTATGACTTCCCCCACCTTTAAATATCAACTGATTTTTGGCTACATCACCATAAGCATGTGTGTGGGAATTTTAACAAAAATGGCACGTCACGTTTTACCTCGCCATCCTCCCATCTCAGCTATCATTGAGCAAAACTGCTAAGCTGCTTCACGTTCAGATACAGCACTATGTGAAAACGCACCCTAATTTTTATACAGTATTTTGTCTTGGATGCATTAAATGTCAGTCATCATAAAAGAAGTGTCCAGGATGGGATACTGCACTGCTTTCTTGCCAAGATGTAAATAAAATACTGTTGTTTACCACTAGGTGGCACAAATAACGTACTTTATTAGTCTGTCAAGTGAAACTGGCTAATCCATTGTGTTGCACTAACATAATTAAAATACTTTTACATCACAGTTTGGGAAGTAAAAGAAGGCAGTCTGTTGTAGAAGGGAGCAATCATCTGCAGTAACTAAGAATCAACATACTGTTTATGTTTATTGGCTAAACAGTATCTAAATGTAAATGCTTTATCATATTACCTCAGTTATTTCATTCTCACTTAAAGGGCGGTTCAGCTGGTTGCCTGTTCACCTAGAAAGGAATGTCAAGGAACCTGCAGTGCAGTCTGTCAAATCACCATAAGACATTGCAATGAGTCAGTGGTGAATCTTTTACATGCCTTGGCTTTCAGGTGTATCTGAGCCACCATCTTCCAAAGTACACAACCTACAGCAATGTTTATTTTTGTCAATGTTTTTTTCTTTTAAACATGATTTCTCATTGTGTTGTTAATACATTTGCTTTATTCACTTAATATTTAAGGCTCAGAGTCCTCTTCTGCCACACTATGGAGGAGTAGATGTCCATTTTACTGGGATGATGGACTGCTTCAAGCAAGTCATCAAAACCAAAGGTGTCTTGTCCCTGTGGAGTGGCATTACAGCCAACATGCTCAAGGTAACATATTTATGTATTTAATTAATTATTTTTTTATTACTATGTGTGACTTGAATCTAATGATATTACAGACTACACTGCACTATCGCTGTCCTTGAGATATTCACTATTTGCAAATAAATATCGACTTAATCTTATACTCTGGGCAAATGATTATTATAACCACAAAAACGATTATGGCAGCCACCTGATCAGTCTAATTTTACTTTTGTTTGTTGACCATAAATTATATTTAAATGTCTGGTTGAGAAACTAAAAAAAAACAAACAAATAAAGTGAATATAAAAGGAAATCAGATAGCTAGGAATTAGGAGAACAAAATAAAATGTTTATTAGCATTAGGGATTTAGTGGTCTGGACTATCATGTATGTTTTTTTATGTCAGATGTTAATGCAGATAATCATGGCAAACAGCATATATGTTTATTATTATTAATAATAATAATAATAATAATAATAATAATAATATTGTTATTATTATTATTATTATTATTATTATTATTATGAGTAGCAGTACTAGTAGTATTAGTAGTATTATGGAGCTAAACAGACCCTAAGATTTTCTTCTTCTTTTTCTTTTTGTTACTCTTCTTCTTCACCAGTAAAAGGCATTGTGTAGCAAAGACCATAAAGAATAGACCGGCAGAAAAGTGCTGTATCCTCCCCACTATTCAGGATCTTGTATTGGCCTGAGGAATTTTGTTTAATGTTTTGTCACATAGCCCTTAAACTGTGAGACATTTAATCAGAATTCTTTCGTCTGGGGCTCATGATTCATGCCCAAAAAGCTGTTTTTGGTTCATTTAGCACCACCCCTTCCCATTTGACCTAACTTGTATAATATGCTAATTATACTTTTATGAACATCATCATATGATATCATCATCATCATCATATCATTGTAAAATTGGTGTCAAATTACTCAGAGTTTATTCTTAATTATTTAAAACATGATTGTATTAAAAACCAGTATGGCCACCAGGCCACTGAATGCCTCATGGGGTGGAGCTTGGTTGATGTCCATAGCTGTGACTCAGAAAGACTTTGGTGGAGTCTTCTGAAACTTGAGCGCTGATTCCAGGGCATGACTCTAAAAAAAACGTGCCAGCTTTTTGGACTTGCTGACTTGATTCCTTGGAAAACATGGATGCCATCCGCGAGTCTGTCTTCAGCAAACTTCTGACACAACCATTGGTCTGTGGTCATGATGAATGGTATGACCTTCTAGGAATTCCCTAATAAGCTCATTGGACAATAAATGATTAGACCCTGCACAATAAGTGATTGGACCCTGATTGATTGCTGCTTGTGGCTTACTTTATTTGTTTGTTATTATTATTATTATTATTATTATTGTTGTGTCCTGGACAGATGTCAATGTCAGTTGTGTTTATTTCTTGTTTAGATCATCCCTTACTATGGCCTGCTCTTCAGCTGCTTTGAGATGTGTAAGCAATTCTGTCTTTACCAAAATGGCTACACTGTGTCTCCATTGAGCTACAAACTCAAACCAGGAGTGGACCAAAGCCTGGGCCCACATGAACTGCAGGAGTTTAAGCGCTATCTGAGAAACAGACAAATACAGGCCCAAAGTTCATCAATGGGAAATCGGTGGCAAACCTAACCATATTATATGCAAATACCTAGTAGGAGGAAAAAATAAGTAAAGACTAAGTAGGATTTTGCTGGAGTACTTTCTCTGGTATTGTCATTTCTTCTAAAAACTGTACTACCACTTTTAAGTATATTTAGATAAGTAGATTAATAAACTTGAATTCACTTAAGAACTTTTGTTCAGTACATGCAAGAATGGATATTTTGGTTCTACAGGGCACGTTACACTTTCACTGTTTTGTATGACACTGCACAAGTTGCACACAATGGTATGCTCAAAGTGTTCAGTATTGTTGATGCTGGGTAAATATTGCAAGTATTTAGTAAACACTATAGACATTCTAGTGTGAGAATTGATCTTGTGCAACCTGAAATTAGAAGACCTTGTACATCCTCTGTAACAGTACTCACTGCTAAAAGTTAAGAAATATATTATTACACCCACTACTGTATTTAGTAAGCCATTTTAAGGATTTTAAACCACACTTGAAACACAACCCTTGTTTTCTGCGATACCTCAAAAAATACTTCATGGTGGTACAAAACAGACTATGACACATTTTAGACAGTATTAATATTGTATCAATTTTAATATTGTATGTAAAGCAGGTGCTGTCTTTTTAGACATGTCAGT
This sequence comes from Stegophilus panzeri, assembly GCA_024331685.1. Taxonomy (NCBI): domain Eukaryota; kingdom Metazoa; phylum Chordata; class Actinopteri; order Siluriformes; family Trichomycteridae; genus Stegophilus; species Stegophilus panzeri. Next base: position 8,002,445 of record JANDJT010000217.1, read on the forward strand.
GATGTATATCACTGGCCATTTATGGGCCTCTCAGGATGGACTGTTTCAGTGCCTTCAAACAATTAATGAATACCATGGCTTTTTATGCCATTTTAAATGTACTGATTATTTATGTGCTATAAGGTTGTTTTTGTTTTTCTACATATGAGTAGTAGGTATAAAATCATGTTTTATGTATTATAATGAATAGATTCAAATGCATTGGTAGCAATCATGAAGAACTTGACTGTTTATATATTAAACTCATCTTTGTCCCCAGCTGACTTGTATTTTAGCTTTTGCTATTTAGATTAGATTAGATTAGATTAGATTAGATTAGCCTTTATTGTCTCTCTTAGGAGAAGTTTGTCTTGGGCAATCAAGAGAAGACAGCTGACATTACAACACACATATACAATCAAACTTATTACAGTGTCACAATGTTTTATGTTTCACATCTGTAGTAAATACCGTTCGTTGAGTTTAGAGGTTGACCACCTCTCATAAAGTTTAATAGTACCCAAAGACATCCAATGTATAAATATATATTGATTGATGAGAAGTTCAAGCCATTTGTATAGCTACAGTTGTTTGACCTACTGTATAAATTAGAAGCACAAGATTTCTTTTGTACAGTATGTAACTAGTACCTAAAAAGTAGGCTTACTTAACTGATTTAAAGAGTGTTTAAAAATGATATGGTCCTCAAAATTTACATTTACACTGAGCCTAAGATCACAATCAATTAGTATAAGATATAGTTAAATATATTTAATGTTCAGGTGACAATCTCAGTCCCACTGGTTCATACCACTTAAGAAAAACCTTATAATAAGATCTATCCCAATTCTGCCTTCCAATATACTCAGAAATGTTATTTTAAGAAATTATAGTACCTTTTAAATCCTTAATCAGATATCTCCATGGTCCAAGAGGAACAAAGTTCTGCTGCAATGTTTTAGGCACTTCTGCTTTGTTTCCTATTGCAAATATTACAAATTTTATTTGTGTCTCTCACACACACACACACACACACACACACACACACACAACCATACACAGTATGACATGTAGGTAAATGCTTTTTTACAACTGCCCATGACAAAATAGAATTTACATAGAGTTAGAAAAAAGTGAAAGTTTTTTTTTTAAAGTATAAAACATATAATGTGAGGATAAAAAGATGGGGAGGAGCAACAGTCTGACCAGAACAGGTACTTTGTCGCAAGACCATTCAGTGCTTTATAGGTCAATAGTAGTATTTTATAATCAATGCGAAATTTCACTGGGAGACAATGCAGTGTGAATAAGATAGGGGTGATGTGGTCATATCTTCTGGTTGTAGTAAAGACTCTTGCAGCTGCATTCTGGACTAACTGGAGCATGTTTATGCCCCTACTGGAACATCCATACAGTAAGGCAGTAATCTAGATCCATACATCCATACAGTAATCTAGCCTCGAGGTGATGAAAACATGAACTAATATTTCTGCATCATGTAGTGACATTATTTTTCTTATCTTAGCAATATTTCTGAGATGAAAGAAGGCTATCCTACATTATTCTTCTGTTACATCATATTGAATTAGATTAGATCATACTGGCATTTACTGACACTTTAATGGGTAAATGAATTTCAGAGGGAGAAATTCAACACACACACACACACACACACACACACACACACACACAGGCTGTTATTTGTGCACATAACATTGAAACTATCTATGGAGTGTGTAGAGGCTGCTTCATCCGACGGAGCTTCTTCCACAGGATTTTGGCTGCTTTATTTTTCACTAACCACCAGATGGCGCTGTTTTCGACAATCCCGAAGCTTTGAAACTTTTCCCGGAACAGTCAGGGAAAGCCTCAGTGCTCCATGAGGCTTTATTTCCCCATCCCTATTTCAGACATCTCCAATGTGGAAATGGGTCCCATAACATAATAGGAGGAGTTGTTTTTTATTATTATTTATTTTATTTTATTTTATTTATTTTGTTTTTATAATTATAATTATTATTTTTTAAATCATTTTTGAGGAAGAAAAAAAGATATTTCCAAATTTGGACACGGGACGTTTCTCGCCTCAGTCTCGTGACTTTCAATGAGTGAAAATTATAGGTATATAAGAATTATAGGTATATAAACTGTCCTTATATACCTTAAACTCCGCCTTGGTTCCAAGTAACCAATCAGAGTGCAGTATTTTTGTTCACGTGTTGTCTCGCGAATCCAGCAGTTTAAAGTGTGTTCACAATTTTTAATCCGGCCATTTCGACCCGGCCGGTATTTGGCTTCTGTCCTGGGCCAGAGCGTGATTTCGTCTCCTTGAAACGACACCACATTAACATCGCCCAACAATGAGTGAAACCGCCATTTCTTTCGCCAAGGACTTCTTGGCTGGTGGTGTCGCTGCTGCCATTTCCAAAACAGCTGTTGCTCCCATCGAAAGAGTGAAGCTACTTCTCCAGGTAAAACAGGAGTCATTTATATATGAATGAGTAAAATCGGATTAATGATCCTTCAGATTGTTCAGCAAGGCGGAGCCGGTGTCTGACCAGTTAGCTGGAGCATCCTTTATACTTTAGTACTTAGTTAGAAGCTAATACTAAAACCTAATAGACTTAACGAAGGACGATGAAGTAAATCCGACGAAAAACTGCTTTGTGTGTGTTTAAGTTTAACTGCGTTTCCGCTGTATAGTGAAGTAATCGTTGCTAACAATAGTTAGCTAGTTAGCGCAGGATAGCTGGTTAACTATGTTGACGGTAGTAAAAAAAAAAACCCATCATTACTACATGAATTCATATCCATCTGTATAGTTAATTATTACTGCTCTTGTGTGGAAAGAAAGCGATGACGTGGTTGTCGAGTGTGTCGCGAGCGGTGTGTGTGACCTTTAGCTCGGAGACTCCAGGACGAATGAACCGGCTAGCGCAAGGCTAATTCTCAACCTGAACAGAAAGCTAGCGAGCTAGCATAGCTGTGTGACTAGCCAAGCCGAGGCTGAAGAGATTAATAATTTTGGAAGCCCAAACTCTTCTTGTGTATTATTTCCAGCCCTTCGCCGTTACGTGGTCTTTTAATATTAAGACACTAAACCCCAGTTGCTTTTAGCGGGTGAAGAGAAACGGGGTAACGCTCTATGTAGAACAGCTAAAGGTAAAAGAAAAAAAAGTGCTATGTACGTGCAGACCGATTTAATTAACAGTAGAAATCTGCTGATTAAAGGTTTAGCCTGTTTAACACGAAATTAAATTGCAAAATGTCAAGGATTTGTAGGATATAAAGAGTGCTTGTGTATTTGGGATTAATGTGTATTTGGGCCAAGGTCGTAGCAAGGGGAGAGCTTGTGTTTCTGAGGTATTCATTGCTTTCTTCTCTGGTCCAGTCAGGTTTAAACTGCTCAAGTTCCTGCAAAGTAACTACAGCAGGAATAGTTGTGCCATGTTTTATTTTTTATCTTTGTAGAAAATTGGTTCTTTTGTAGGGGACAGCAGGATACATGTGTGAACCGGCTAGCTCAAGGCCCGGCATTGTGTACAGTGATTGATTTTTAATGTGCTCACAGAAATTAGTGCAAACCTTCTCAGTGACCCGATCACTAGATTTGGTGCATTCCCTGAAACTTTTATCTAATACATTATGTAACTTGTCCCTTTGCAGGTCCAACATGCCAGCAAACAAATCACAGCTGATAAGCAGTACAAGGGTATTGTGGACTGCGTTGTCCGTATTCCCAAGGAGCAGGGTTTCTTGTCATTCTGGAGAGGCAACTTGGCCAACGTCATCAGATATTTCCCCACTCAGGCCCTCAACTTTGCTTTCAAGGACAAGTACAAGAAGGTCTTCCTGGATGGCGTAGACAAGCACACCCAGTTCTGGAGGTACTTTGCTGGTAACTTGGCCTCTGGTGGTGCTGCTGGTGCCACCTCTCTCTGCTTTGTATACCCTCTTGACTTTGCCAGAACCCGTCTGGCAGCAGACGTTGGCAAAGCTGGAGCCGAGAGAGAGTTCTCGGGTTTGGGCAACTGCTTAGTGAAAATCTCCAAGTCTGATGGCATCAAGGGTCTGTACCAGGGCTTCAACGTATCTGTGCAGGGTATCATCATCTACAGAGCAGCTTACTTTGGCATCTATGACACAGCCAAGGGTGAGTCTATTGGAAGTGTAGGGATGACGTTTAGAGTGTGTTTGTGGTTTATTAATTGATTTAATGTGCTCCTTTTGTAGGCATGTTGCCAGATCCCAAGAACACCCATATTGTCGTGAGTTGGATGATTGCTCAGACTGTAACAGCTGTTGCCGGCCTTGCATCCTACCCCTTCGATACCGTGCGTCGTCGTATGATGATGCAATCTGGACGCAAAGGAGGTAAGCGTATAGCACGTTGTGTGCAAAACTTTCATTTGTCCCCTTCCTTTTGTGAGAAGAGTAATGTACGCCTCATTTTGCATTGCAGCTGACATAATGTACACTGGTACAATTGACTGCTGGAGGAAGATTGCCCGGGATGAGGGTGGCAAGGCCTTCTTCAAGGGAGCTTGGTCCAATGTTCTCCGAGGCATGGGTGGTGCCTTTGTGCTCGTCCTGTATGACGAGTTTAAGAAAGTCATCTAAATGTTTGACTGCTTGTGTTGGGGTGTAAAGTGTAAAATAACTTGTACATTTGCAAGGACTCAAATTCTGCCTTATTTATAGGGACCAACTAGTATAGCTGTACTAGTTGTACTGTGGGAATAGTTATGTGCTTTTATTTTGGCACTGCTTTGTTTTTCCCCCTCATCATGCCATTCCTGGAAGAAGCCATGCCAGGTACTGAAACCTGTCTTGTCATCCAGTCTGTTTGAAACATTTCAATAAAGACCAACTGAACTTGATCTTACCTTTTGTGTTGAGCTATGTTTGTTGTTTTGCACTTATTTTCCAGGTTGTTTTATTGATCTTAAATCTGAAGTATTGTTGATAGATTTATCTCCACTGTTAGATTAATGACTAGTGTTTGTTCAACAGTTTCTGATTTAATGCCCTAAAAGGTATAGACAGGCATGCTGTATTTCTAGAGTTTCAAATGCCTGGGCCATCTTTCACTCTTGTGTGGATCTCGGCCCAGAACAGCCGTGATGTACATGATATCTTGGTGCCTCTTGAGTCATTTATACCAATAGGGAATATATACATTTTACCCCTCCCCCAATAATGTCTGTAGGACATTACTGCTTATTTTAGACTTCACTGTTTACCAAAAAAGATTTCACTTTGTTTATGCAGCAGGCAAAAGTATGTTTGGCATGCCCTGTTTCTCTGTTTCACTAACGCAATCTGCCTTTGTGATTTGCCTAGGTTTCCATGAAAAAGATCAAAGGTTTAACTTGATTATTGGCTGATCGGTTAACTATATAGCACTGATATGGAAGCTTCTGAGTATTCATTGAAATGTAACATTGCAGTGTCAAAGGACATTGCTGGTCGTCTACGGGTCAAAGGTTGTTTCTTCTGTAGCCAGGGAACAAATGTTTCAATAATTAGTTAACATTTTGACAGCACATTTTTTAATACAGTCCGCTCTCAAATTGGGTTATGATCTGGTGATTGACTTGGCCAGTTTAAACCTTCCACTTTTTCCCCCCGATGAAGTCCTTTGTTGTGTTGACAGTGTGTTTTCCTCCCAATTAGATTGGATGCATTTCTCTGTATATTGGCTGGCAGAATCTTTCTGTAGACTTCTGAATTCATTCTGGTCCTCATCAAAGATTAGTGAGCCTGTTCCAGAAGCAGCCATGCAAGTCAAAGCCATGCCAACTACATACACTGTGCTGGACCAATGGGCTCATATTTTAGATCATGAGCAGATAATTTCTTTCTCCACACTTACACTTTGGTAGAGGTTAATCTTGGTTCCTGAACCTTTGTGGGTCACTCGTTTCTTTGTGAATTCCAATCTGGTTTTCTGATTCTTACTGTTGTTGAGTGGTTTGCATATTGTGGTATGGTCTCTATATTTCTGCTCTCAAAGTCTTCAAGCTGTGGAGATTGTTGATATGATTGACTTGTTTTGGGGCTTTTCTTCACAGCTCTCACAATGGTTGTCATAAAGTGTGTACAGTACTCTGCAAAAATCTTAGGCACATGCAAAGAAATGCTGTAGAGCAAAGATGCCTTCAAAAATGATTAAATGTTTCTCTACTTAAATATATATATAAAGAGCAGTAAATGGTAATAAAGGAAGCAAAGGCAATATTTGGTGTTACAGCCCTTTTGCTTTTCAAAAAATCAAATAGTCTCGGGTACAATTAGTGCAGTTTTATAAGGAAATGAGCTGTAAGTTTTATTGAGCGTCTTGCAGAACCAGTCACGGTTCTTCTGGAGACTTTGACTGTCACTCTTGCTTCTTATTTTGCAGCAAAACCAAACAACCTTCATTGTGTTTATGTCTGAAAAGTGTCTCTTGCTTAATACGCTGCTTTCTTTACTGACATACAAACGTTTTTCTGTAACATTTAATTTTGTGCTAGAAAACTAATGTTTAAGAATCTAAAAGGTTTTTTGTACTGTGTTTTCAGGTTTTGTGGAGTGTTTAAATTTCATTATAATTTTTTTCTATTAAGAATCAGTTAATTAATATACTAAGGTTTCTCTACTGTTTAACACGGTTATATTTTAATGTTCAGATTTTCTTCTTTTTTACCCTTCATACTGGGTACCATAGCAATTCTTCTTTGCTTCGCTTAATTTTTCATATATTATAACTATATACTACCACATACAATACAGAAGAAAACTGTAAGCCTTTAAACAAACCACTATTTGTTATGCAGTGGGAGCTTTTTATCTGATTTCACAGATTCCAGATATGCTTCTTGTTGGTGTTTTGATCACATGAAGCACTGGCAATTAGGGATGTCACGAGAACTGATACTTCAGTACCAAGTCGGTACCAACATTCTTAAAATGTGATGGTACTTCTTTTTCTGGAGCAGCGTTGGTACCGAGGTTGCAGTTCTTCCGGAACTGAAGGGGGCAGCAAATACGCGCAAGTGTTTTAGTCGGTCCACAAGTGGTGAAGAAGAAGAACAACTACAAGCACATGGGAAAAACTACAGAAGTTTAGCTCCACCCCGACTCGTTGAGAGGAAATGTGGTATGGAATATGTAAATACTTCGCATTCGAGGCGGATGACAACAAACATAATTGATGCTGTGAAGCCGGTGTACAACCGATACTCTCGTTCATTTCAAACAAAGCGAGGAAACACCTGGAATTTGGCGAAGCACCTGAAAGACGGTCCTATATTATGTTTGT
>JANDJT010000217.1:8046029-8058753 GCA_024331685.1 Stegophilus panzeri
GAGTCATGTGGGCCGGGAATCGAACCGCCAACCCTACGATTAGTGGACAACCCGCTCTACCAACTGAGCCACAGCCGCCCATACACCAATAACAAAGGAATACTTCAGCATCTCTATCCACTACATCTGAGAATTACAATCAATTTCTCTATACTAAGAAAAGAACAGAAACATATTTACTAAAAAACAAACAGACCAACAAAAGAACACTTAAGAAGCCTAAGCTGTTGTTGAAATCTATCAAAAATATTTAACACTTTACATGTCTTTGGATGTGTTACAAAAGCAAGACAGTAAAAGCAATTCAGATTATTTATGCTTTCCCCATGGCTGTGAGGAATCTGAGGCAGTTCCATGGTTACTATTAGCTACACTCTGATACAGATTCAGAGCTTCACTTACAAATACTTTGGCTGAATAATTTATAAAATAATTCTAAAAAAGCAGATAAAGATTATTAAAAAACAAAAACAAACAAACAAAAAAAAACAACAACAAGGATTCCTTTAAACAATTACTATAATGACTATTCTCCCTAGATGTACGTTTTAGGGGCAAAAGTCCTTATAAACCAATGTCTTTTTTTGTACTTAGCAACAGTGAATGTTAACAACCTCCTAGCTATTTTGGTAATTTATCTGTTTTGAAAATGGACTTTAGATGTTTACTAATGTCTCTTTCATCTTTCTGTAATTCAAACCTAGATCAATTGAACTCCAGTCATGCTAAACTAAATTTGCATTTCCCAGTCTTCACCATAACGCCAGTGTACACCAGGTGAGTGACAGGAGCTCTGCAGCCAACAACTTGCAATGGAAAGCCACTAAATGTTGCTAGATGATGTCATGTGCTAATTAGCATATTCATTACATCATCACGTCATATTTACATTCTTCCTAGTGTCAGCCTTTTACATCTGTTTGCTTCTCTCTGTGTTCACATGCTGTATTTCACTACAGCCGAATTCCCAATAAAGCTGTTCTCATTTACATATTTTTCTGCTTCGCTTGTCAGACAACAGAACAAGTATGAAATAGTGACTGAAACATGGACCATTTAAGACTACATTTTAACCAGCATTCACTTCCAAACCATTTCCAAGCTGCTGCTCTGCACTGCTAAAATCCTGCTTTTATGACCGCGATGTCGTCTGACCGAATCACCAGACACACAAGTTAAAAACAATGGATGTGCTGTGATGTCGGCTATATTTACTTGTAAAATGTCAAATTTTCACTCGGAGAGAAAGTTAGAAGTGACAATGTCTATTATTTTTTTCTCTCACAGTGAATGTGCTGCTCCTCTCTCTCTCTGCCCCTCACTGAACAGAGTGGATGCAGATAGAGGAGAACCTGCGGTGGGAAAAAGCAGGACCTCACGCTCACGTGACAGAACTGGCACACTTTCTTCTACAACAAGTAGCTAAGGTTTGCCCAAAAAGTCACTAGATTTGTCGCTAGGTGCTTTTTTGAAGGGGGGGAAGTCACTAAAGGGGTCTGAGAAGTGGACCGGAGCTGTCTGACAAAATGAGTGAGAAAAGGGAGGAGGAGGAGGGGCTGCAATGTGGGGTCATATTTTGAGTGAAAAGATTGTGTGTGTTCTACTGAAAATAAACACTTTAAAGTTATTTACCGATTTCGTAGTTATTGACATTTTATTATTCAAGCACTTTTTAAAGCACCAAAAGATAAAACATGCCTATTTGAAAGGTTTTCCAGTAAATTTCAAAAAACCAAATTCAAGTATTTCAAGCATCTTGTACGAACCCTGAATGAATGAAAGATGAATAAAGTAAAAGCTGTCGTCGTTACTATAATGAATATGTGACGTGTAGCACCTCAGTGTACTGGGGCTTGCCTGGCTCCCAAAGACACTCCAGCAGTTCCAGCCTGCTGAAGGAGAGGTCAGAGGTCATGGAACGAGCATGCCGCCCGGAGCGCCGCATCTCACATGCTACCTGCACTGCTGCCCCTGTTAGCCTGGAAACAAAAAGATTGCATCAAGAAGAAAAACTGTGCTGACAACACATGCTGTGTGCTAGTCAATAAACACAGTGATTATATTGTTACCTCATGCTCAAGGAAGAAATAGTAAAGTGTAAAAACAACACAGCTGTGTACCTGAGATGTGAGTGAGGGCACGCTTTAGCAAAGTTACCCCTCAGGTTCTCAAAGTCTCTCTCACTGAACATGCTGTCTTTGAAGAAGGCTAGCTCATGGAAGTACAGCTGTGACACCTTAGCCATTGAGGACAGATCTTCAGGATCTTGAGCTGGCTCCTGTTCCAGAAGAGTCAGAGTCATGCCACCCAGAGAGAGTCGGAGCAAGCAATCAGGCTTCATGGATTCTGACTGGCCAGTGTGTGTTGAACGCCCTATTACAAAGAGAAGTGAAAAAACAGAACATATATATTTCTGTTCAATCAAGGCTGAAAGGTAAATGCGTGTTCTGTTACGTAAGGAGGGTAACATACGTGGCAGCCTGCTACATCGAGGCAAACTAGATAAAGTTCCTGGTACAGGATAACGTCTGGGGCAGTTAAGCATTCCCTGAAAAATGGAAAATAAAGAAGAAACAAAATGATCATTACATACAAGAAACGTAATGCCATCATACTGAATTCAAAACACATAGTAGCAAAAAGTGTGACCTTATCTCAGTATAATTTTCTATTGGACCAATTAATGTTACAGTAAGCTACAAACATTGTATAGTATATAAAGACAGACATTAGCAAAAGCCCGATATATAAAGTTTAGCAGCAATAAGCTTCTGTAATTTAAGGAATACCCCAGTTTCACTGGGCAACTCTACATGACATGAAATTAATGCAAACAATCTTTTTTTTTTTTTTTTTTTTTTTTACACTTTTCCTTATAGCAAGAAAAGCATCAAAACTCACTTATGATAGAAGGTTAAAGGCATTCTTCAAAATCTGTACATGCTTTGACCTTTTGTCAGAGCTAATACCCCATATTCTATAAATACGGTGGATAAATATTAGGTGATTTTCTGTCAAATCGGGGCGGAACGTATATCATATAGCAACGAGATGACCAAGAAATGTTGCCAAAAACTGGCGGATGTTTTATCAAGAGTGCAAACACAATAAGCTACGTTAGAAACCTTGTTAAAAGAGGTTAATGACCACGAACTCCTACATTACTTAGTCTGTATTAACACACTTATCTAACAAACTAGCTCACCATATGATACACTGCACCAGTCACCATTTAGACTAGCTTAGGACTGGGTAAGAACACCACAGCTTTTAATTCCCTTGTGGCTAACTAATATATTTGTCCCCTGTGTTTAGTGTAGGAGGAAATAATGAAAATATTGGTCATGAAGATACAGCATGGATTTTTTTTTTTTCTTCATGCACAGACCTGTGGAGACAGAGGGTGTGTTGGAGCCAGGCTGCTCTGGCTCTGTACTGAGGACTCCATGTCGCTGTCTGAGAACTCGCTTCCAGAGCGTGTGGACATCACACTGCTAGTCATATACCCAGGCCCCATAGAGTAAAACATCTCTGAGGTAAGAAGAAGCACCACAAGACCGGCATAAGAACAAGTATTAACAGATTAGAAGTTTTTTGGTTTTTTTTAATCAATACAAATGATATGAAATTTAGTCAGTGGAAACAAAGTGCAATGCGTCTGCAACAAAAAGTCAATCAACAGTTCTTCATGGTATTACAGTGCCAGAAAAGTACAGACGTTTTCAATAGGTATAATATACAGTTCAAATAAAATATACATGGCCACCTCACCTCCATTCTCCAGGCTGTAGATGTAAGGCTCTGTGTTAAGCTCCAAATCTCTGTCTACTGTATCCACACTGAGTTGCTTACTGAGGTCCTCCTCTATCAACTTCAGATCATCTGAACCCAGAGGCCTACTCTGAGCACCACCAACACCACCATGCGTATTACTGCTGCCCTCTGGGAAAAGGGAGAGACAAAATGTATGATCGTGTATGAAAAGGTGACAACAAGACAGTTATGGTGACAGCTGACATGTTGAATAATCAGAGATCAGAAGTGTAGACTACAAGAAACAAAATCAACAATGGAAAAATATCAAATAAATTGCTCACAGAATTTTTTATAGTAACATGAAGAAAGTACATCAAAACGAAGTGCAATATCTTCATTATATTGTTTTCACATTTATGAATTGCAGAATCTGTACGAGAATTGGCTTTGAAATGAAACATCTGAAAAAAATTCTAATGCAGGAAATATTTGTTAGGCTTGGACGTGACCTATCCATATAACTAGGTAGCAAGCTACTAAGGGCCGTGTGCTAGAGTTGGAGACTCGTGTCCAAAAGTTAAGACAATATTAGGCTTGCTGCGATAGTCAGTGTTACTGGTGTTACACGGTGTTCAGGCCGCACACCGATTACATCACTTGGCCACCGTGGCACCGCCCCCAATGTCATTTTGCTTTTTTTATAGTAATAAAAATCATTTTGTTCAGTTAGGGAACAGACGCTACAATTAAAAACTGAACGCGTCTGCACAATTCAGAATGAGTCGAATGAGTCAGAGTCGCAGCACAGATCAGCAGGAGTCAGATTTCATTTATCACGTGACGAGAGTGAGGCGAGCCGACTGACAAGTCACTGTACTGTTGTGTTGTTGTTGTGTTTTTTATTAAGAATAATAACGAACCCACTATTCAAGCAATTGCCGCCCTCAAATTGACGCTAATGCGAAAGCGAAAGTGAAATTCGTATGGCCACACAGGCATTCATAAGCGATTTAAAAGCGAGATACCGGTATTACCGGTGTTGTCACACGGTAACGGTAACACGATTAACCGGTGGGAAAATTTCATCACCGTTACATCCCTAGTCAATATTTATACAGGAAAAGTTACTCGTATTCAGAGATGGTCTAAGCACCTGCTTAACTAGATTTTCTGAGCTCTTCATTCAGATTATGCAAATCAACTGTGTGTAGCTAATGCTCAGCACCTCGCTTGTGTAGCACTCGAATAACTTCTGAATAGTGCTTAAGCCTGGAGTTAAACTTGTACCATGACATGCTGAACATTATGATACTGGGTTGTGAAGTTTAGATTAGATAGGACAGCTTATATTATAATAAAATCTGATTACGCTTCTAATTTTACAAGACTATAGTAGTGCTCGAAGAAAACTAAAAAGGTACTTAAGTTTTTGGTTTGTATTTCATTCTGACAAAAATTCAAACGTACATTTTTTAAACATAAATCCCTGCAGTTTATAAATGAAGTGATGCAATGAAGGTCTTCCACTTTTGATATGTTTTATAGAGGTCACGTTGAAAAGCAATATTATGTACGAACTGCAGTTTACATGTTCTTCAATTTGGATTGCATTTAAATCATCCAGGGTACGCATGTTACCTGTCTCAATGCAGAGAGCATTCAGAAGGTCCGTTAGATTAGTAATCTGATTGGGAGAGAGCAGCAGATGCAGACAGCCCACCTTACCATCCAGTTCCAGCTGAAAGAGTGGAAAACAAAAAGGGCATGAGGATGACAGAGAGAATATTTAATGTCACACAAAAAGCCTGAGGAAAGCAGCAAACCCTGGGCCCTGGGAGCATGTCGTTCTGCTTGATTTTAACAGTGGTCTCCATGAAACCAGAGCAGCTTCCTATTAGTAGAGGCCCGGGATGCAACCGTAAGGGCTTAGGTGCAAAGTCTTTCTCTTCATCCTCACTGACCCCGGCATGTTCGGGAACAAGGCTCTGTAAACAAAATAGACCTTGAAAAACTCATCACTTTAATTGGCCATATCAAAACTCATGCCAAAAAAAGGCTTATGCTGTATAGTATAAAAGGGATCTAGCTAAAAAAAAAAATCCAGCTATATTGAGGTGTGTGGGGTAAAATGGAAGTTCATACTTTTCCTGAGTCACCTTCAGCATGTACAGCTATAGCCTTAATATTTAAATGAAGGTTTATCATCAAATGGAACACAGATTTTCACTTCATATTGACATAGGGTATGTCTCAATCAGCTTCCTAGTTCAATAGTTAGGGCACTGATCAGGGAGTCGGCCATTTTAAGGGCTTTTCTCAATCACAAAATTCTTCCAGTTCACAGGAACATTCGCTTTCAGCTAGGAAAAAAAAAAAACTTCTGTCTACAAATGTAAGTAGCTTGTTATTGTAGCTCTCAAATGATTACTTACGCTAGTGATTTTTAACTTTATCTGACCTTTTACATATGGTTTGTAGAACATATAGCTAGAGTCTAATGACTTTTAAGTGTTTAATGATTTTTTTTTTAATGTAAAAATCCACTAGCTAGCCTACGATCATGCTTGAGGTACCATGACAGAAATGAGTGAGATTAAGCTAACAAATTTATATGACATATAAAAACTAAAGTATTTTAAAGTTTTTTCATTTTGGTGACGTTTTACACCACGAGTATGTAGTCATGTCCTGATGTGTAGTGAGACAGGGTCCTTACCAGTGCTCGAACCTAGGGAGCTGACTGAGACACACCCATAGTCGACTCCGTCTTTTCAGCTATTCCTTAATTAGCTTCCAAGAAATCCTCCACCAAATTCCTCATAGTTTAAGTGGCTCTTACCTGTGGCTCTCCAAGAGTCTCATAAAGCAGCTGTACTGAATTGAGCTGGAGAATTTTATGTAGAAAGGCTGGAGGCTGGTGGATATCTACAGGCACTGTTTGACTGGAGTCTCTCACAGCCTCATCACAGTAATCCAGCCTGCAGTATAAGCCAGAGGCATAACACAGCTCAGTTACAGATATAGGTTTACGTTTCAAGCAAGAGGGTTTATGGGCAGCTGTCTGAAACAAATTCAACTGAAATCGAACTGGACAGTGGCTGCGTTGACATGCACATCAAATTCCGTTTAAAGTCTGTATTTGGGTTGCAGCCATATTCCGAATACGATGTTTATACACGTACAGGCATCAGAACAATACAGTATACATGGTTGTTGTAAATATACCCGAGATACCATTCCTAAATACCTAGCCTACAGCTAAGCATCCGTTTTATACCCTTGTGGACAGAGCATGCGCATATATCTCCTTTCAGTGGATTTTCTGTACAAGGGGTTCACATGCAACAAATTTCCGATTAAAACAGACATATTCCAGGATTGGGAATAAGAATTTAGGGAATCAGAATATTGTCTTAATCTGAATCGGGCAATTGGACTGCGGTGTTTACACAAATTCCGATTAATATTGTAATGCTGATGTGCATGTAAATGTTGTCAGTGCCATTTTTGTTGTTGTAGCTTTATACTACACTATATATTATGAACTATATACTACATAAACATTAGATTTAACCCTTAAATGCATACACTGGGCCACCCCTGACCTCATTTCCTCTTTCTACCTCATGCATTTTTATCCAGATAAGTCTCTAGGATTCTTTAGCCTTTGAACAATTTACCAATACAGAAATCCCAGTTATCAAAAATTAAATCAACAACTTCAACAATGCAGTGGTACAATGCCAGATCATGTAAACAGATTACATCGGTATGTACCTAGGTACATAAGTAGCTAAGGTGGATTCTAATACATGTTCAGACTGGTGACAAAGAGAATCAGTGTTGCAGGTTTCACACAGGTCCTACATTCTTACCGTTTAATTTGCATCTCTAAGGCAACCCCATTTTTACTGTCAAGGGGATGGTGCTCAATTCTTACAATAGTGTCCAGAAACGTGACTTTTATCCGTCGCAGAACTGTAGAGTACAGAAACAGGACAATGTGTTAGACTTTATTTGCATGCATAAGCCACACACAGTACTTAGCTTTAGCAATGTCTATGAATATTAACCGATTAGGTCAACATTATCCCCAGTGTTAGTGACACGTACGGGAGCTGGCAGCCCTGCATAGTGCTACCTGTTGTGTTTGTGTGCATCCTCAGAAATTAATATTATGCCTCCATGTAGGGCAATAACAACAAAACTGCTGGGGGCAGTATAATATACTGTAGCTGTGTATCGCCTTCAAATCACCTTCTTATGTAACATTCTAGACAAATTTGGAGAATCCCATGCATTTTAAAGTGTTTTTTGTACAAAGCAATTTTTTGTTTTTGCAATTTATTTTTTGTATTGTACAAACCAATCTTCTTGGAACACTTTGAAGTACAATGTCATAGTATCAGGGTTCGTACAAATGCTTCATAATGAAATTCCAGGACTGTTCAAGCACTATTTTTTATTTTCATGGACTATACAAGCAATGTCATTCAAACATATTCGTTATTTATTCTTTTTAAATTCCAAAAACAAACAATTTTTATATGGTGCCTCTTCCAGTGTTTGCATTTGCATTTCCCAGGCACTGCTCTGTCTTCGCCATAACGTCAGTGTACTCCAGGTGAGCTGACAGGAACTCTGCTGCCAACAACTTGCAATGGAATGTCACTAAGGCTGCATTTACACCGCAGGTCTTGATGCCCAATTCCGATTTGTTGACTATATCCGATTTTTCTGATGACCCGTTTACATCTACTTTTAATAGTGACCCATATCCGATATCTGCATTTACACTACACACTTCGTCAAACACCCCAAGGTGGACGTCACCGGAAGCTTAGGTTGAAAAGGAAGTAAAAACAGCGCAATTTGCAATGGACGCAGATGAAAATACAATATAAGCTTTTGCTTTCCGCACCTTATTTAAAGGTAAGCAAATCACCGGCCTCTTAAGGCAGAGAAAAAGAAGAAGAGAGCCCTTGCTTTTTCAATGATGTACGACTCGCATTCACAGGGGAATATCCCATCTGTCCGCTTACATGGCAGACGCAAATGCACGTATCCGATTCATATCAGATTTATTTCCATGCGAATGAGGCCTTAAACGGATCTGAGAATATCGGGATCAATGTGCTTTTTTCCTGCTTACACGTTCATGGGTCAAATCCGATCTGTGCCATATGGGAAGAAAAAATTAGAACTGGCTCACTTGAACCATGTAGTGTAAATGCGGCCTTAATGTCGCTAGATGATGTCATGTGCTAATTAGCATATTCATTACATCATTGCGTCGTATTTGCATCTTGCCTAGTGTCAGCCCTTTACATCTTTTTCTTCTTCCCTTCTCTCTGTGCTCACACACTATTTTAATACAGCCAAATTTCCCAATAAAGCTGTTCTCATTTACATATTTTTCTGTTGTCAGACAACAGAACGAGTATGAAATAGTGACTGAAACGCAGCACATTAAGACAATGTTTTAACCAGGTCACCACCGAGCTGCTGCTCCGCACTGCTAAAAATCCTGATTTTATAACCGCGACATCGTCTGACCAGACCATCATACACCTTCCATAAATATTAAACAAAGGTATTTATTCATCTTTAATAAAAAATCCATCATATCAACAATCCTAAGGTTTTAATTGTTAAATAACACAGGTTTAATTTGTTCATTATTAGACCTAGATGCTTAGTTGAAGCATCCACCATACCAGTCACTGTGAAGGAGCTGTTACTACAGAAATGATTCCATATGAGACCATGTGCATTAATATAAACCTGCAATTTGTCTTTCAATTGGCACTACTGTCAGAGCTGCTGTTATAGAATATAACATCAGATCTGAGAGCTCAACAGATCTGAGAATTTAGAGCAGAGTTTCTCAACCTTTTGTAACTAAAGTCCCCCCAACCCTCCCCTATCATGTGGCACACATCTCACCCCCCCCTTATTGGAGGAGACTAGGTATAACAATTATCTATTCTATATAAAATCTAACTATATATAACCTAATCTATAATCTGTTTTGATAATGAGATAGATAGATTTTTTTTTTGCTTTTGTACTTTTTTAAAAAAAAATTACTTTTCATAACTTTTATAAAACTATATAACGGACAGGTATGGAACATGAATGATCAAAAATGTTTATGAACACTATAACTACTTTGAACAAGAAAGCTAAGCTGTAATAACATGGACTATTTAACATGTAAAACATGTTGCATTACATTCGTCTTGCATTCTAAAAACATTCACATACGAATGACGTAAATTGGGAAGAAGGGCGCGTCTCGTTATCTATGACACTGTTAAATCTCCGGCTCTCAGCCCCTCACTGAACAGAGCAGACGCAGAGAGAGATGTGAGTGCAGTGGGAAAGCAAGACCTCGCTAAGGTTTGTCCAAAAAGTCGCTAGATGCCCTGTGTGTTTTTTTCTTGAAAACAATTTGCACCCCCCTGGTTGAGAACCACTGATTTAGAGGACTACGGTTACATCACAATGTCTGGCTCGTAACCTTTTACGATCCCTTTGAGCTTAAATAACACTTGGGCAATACACACCTGTCTCAATGGTCTGTGCAAACATTTCCAGCCCCTCCAAAGGAGCAGGCGGCTCTTCCGATGCCTCGGGTGGGTCCTTTAGACACTCCTGGGCCAGCTGCATGCTGGAAGTCATACATGAGGACCAGCCTTGGGAGTCCCAGGTGCCACCTATATAAACAAATCATTAACCAAAGTCAAATAATCAACACATGATCAGAGAAAAACGTTACCAGGAACATGTGGCCCAGGTTGTGAAGGTGCCATCAACTTACTGGTTCTGTCCTTGGGTCTGCATGTTATCTGTAACCCAGTGACTTCAAGTGTGCAGTGGTCAGTGACCAGCGCTGCCCATGGGATTGTCACTTTTATACTCTGCACGAAACCCTCCACAATCTCCAGAGGGGCTGCGAGTGACTCCAGCAGCTCATTTACCGCCTGAAAACAGGACGAAGTAGAGGTAATAAATCATCACAGTTACCACAGAGGCAAATAAAAGACTGTGAACTTGAAGGATATTGTAGTTTTGTCTGCCTGATGGCCATTTAAAAAAACAACAACAACAACAACAAAAACATGGACTACTAGAGCTCATAGATCCTGGGGTACATACTATGAGGGCTTAACCAGTGAGTCCTAGGCCCTAAACAGGGTGTTAGCTTGTCGGGGGGGGGACCCTTGGTTCCTCTTAAAAAAAAAAACATAAATAAATAAATAAATGAATAAATAGCAAGAAGCACATGATGAGGCTGAGGACTTTTATATTCAGTCTGCCCAGAAAATTGCGAAACACTGCTAAGATGTATTTCATGATTACTCAGAAGAGACATGGTGCTAAACTGGCTAACTCACTCACCCACACGTCGATGTTGATTTCTTTAATGACACCGCTGCCATTGTACAAGTCCAAACTCAGCTGGTCCAAACTCAAACGTTCCTCCAAGAAGTGGCCGAGATAATGCTGTAAAAGGTAGCGACAGGCCCGCTTCTTTATCGAGCCCGACCAAGGGAAGAGCCACCGAGACATAAGGCCAGAGAGAATAGGGTGAGGGACTGAAGAGGTGGCGGAGGAGAAAGAAAACGAGAAAGACAACAATCCTCCGGGAACTGCATAACAATCAACTCTAACTTCTGAGGCACAAGCAGAGGGTAGAGGGGAGGCTAGCCTGAGCTTGAAGGGGCTAGCTGGACACACTGGCTAGCTAACTTCCTTCTCTTTGACACAAAGATACAGAATTTTTTCGAGTCAGGACAGTTGTCTGTCCGGTGTAGTTTTTAAAGAGCGACGACTTTCTTAAAACTGTCTTTACTCTTAAATAAATATATGTGTAGCACGAGCGACAGGTTCTTCTGCGTTTCTCCTCATAAGGTTGTTTATTGTTTTCATACTGAAGACTGAAAGAGCAGAGCAACGTCATTGCGTCACGCAGAACCACGTCGCGGAAAGGGTGGGACTCCATTTTGAGAAGGTCACAAATAATAAGTACGACTCTTGACCTTATTTTTTTAGTAATGTGCTTGCACGTCGAGCACGTGATGTGGACCTCCTCCTCCACCTCCTTATTGTAGTTGTTGTTATCCTTCTTCTTTTTCTTTTTCTTCTTTAGGAGAATGAAGTCAGCCCACAACACTTCATGTACAGATTGCATTCAAACCGTTTTTCAACAAGAATTAAGGAATCTATGTTTGTTTTTGATCAGCTGTAAACGGGCGGCAAGATGGTGCAATGTATAGCATCACTGCCTCACAGCTCCTGGGTTTGAACCAAAGCTCAGGTTACTGTGTGTGGAGTTTGTGTGCATTTTCTCGCCATGTTGGCATGGGTTTCCTCTGGCTTCTCTTGTTTCCTCCCACCGTCACTGATGATGTCACAGCCAACCGACCAATCAGCAGCTCTGCTTGAAACTCACATACAGCGCAGATGCACACTAAAAGGCCCTTCCTTCTCTCACTCATTCTTTTATCCATTTCCCTCTCTTTCTGCTTTTCATGACAATTCTTCTCGTTCCATTTTCCCTTCCACTGTTTCTTTTTTCTCTCTAAATTGTTTCTCACTGTTTTGTTTATGCCTTTTATTCTTTCTTTCTGTTTTCTCTTGCTGATTTATTTGTCTTCCGTTCTTTCTGAAGGTTTCTCTTTCAGGAAATGCAAATCCAGTTATAGTTAATTAAAATATTGCATTTAATTTCACCCCATGAAAATAAAAAATCCATTAGGTATAGGGTGAAGTCAGATAAAATGGGCCACTTTTTGGTAAATGATTTATAATACCATCAAATAAGCTATGCATGATATCGAATGATATTTTTTATAAATTAGCATGGGTCTCTTCAATATAATTTCCTTTTAAAAATGTGAAAAAGTATAATTGTTTTAAAATTATGAGAGTTAGAGTATCGGCAGGTACCCTCTTGAGCCAC